>ML777658.1:875469-917073 GCA_009831015.1 Picea engelmannii | reverse complement strand
GGTTAATAAGGCCTATGCGTTCGAATCCTTATTCTGGGTTCTGGGTGAACCTTTCCGAGGAGGGAATCTCTGTGAAGAGATCCTTACCGGGTCATTCCCGGGAGCAGATAAAGGAAGACAACTTCCCGAGAGCAGCTGGGTATGGATAGCTTCATTGTATTGACGAAATTCGTGCATCATATCCTTTGTAATAAGCATATATCAACCTATGCGTATCAAACACTACGCGGATACTCGTATGCTATAATTCTTCACAATTTCACAAGTTCTATGAGCTAACATCTACTCCATATTAACAATTGTTGTACAGACAATTCCTTCACAGGAAACATTTACAATTCCACAGTCCATGAATATATGTGACAGCATATAAATTTCAGAATGTAATATAAGTAAAACACTTATCAGATATAACTTCAGTAATGGAAGGGACTACTGAGAGGGGTGCTCGTTTCCACCCAACCGTAGGCGTAGCGACTCCTATTGGATTTACCACTAGCCACCCCCGAGCTGAGACCACGATGTCTTGAGACCTGCGTCTCTCTGTCTGCCAGCGCCCAGGAGCAAAGGTTGCAATCCTTCCTCTCTGCGATCACTCACTCTGCATAAAATTGCCAGAGTTCCCCTTGCGTCTACCCCCTCTCAATCGTTTTAGCCATACACCTTATCCTCTCGCGAGGTTGCGTGTGGCACGATTTCCCTCACACTGATCAGGCCTGATGTCCCTACGGATGGGCGGTTCACCATCCCATACCTCATCAAGACATCTGCCTACCAGTCTGCGAGCCATTAATTTTCAGGGCCAGCGAGCCGCTTTTGGTTCTCCGGGCTAGTGGAGTCCAAATATGGTATTAAATTCTTAGTGGAAGTTAATGCCCCTTTTTCAAGGTGCCCTCCACCACCATCGTGGTCTCTTTTCCTCACATCCCCTCTCAGCAGTTCTGCAATAAATTCAAACTATCATTTACATTCATTGACCTCTTCCTGCAGGTCCATTTACAGCACATATTCATACTTATGAGTTTTTCCATAGTCCTTGGCCAGTTTAGTTATATTTACAATCTGGGGGAAACAGGGTGTTACAAATTGTTGGATTGTTGATCCACGTGATCGATAATTCTCAGTTGGCAACTGAGAATATCAGTGTCAGGATGTATTCTTCCCTTATGGGAACTTTTGACTTCATGGCACCGATTCACCATGTTTACACCATGTCCAGTAGGCCCATTTCGATAGAGAGGTCCATTCCTGTTCACACTTCCTATTTTAGTGATCCTTGGACCCTACCTTCCTCGACTTCATCATGTGAAGGTCAGTCACATGATGGAATGTCCATGCCACTATCGGCAATGGAGATTATGTATCAATTTGTTCTTGACTCTTCCCGCCAATGGATGAGGAGGATCCCGTTCTTAAGCTCGTGTGGGCCATTTTATTGTCTTGTTCACATTATTTCCTTGATGATACTTTTTCCTCGAGTGAAGCTATCATCGAAGCCATGAATGGTTCTGACAAAACTTGGGATGATATGCATCATCATTCTTATTTTCTCCTAGAGCTTGAAAGAATCAAACAAGATGACTTTCAATCTACTTTGAGTGAGATAGTCAGTCACATCATACTTCCACTTGATACACATGACATTTATGCCAAAGGAAATATGGCGAGTATCTCTCCTACCACCATGATCGATATCTCTCGAACCCCTAGCAAGATTGAAAATGTAAATATCAGTGCAGATTGTTCGCTAGAAGAAATCATGATCTACACCAAACTCTTCAAGGAATTATGTGATGTTTTTTCTTGGTCATATGAAGAGATGTCGGGAATCGACCCTCTTATTGTCGAGCATGATATTAGAAATTATCCGGATGCAAAAAATGTTTGACAACGTAATAGAGGTTTCAATCCCCAGAAGGCCCCTGCTATTAAGGAAAAGGTAGAGCAACTACTTAATGTTGGCTTCATCTACCTGGTTCCCTTGACTGAATGTGTATCCAATCTTGTTTCTGTGAATAAGAAGCAAGCAACCATACGTGTATGCATGAAATTTCATGACCTGAACAAATATTGTCCTAAAGACAACTTCCCGACACCTTTCATCGATCAGATTCTCGACAAGTGTGCAGGAAGTGAAGTGTTTTCTTTCATGGAAATATTTTTAGGGTATAACCAAATTCAAATTAAACCTGAGGATCAACACAAGACAGAATTTATTTGTCCTTGGGGTACTTTCACATACCGTAAAATGCCTTTCGGCCTTAAAAATGTCGGAGAAACCTTCCAATGTGCTATGACCATCACATTCCATGATCTTAAGAATATAGTCAAGATTACCTTGATGATATTGTTGCTCACTCTCGTAAGAGAGTGGATCACTCTACTCACCTTCAACTTGTTTTTGAAAGATGTTGTTACTATAGAATCTAGTTGAACCCTCATAAGTGCATCTTTTCTGTCAAGTTTGGTCGTCTTTTGGTATTTCTAGTTTTTGAAACCGGGATCATGGTAGATCAGTTAAAGGTTGAGGAAATACTTTGATTGCCTCCCCTGCGCACTATTCGGAAACTTCAAGGTTTACAGGGGAAAGCTAAATTTTTACATCGGTTTATAGTAAACTATGCCAATTTCAATAAAGGTTTCATGTGTCTTTTGAAGAAGGACACCCCTTTTATGTAGGATGAATGAGCCTAGGATTCCTTTGATACTTTGAATAAGGCCTTGGTATTGGCACCTCTACTGAAGTCTCATGACTACAGTATGGATTAATTGCTTTATATCACCACATCTGAGGAGATGATTGGTATGGTTTTGGTTCAGGAGGATGATGAGCTCCGCGAGCACATCATCTACTATCGTATTCGAAACATAGTTGGTCTTGAGCTTAATTATTCTCACGTTGAAAAGATAGTTTTGGTTGTCGTTCACACAGTCCAACATTTATGCTGTTATATATTAATTTGCAATACTATTGTGGTTGTCGATGTCAATCTGTTTCAATACATCCTTACCAGGCATATCATAGGGGGAAAATATAATAAATGGATTTTCATTTTACAAGAATTTGATATCGATTTCGCTTCTGGAAAATCCAAGAAATCACTAGTCTTCACATATTTAATATCCAACTTTCCACAATTAGATGTGGATGTTATCAATGTTGATTCATTTGTGGATGAACACATTTTCCTTGTCTCGTCATCCGACCCCTGGTATGGAGAAATCATTCTCTATCTCCAAACATTGAAGTTCCCTCAGCATCTCTTGCAAGATGACCGACGACATGTACAATACCAAGATAAGAAGTACACTATCGATGGAGACACTTTATATCATGGAGGAATAGACAATATCCTGCATCGTTGTTTAACTCACAGGGAAGCCGAGTCATTCCTAAACAATTTCCACAGTGGGGCTTTTGGTGGTCATCTATCTGGGCTTGCAACAACCCAGAAAATTTTTTGAGCCAGTTATTTCTGGCCCTTTATCTTTAAATATTGTGTTGAAGCGGTTAAGAAGTGCCACCCCTGCCAGGTGTTCACTGGGAAAATGCACTCACATCTAGCCCCTCTTCACCCAGGCATTACCGTCGGTCCCTTCACTAAGTGGGGTGTGGACTTGGTGGATTGCATTCCAACTTTGTATGGGGGGCATCAACACATTATCATGGTCATCGACTACTTTACTAAGTGGACCAAGGCCATGCCTATAATTAAATCTGACAAGAAGACTGTTGACTTCTTCATATTCAATCAAATTATTGCCCGGTTCAGTATCCAGAGTGAGATTGTCACTGATCATGGCAGTCACGTTCATAAAAAAATCATGGAAGAGGTATCATATAAGATGGGGTTTAAACATGGTCATTCTTCCCCTTATTACCCCCAAGAAAATGGACATGTATAGGACATGAACAATTATCTTAAGACCATTTTGTAGAAAACTATCATCCAAAGTAAGTCTAACTGGCACATTAATCTATATCCCTCACTCTGGGCATACCGAACCTCGGTCAAGAATGCCATCAGTTTTTCCCCTTTCCAGTTAGTACATGGTGTGGAGTCGATATTACCTATTGATTGTGAAATCCCTTCTCTTAAGTTTGTAGTCGTGCTTCTACCTGACTCTTCCAATCTCGAGCGATGCCTTGTACACATAGAGAGTCTTGACAAGCAGTGTTGAGACGCCTCTATGGATATTGAGGAGAACAAAAGGCATGTCAAGGTTCAGTACGATAAGTCTATTTGTCCTCAGTTGTATGCTGAGGGTGACTTGGTCCTCTTATATGATCAAGCCAAAGAACCGTTGGGGGAAGGCAAGTTTAAACACATGTGGAACGATCCTTATATCATGTGATGTGTCTTAGAAAAAGGATCCTATGAGTTAGAATATTATGAAGGGAATATGTTGGTCGAGCCTAGGAATGGGCTCTACTTGAAAAAATATTACGCTTGAGCCCCAATCTTGGGCGGAACTCTTTGTATACTAATGTAATTTAGTGTATATATATTCTCCCTTTCTTTTCATCTTCAGCTTGCATATCGAGTTTTCCCTTGGTTGACAGATGTCAATGGATTCTTCATTCTACTTAGGATCCGCAGATGGAGCCAATCATCATACACGGAACTTGTCTTCCACCGCTTGGGTGGTTTACTCACCCAAGGGTCTATTGGTGTCTTCATGTGGCGTATGTCTAGGGCCATCCATGAATAATGTGGTCAAATACAACTTCGTTATATAATTTTTTTTCTATGCTATATCACATGGTATTCTCTCTTTAGAGGCTCACTTGGATTCCCAGTTAGTTGTATGTCAGTTAAATGGCAGTTACCACGTGTATGATCCTAATTTACTCTGATGATTCCTACGAGTACATCTTTTACAATGATAGTTTGATTTTATTACTTATTATCACATTCCTAGGGGTTCTAATCATTTATCTGATGCTTATACTATTTTCGTTTTAGATTAGCATTTGTCACATAACTAAAGAAAATAAAACCGACGATCCTTGTTTTATATATATTTCAAAAACTATGATGTTTATAGCACAAAATTGGGGCTAACACCCTCAATACACATATACAGCCGATAATACAAGGTCCATGACATATACGCCTGTGGCACTGGATGTGTTTCTTGATAAAAAAATACGACGTTTGTGAGACACCGAAAGAGTCGCATCTAAGCTCTGGGCACACCAACCACTTTATGTTGCATGGCTTCCGACAAATTGTCTACCTGAACCATCAGAATCCTATGAGTCAAAAGAGACAGGTTTCCCTGCATGTTTTGAAGGACTCTCTCTGCTTCTCCTCCTGCCACCTCATCTCCCTGGTTCCTCCGACAATGTCAGGGAAGCCCATTTAGTGGTCGCAAAACCACGTCTGTGTCATGCAAGTGTCTAGTTAGTGTCACAAACCCACTCCGATTACTAAGAAATTTTCATCTTCCTCAAGGGATAAAATCCCTGAATTAACTGTGGGGGCCTAGCGTAGGATAGATCTTCCCTTATCCACCTCCATGTGATCATTGGCTATGACCACAGGTCAAGACAAGAGGCACCTTTCACATTTTGTGGCTCAACAATGCGAGAGAGTCAAATTTTTCGACTCCTCAAACCCCGAAAACCCGAAATGGGATTTCGTTTCTGGTTGACCCTCGATCATTTGCATTCGATGTGACCTTCGTCTAGGATGCAAGTCTTGGCGCACCTATCTCTTTCAGGTTTCGTGACTTCGCGATTCCTGTCGCAAGTGTTCCTTACCTTTTGGAATGCCGAAGCCCGAAACGTGATATAGGTCAACGGGGTGTTGACCCCTTTCTGGTGATTAGAACACGCCACCTGTCACCTCCACGTGACCCCTGTTCTAGTATGTGCCACCCATCCACCCGAGCCTTCGGCTTTAGAGACTCCAGAGAACAACGAACTATCGTCCCCTTCCGTTTAAAAACTCCAAATTCCAAAATCTTATTACGCTCATCCTCTAAGCGCATCGGGGTTTCGCATATAGGGATTTTGCGATGTGCGAAGACAAGGGGTCTCACACTTAGGTTACCTGGAAGTTGAAACTCTAAAGCTTATTTGTGCTAAGCCCAATCGGGGCTTCGCATGTCAAAATTTTGTGATGTGTGAAGACGAGGGGTCTCGCACTTGGGTTTCCCGAGAGCCGAAACTTCGAATCCCATTTACACTAAGTCCATTCGGGGTTTTGCATGTCAGGATTTCGCAATGTAAAAAGATGAGCGGTCTCACACCTGGGTTTCCTGGGAGTCAAAACTCTGAATCCCATTTACACTAGGTCCATTCGAGGTTTCGCATGTCGGGATTTTGCGATGTGCGAAGACGAGGGGTCTCGCACCTAGGTTTCCCGGGAGCCGAAACTCCAAAGCCCATTTACACTAGATCCATTCGGAGTTTCACATGTTGGGATTTCACAATGTACGAAGACAAGGGGTCTTGCACCTGGGTTTCCCCGGAGCTGAAACTATGAAGCCCATTTACACTAGGTCCATTCGGGGTTTCTCATGTCAGGATTTCACGATGTGCAAAGACGAGGGGTCTCGCACCTGGGTTTCCCGGGAGCCAAAACTCCGAAGCCCATTTACACTAGGTCCATTCGAGGTCTCGCATGTCGGGATTTCACGATGTGCGAAGATGAGGGGTCTCACACCTGGGTTTCTCGGGAGCTGAAACTCTGAAGCCCATTTACACTAGGTCCATTCGGGGTTTCGCATGTCGGGATTTCGCGATGTGCGAAGATGGGGGGTCTCGCACCTGGGTTTCCTGGGAGCCGAAACTCCAAAGCCCATTTACTCCATGATAGGGGCAAGGTAAACTCTTGGATTTACTACAATGGTAGTATTTTCAAGGGACTCACTCCGATCTTAGAATGTGAGGAAACTTTCCCAAAAAAGGTGCCTTCGGGAGGATAAACCAGGGCATAGCACGAGTCAATTTAGATAGGTCAATCCTCAGGGGAATAGAATTGTATCCTAAACTTATACATTCTATAAATTAGCCTATTTGTAGTTATATCAGTATAAGCATGCATCCATTATTTCCAATCAAAACACAAGGCAAACACTTCTATACAGAAACTATTTACGAGCATATAAAAATGAGCATGCGATCGTGAAATTCAATTCCAAATGAAAGACATAACACTTATCAGAAATTCTGGGCGTGATGCGAATGCTGAGAGGGGTGCTCATTTCCACCCAACCATAGGCTCAGTGATTCCAGATGGATTTACCACTAGCCACCCCCGAGCTAGACAATGATGCTTTGAGACTCAGTCTCCTACTTCCACCTCAACGGAAGTCAAGGACGAAGGTTACTCCCCTTCTCCTCTATTCATGACTCTCTGTATTTTCAAAGTTCCTCTGGTTCTCCTTCCACGATTCCTGTCGCGTTCGTTCTCTCTCCTATTCCTCCCTTCCACACTTATTTCCCTACCCCTTTCCTACGAGGTTGCATGTGGCACGGATTTCCCCATCTGTGGTCAGGTCTGAGAGCTTCTACGGATGGGTGGTTCACCCCTAGCCCCTCACTTACTCTTGAGGATCCTCCCCACCTACCATCCTGGAGGGTAATTCATTCCAAGGTCAGAGAGTGAGCTTTGGTTTTCGAGCACGTACAAACCAGTAAGGTTTTTTTTTGGTGGAAGTTAACGCAGCCATTCCCAGCCCCTTCCACCACCTCTCATTATCCATTGTGGTCTCTTTCATCAAATCCCCCTCCCAACAATCATGCGACACATATTCATGATATAATTTACTTTCATCGACCTTTTATACAAAGGTCTGTCAAATAAAACATTCACATCTTTGAGTTTTCCATAGTTCTCGGCCAATATAGTTATTTTTACAGACTGGGGGAAATAGGGTGTTACAATTCTCTCCCCCTTAAGGGAACATCATCCTCGATGTTCTATCTATCAAGATGACGTGTATGTACATAAGTAAACAATTTCAGATATGCTTGTTTCATGGCATCTTCCATTTCTGACGTAGCCTCATCTGGGCCAAAATGTTTCCATTGCACCTTGACCTGTGAAATGGTTCGATTCCTGAGTGGGGTTTCCTTTTTGTCCAGTATGCATTGAGGTTCTGGCAGAAATTCTCCCTCTAGTTCCACCTAGATCACAGACCAATCAATTACATGATTAGAATCATGTATATATTTCTTCAATAATGAAACATGGAAAACATTATGTGCTTTTACTATGGGACAGACGGCTAGCCTATAGGCTATAGGTCCTACTCTATATAGAACTTCAAAGGGTCCAAAATATCTAGGTGCCAACTTGGCATAGGCTCCCATCCTCGGGGAACTCATCCTGGGCCTAACTCTGAGATATACGTGGTCTCCCGTCTTGAATTTTCTTGGAGTTCTCTTTCGTTCGGTGTAACTTTTCTGTCTGTCTTGTGCGACCTTTAGATTTTATTTTATCTGAATTACTTGATGTTCCATTTCTTTCAACATGTCGGGTCCAATAGTAACTCTATTTACATGATTACTCCAACTAACTAGAGTGTTTCATGGCCTACCATAGAGGACTTCGAAGGGACTCGTCTTCAGGGAGTCTTGGTAGCCGTTGTTGTAGGCGAATTCCACCAGTGGCAGGTAATCTTCCCACTTTTTGGGTTGATGCATTACATGCATCCTTAGCATATCTTCTAATATTTGGTTCACTCTTTCCATATATCCATTGGTTTGAGGGTGATAGGCTATGCTAAACAACAATTTGGTCTCTAGACCAACCATCAGGGATTTCCAAAAATTGGAAGTAAATTTCGTGTCTCTGTCAGACATGATATATTTAGGCATACCATGTCGTCTGAATATCTCCTTCATGAATACGTTGGCGATGTCTATTGCCTTGCAAGTCTACCTGACGGGGATAAAATGAGCGGACTTGCTCAATTTATCCACCACTAACATGATGGTGTCATTATGTTTGGTCGAGGTTGGTAATCTGGTGACGAAATCTATGGAGATGGTTTCCCATTTCCATTCTGAGATTGGTAGAGGTTGTAATAACCCTGCTGGGTGTCGATGTTCTTCTTTAACCTGTTGGCATTCTATTCATTTGGCTAAGTACTCAGCTATGTCTTTCTTTAATCCAGGCCAATAGAATTGTTTCCTAGTGGCCGTGATCATCTTCTGGTATCCTAGATGACCAGTATATGGTCTTTTATGTAGTTCATCCATTATGAACCTCTTCAATTCATCACAATCTAGAATATACAATCTATTTCTGTAAGTTAGTAGACCTCCATATATCATCTAGTAGCCTTCATACTTTATCCATGTGGGTTCTTTCTCTAGGTACGAGGTCACGGTCTGGAAGAATGTGTCTATTTCCTGTGCATTCCTGAGTCTTTCCTTGACATTCGTCTCGCAGGTGCTCACTGCTGCCAGGTGAATTGTTTTCATACTTATGCTAAGGGCATCAGCCACCTTATTTTCTTTTCCTTTAATATGTTTGATTTCAAAATCAAACTCGCTAACGAGGTCCATCCACCTAGCTTGTCTGGAATTGAGCTTTGGTTGGTCAAATAGATATTGTAATCCACGGTGATCTGTCATAAGTACGAATTTCCTTCCCAGGAGGTAATGCCTCCACATTTTTAAGGTGTGCACTATGGCAGCTAGCTCTAGATCATGGGTCACATAGTTGACTTCGTGCTCATTCAATTTTTGGGATTCATAGTAGACAACACTTCCTCCTTGCATAAGGACTCCTCCGAGCCCTTCCTTGCAGGCATCTGTGCACACGAGGAAGTCAGCTTCGGGATCAACGATATTCAACATGGGTGCATGGGTCAGTAGATGTTTTAGGGATTGAAATCTTTCTTCACATTCTTGCGTCCATGTGAATTTAGCTTCCTTCTTCTGGAGGGCAGTGATTGGACAACCAATCTTGAGAATCCTTTAATAAATCTCCTATAGTATCCTGCTAAGCCAATAAAGGACCTGATATCTGAAACGTCCTTTGGGGTAGGCCATTCCATGATAGACCTAATCTTGTAAGGGTCTACTGCTACTCCTTCTTCAGATATGACATGGCCCAAGTAATGTATTTGCTTCTGGAAAAAGTTGCACTTGATAAATTTGGCATAGAGCTGATGTTATCTTAGCACTTGAAGTACAATCCTAAGATGTTCCTCATGTTCCTCTCTATTCTTGGAGTGAATTAATATATCGTCAATAAAAACCAATACAAATTTGTCTAGGAATTTTATGAGCACATTGTTCATCAAGCACATAAAAGTGGTAGGGGAATTGGTTAATCCAAATGGTACTACCACAAACTCATAGTGACCATATCTCGTCCTGAAGGTAGTTTTGTGGATGTATTCACCCTTGATTCAGAATTGATGGTATCCAAATCTCAAGTCAATCTTGTAGAAGATAGAAGCACCTCCCAATTGATCGAACAGGTCATCGATCCTGGGTAAGGGGTACTTGTTCTTTATGGTTACCTTATTAAGTTGTCTATAATCTATGCACAATCGGAGGGTACCATCTTTATTTTTCACAAATAGTACAAGTGCTCCCCATGGAGACATGCTGGGCCAGATATAGCCTTTGTCCATCATTTCTTTTAGTTGTAATTTAAGCTCAACTAGCTCAAGTGTGCTCATCCTGTAGGGTGTCCTAGACACTGGCACTGCTCTTGGTGCAAGTTTTATCAAGAAGTCAATGTCCCTTCTCGGAGGTAGACCCGGTACCTCTTCCACAAATACATCTATATATTCTCTTAGTATGGGATGGTCTTCGAGGCTTGGTTTTTCATTTTCAATTGATTCCAATACCTGTATCGCATATAGTGGACACCCCTTTCTGCAATATTTTTTCATTTGAAGAGCTGATATTCGTCTCACCGAGACAGGTTTTTGGATCCCTTGAAGGGTTATCCTTCTTCCTCCTTCACTTACACATTCTAAGGTTTTATGGTAATAGTCCAGTCTGGCTTTATATGTGGCTAGCTAGTCCATACTGATCAATAGGTCATACGACCCTAGGGGTAATATATTAAGGGTTTCTTGGGTGGGGAATTCACCCATAGTAAATTGACAGGATGGTATGACCTCCACTACCTTTCTTTTGGTGCCAATGGATAATTGTACCAACCATGGCTTGGAATGTTTATGTGGCTATAATTTACACTTATCAATAGTCGGAGGGGCTATATAACTCAAATTTGAACCAGGGTCGATTAGAATAGACACTAGATGGTTGGTGATCATACCTTCTATCTCCACCACTGAAGCTTGGTGGTCAACTTGTTTATTATCCAAGGCTGCATAAATTTGTGGCACGCTCCTGGCCACATCATTGATGGTGGTAGCTTCTTGAACATTGTAAATTCTTTGACTGTTCTGTTGTTGGTGCGGGCAGTCCCTCAGTAAATGTTCTTCTCCACAACCCCAACATTTCAAGGGTTCTCGCTTTGGGTTATCAATATTTCCTGGGGCAAATCCAAAAGGTTTATTTCCGCCCTGGGAGGGGAAGTTCTGTTGGTGTACACTTTGGGCTGGGAAGCTCATCCTTGAGTTCTTTTTATAGTTTTTAAATCTTGGGGATTTAAACCCCTTTTTCTGGAATCCCAAACTATTCTTCTGCTTCCAGCCTTCGTGAGGTTCTGTCCAATGCCCAAGTTGTTCATAACAATATCTTTCCTTTTAGATAGTTTCTTCTAGGGTCTTTGGCTCATCAAACTCAATCCTATTCTGATAGCCCTTAGGTAGTTCATTGATGAATCATTGCACCTTTACCTTTTCTGCTTTTATATAGGGTACGTATAATTTGTTGACATATTCCTCTATGGTGAGTTGCCCCAACTTGAGTTCATAGAATTCTTTAGTCTTTTTGTCAAAATATTTTTCCGACAGATACTTCTTCCTGAAGTATTTCTCAAACCGTTCCCAAGATAGGTCCTCTTTGTGAATCCCTTTTACATTCTTAAGGTCTTCCCACCAAATGGAAGCCTTTCCATTCAAGTTAAAAGTGGCTACTCGGGCCTTCAAGTTTTCTTAGAAATCATGGATGCTGAAATACTTCTTCAGTCCAAGCAGCCAGGCCTCCGCTTCCTCCCCCTTCTTTATTTCACCGTCGAAAGAGGGTGGTTTGGCCTTTTGGAATTATTCAAGATTATGACTTTTGGAATGATTTCGCTTCTTCCATTTTCTTCGGGAATAAGAACTAGTTCTGCTGCTAGAAGATCCCTCCAAGTCGCCAGTTTCCTTTCCAAAGGCATCGTCCGACGCTTGTCCCTTATCTCTGGGGTGGACCTTTCTCGAGGTGTTCTTCCCAGTGTGGCGACTTAAAATACCATGTTTTTGTATCTCAGGAGGACTTCTACTTTTCTTTGTCTGTTGTCAGTCCACATGACTGGTGTCCAGTTCTTGCTGCAATTGTCTTTGTATGTCAGATAAACTCTACAGTAAGACTGCATTAATCTTCATTTTTTTCTCTTGCCCTTTCATCAACCTCTCATTATCAGCCTTGTAGATCTATAGTTCAACCATGAGGCTCCTGTTACACATTATTTTTGTCATCCCTATGACTGTTAATGATGTAAACCTATATGTTTCCTTCAGAGGGGTCAGTGGCCTGAGTTCCTGAAGAGAGAAGGGAGAAGAACTTTTCCTGAGAAAAGAAGTTGCATTTCCCTTGTAAAAACCCTGTAAAAAAGGAAGTTCGCAGGCTGCCTATGTATTAGGGTGTGAGAATGCTTAATTCTCACAGGATGCCCACACTTAGGGTGCGAACTGTTCACAGGCTGCTCTATAGGTAGGGTGCAAGAATGATTACACGTGGGAAAAATGAGCGTTTTCTCGAATCTTCTAGAAGGAGAAACTTCTATGGTGAGGTGGCATCCGAATGGTTTGGATCTTACTCACTTTCATGATTTAGTGGAATCATCCTAACCTCCTCACTTTATTCTCTTCAACTTAAAAAGGATAGGAGCTCTCATGGAGAAGGGGTTCTTGAGCTTGGATAAGTTAGATTTGGCTTGGAATTGTTGGCTTGGTTAGAGTGGCTTTGAGATTTGCTTTGTCAAGATAGATTGTGAGTAGCTATCAGATCCATAGTCTTAGAATCCTTGGAGAAAGAAGTGTGTGGGGAATGAAGGATAGTTGGAAGGGACCTTATGACATCAAGGCCATGGTTGTAATCTCTCTTTCACATTTAATATGATACAGTAATATGATTCTTTCCTATAAAGCTTATTGTGTTTTATTGTATGATTCCTTGATCACATACATAGGTTTATATTGAGTTTATTCTATTACTATCATTTTGGTTGGTTGTGTTCTTTTATAGGTTCATCATTGTATGAGAGTTGTAATGTAGCTAGGATGGCGATGGCGAGAGGAAGCGACATTTAAATGGTATGTCACCCATCCCTCTTTAGTTAGTAAATTCAATATTTAAAACTTAAGGAAGGCGTCATGTTATGGTGTGTTTTGTTCTAGATATAGGTGGATCTAGGGAGATTAGTTAGTGTCCGCACCTATCGATTTGTCTGATAACATCTCCTCACAGTCTTAGCTATATCTGGAGGGGTCTCTACCGCCCTCCTCTCGTCAGACTCTTTGTCTCTATTGTGGGAGCCATCCCCCACCTCGTGGTGAGTCACCATTCTTATGCGTCTGCAGTTTCCCGCAGTTGATCATCCGCTTGTGTGTAGGGAAAAGAAAACACTTGTTGTTAGTCAATATTCATATTCATTCATAACCAGCACATAATTCATATCTTTCAAATGCATACACACAATAGGAATTTTTCATTCTTAACTTCGACTTTTGATAAAGGGAGTTAAGGTAGAGGGTTAGTCCTTTTTAAGAGTGCTTCAAATGAAGTTTCTACGCAACCCGTTCATGAGCCCAAGTAGGTTAAGTGTTGTAACCATGCTCTGATACCAATTTGTCACAAACCCACTCTAGTTACTAAGAATTTTTGGTCTTCCTCAAGGGATAAAATCCCCAAATTAACTACGGGGGCCTAGCGCAGGCTAGCTCTTCCCTTATCCACCTCCATGTGATCATTGGCTATGACCATAGGTCAAGACAAGAGGCACCTTTTGCGTTTTGCGGCTTAGCGATGCAAGAGAGTCAAATTTTTCGAATCCTCAAACCCTGAAAACCCAAAATGGGCTTTCATTTTTGGTTGACCCTCGGTCGTTTGCGCTTGATGTGACCTCCGGCTAGGATGCAAGTCTCAGTGCGCCTATCTGTTTCAATTTTCGTGACTTTGCGATTCCCGTCACGAATGTTCCTTACCTTTTGGAATGTCGAAGCCCGAAACATGATATAGGTCAACGGGGTGTTGACCCCTTTCTGGTGATTAGAACACGCCACCTATCACCTCCACGTGACCCCTGTTCTGGGATGTTCCACCCGTCTGCCTGAGCCTTTGACTTTCGGGACTCCAAAGAACAACGAACTTTCGTCCCCTTTCCTTTAAAAACTCTGAATTCTGAAATCTTATTACGCTTATCCTCTGAGGGCATCGGGGTTTCGCATATCGATATTTCGCGATGTGTGAAGAAGAGGGGTCTCGCACTTAGGTTACCCGAGAGCCGAAACTCTGAATCTTATTTGCGCTAAGCCCAATCGGGGCTTCGCATATCAGGATTTCACGATGTGTGAAGACGAGTCATCTCGCACCTGGGTTTCTTGGGAGTTGAAACTCCGAAGCCCATTTACACTAGGTCCATTCAGGGTTTCACATGTCAGGATTTTGTGATGTCCGAAGATGAGGGGTCTCGCACCTAGGTTTCCTCGGAGCTGAAACTTCAAATCCCATTTACACTAGGTCCATCCAAGGTTTCGCATGTCGAGATTTCACAATGTGCGAAGACGAGGGGTCTCGCACCTGGGCTTCCCGAGACCCGAAACTCCGAAGCCCATTTACACTAGGTCCATTCGGGGTTTCACATGTCAGGATTTCATGATGTGCAAAGACGAGGGGTCTCACACCTAGTTTTCCCAGGAGCCGAAACTCTGAAGCCCATTTACACTAGGTCCATTCGGGGTTTCACATGTCGGGATTTCACGATGTGTGAAGACGAGGGGTCTCGCACCTGGGTTTCCCGAGAACCGAAAATCCGAAGCCCATTTCACTAGGTCCATTCAGGCTTTCGCATGTCCGGATTTCGCGATGTGTGAAGACAAGGGGTCTCGCACCTAGGTTTCCCAGGAGTCGAAACTCTGAAGCCCATTTACACTAGGTCCATTTGGGGTTTTGCATGTCAGGATTTCGCGATGTGCGAAGAAGAGGGGTCTCACACCTAGGTTTCCCAGGAGCTAAAACTCCGAAGCCCATTTACTCCATGACAGGGGCAAGGTAAACTCGCAGATTTACTAAAATGGTGTTCTTTTCAAGGGACTCACTCTTACTCTGGAATGTGAGGGAACTTTTCTGAAAAAGGTGCCTTCGGGAGGATAAACCAGGGCATAGCACGAGACAAGTTAGATGGGTCAATCCTCAGGGGAACGGACTCATATCCTGAACTTATACATTCTATACATTAGTCAATTTGTAGTTATATCAATATAGGCATGCTTCCATTATTTCCAATCAAAACACAAGGCAAACACTTCTATATAGAAACTATTTACGAGCGTATAAAAATGAGCATGCGATCATGACATTAAATTCCAAATGCAAGACATAACACCTATCATAAATTTCAGATGTGATTCGAATGCTGAGAGGGGTGATCATTTCCACCCAACTGTAAGCTCAGTGATTCCAGCTGGATTTACCACTAGCCACCCCCAAGCTAGACCATGATTCTTTGAGACTCAGTCTCCTACTTCCAGCTCAATGGAAGTTAAGGATGAAGGTTACTCCCTTTCTCCTCTATTCATGACTCTCTTTATTTTTGGAGTTCCTCCGATTCTCCTTTCGTGATTCCTATCACGTGCGCTTTCTCTCCTGTCCCCCCCTTCCACACTTCTTTCCTTGCCCCTTTTCTGTGAGATTGCGTGTGGCACGAATTTCCCCATCTATGGTAAGGTCTGAGAGCTTCTATGGATGGGTGGTTCACCCCCATCCCCTCATTTACTCTTGAGGATCCTCCCCACCTACCATCCTGGAGGTTAATTCATTCTGGGGTCAAAGAGTGAGCTTTGGTTTTCAAGCATGTACAAACTAGTACGGTTTTGGTTCGGTGGAAGTTAACACAGCCATTCTCGGCCCCTTCCACCACCTCTCATTAGGCATCGTGGTCTCTTTCATCAAATCCCCCTCCCAGCAATCATGCGACACATATTCATGATATAATTTACATTCATTGACCTTTAATACAAAGGTTTGTCAAATCAAACATTCAAACATTTGAGTTTTCCATAGTTCTTGGCCAATATATTTATTTTTATAGACTGGGGGAAACAGGGTGTTACAGTTAGTACTTAAGAATCATCCAAAAATATTTTTGTTTTACTATAAACACATACAAAAAAATGAAATATTTAAAAACATTTGACATACCTGTGTCCCTGTAGGTGGTCCCTGGTGGGAGTGGCATGTAAGGATCCCCTCTGAAGTCAATCCTTGCATAGGGGTAGTCATTTAGAGAAATGACCTGTAGCCTCCACCAGTAGAAGAAATCCTCGTTGTAGGGTGTGGACACCCTACCTCCCCCCTTTCATCTCATTACCTTGGTCCACTGTGCCATGGATGGATCGTGAGGCCCTCTTGGAATAATCTCAACTCTAGGTCCCAAACCTAGAACCTGCCCGAAGAAAAAGATGCCTAAGATAAAGGAAACCCCGAAGTTCCTCTTGCTACCCTTTTTTCACTCTGTCAAATGGCTCCTCATATTATCCAGTAGTGAGGTACACCAATCATATATTGTGGGTCTCAAACACTCTACAGCATAAAACATGAGTGACCTCAATGCCAGGTGAAACAAGATCGATCCTGTGATCCTGTTCAACATGAGGACAACAATCTTGAGGCTGAGATTATTTATCGCTCAGATGGGGAGTTGACTCCTGACATTCAGGGTCCTTGCTACATAGTGAGCATCTATGTACTCCTCTATATTCATATCACTCCCATATCCCCAAGATTTAGGTTCACCACCTCACCCCGTCATGATAACCCAGTCAAAAAGTATATATCATCGACTTCAATCCTCAATGGTTTCCCATTGAGGTTGAATCTCTTACTGTCAGGATCCCAGTAATCCACAAGCATCTCAAGAAACATCACATGGTCCCTCATCCCTTTAAGTGCCAAAAATTTGTATAAGCCACATATTTTCAAGGCCATTTGGGCCCCCGGATCTCTTTCCATAGTAGCATCTACCTTTTGGTGTTCTCTTTCCCTCCATTCTAGCACCATCCTTCCAGAGAAAAGTCAATTTTTGAGTTAGAAACCATAGAAAACATTGATTATGGAATTGTACGTGGGTTGCTTCATTTACAGTTCCGTATAGGGATAAGTACACATGGCCTGTATTTTACATAGTCACGTATAACCTCACGTATACACGACTCGATGAATGGTAGCCGACATACACTGAATTACTAAATTTGTGCCCTACTTTACTCAAATTTTGAAACCTAATTTAAAAATCTAATCCACTAGAAAAAAGAGGAGGGGAAGAGGAATTACCTGGTCCATAAGTTTTCTGATTTCATCGTACAATGCTCCCGCAATCACCAGTTGAAGATTGAAAGTATTTTGGTCCAATTTTCACTATTTGGGTAAAAAGTCAAAATGACATAGTAATTTTTGGTTTTGTTACTATTTATAACAGTTCTTACCCACTTTCTATAGTTTTGAGTCATTTTTTCGCCTAATGGACTAATACAGCAATGGATTGAGTTGGTTTTGGTAATTTTCACTAGGGATTATTACAGATTTAAACGTTATTTTGGTCGTTCGTAATCACGGGCAGGTATTTTCACTACACAACATATAGGATAGGTATCCATTCCACCATGCACTTCAGCATTGTCCTATAAATGTCACTCATATGCCTTAGGTACGAACCCATTAGTTGCGACACAGAACCTCCCATCTGTTATAAGATGTGTCATTATCAAGTGGTAGAGACTTACCAATCATGGGTGCACTAGTTAGATCCTTTGTTTCATTTGGTGCCCATGAAGATATTTTTCCATAGGACCAGGAGTCCCTTATAGTTAATACATTCCTTTATGATGAGCCTCATTTCTCACCCATAAACATGCTTCTCTATACCTGGAGGACTACCAACCAAGTTTAATTTAATCTCTTTTCCAACTCGTCTTCAAAAAGTGAAAACATTACCAAGTGAACTTGTCTCTTTCACACTCATAAATTAGATTTGAAAGGATGTCTATTTGGTATAAGTTTATCCATTTTTCACACCAAGTAGACTAAATGTCATGAAAAATGGCATTTTTTGGTGTTAAGTTGTGATTGCATTTCATGCCCTTTCTTGCAGTGTTGAGCCTATAGTCGGTTCTCGCTTTGCGTTATAAACCATTTTCCTCAACAATTTTGCATCCTCAACCAAGAAGAGCCTTGTTTATATCCTTTGCAATTTGACACCCTATACCTTCCTTTCCTTTCTCTCCAGATGTAAAATAAAGCGCTCTTAGTTCAGTTCGATAGAACGTAGGTCTCCAAAACCTGATGCCGTAGGTTCAAATCCTATAGAGCGTGATTCTGTTCCTATCAAACCCAACCTTCTAAATGATCCCCGAGTGTTCATCTCCTGCATGCATCTCCTTGCATTGATCGTAGGTACGTTCCACTGCTAGAACTAGTTTTTCTTACTTGCGACACTTGTTTCCTCCTTTGTATCATAACATTCATTTGTCTATGAAAAAACTAAAAGAAACGGGTGGGAAGGGAGTATTATATTATAATGGAAACAATCGTGTCTCCTTTGAACATAGCATAAAGTTATTGAGTCCATTTTTCATCATAATTTTTGGTTTAGCATGGCCTTAGAAATTTGATCTCGTTACAGAGAGTTTTCTCTACCAACTGGTTACTCTTCCAGTCCCTATGGAGAATTTCATTGATGCCTCATGCATCTCATGGTTTCATCATTGATTCTATGTTTTCGAAGTCTTCCATGTGTCTCATGCTCTTGTTCAAAGGAAGTCTATCAACCTATGTCAGCCAGTTCTCAGAACTCTTTACATTGCATGTCGGTCATACCCTCAGTTTGTCTCAGAATCACATGATATTGTAGTCCTATCATGCACCCTGGCCCTACATTCATCATTGGTAGGTAATATTGAACTCAATAGTTTACATTTCATCATTGGTCATTGACTGGGTGGTTTCCCTTGTATTCGACAGCAAGAAATATATTCACACATTGGGATTTGTGTAGTGTCTTGGATGCCATTAGGATTATTGGTATTTTCCTTTCCTTTGTCAACAGTTTTCGTCATTGGTTGTTATTCATAGGGTTTTTTTCGTGTATTTCTTGCACTTGGCACACACGAAAGACGTAGAAGTTCATTGTTTCATGAACATGTTCTTCGTCTAATTTCCTCCAAATCATGAAGCTCCTCCTTTGTACCTCATATTGAATGATGAAAGATTCCTTAATTCTCTCCTTTTAGTGGGTCTCCTTCCATCGAATTCAACTCATCTATTCTGGAAACGAGACCTAGAGTCTTATGAGTACCTTGACGCTTGCAGTCATTAGTGGTAGGTTCTCTCATCATCGACAGTTGGGAATACATCAATGTCTCTTGATCGATGGATTCTTCAAGTATTCGACTCAAACACCTTTATTCACACTTGTAAGAGTGTACTCTTTGCCTTGATACATACTTTTATTATTGGTAGGTTGTCTCATGTTTGTTAATGGGATACCTCAATGATCAGTAATCAAACGATGTCTCATTATGTTCGACCTCAACTCCTTTATTCACATGATGTAGACTTGCACCTTTGGAGGATTGTGTAGAATACTTGAAGACATCAGTATGTGGCCACAACTTTCCTGATTTGTTGCTTCCTTTTCATTGGACCAGTACCTTTATGACTTCAGTGATCATGGGAGATAATATTTTACTCCATTGTATACAAATATCTTCAGATTGATTTTGAGACTGGTTCTACTGGGCCTTGTTCATGACTATGATAGTCTTTGGCATGTAACCGCATTTGTATTTTCCTATTCATGGCCACAGACAGTTGTTTGTTATATTTTCACATGGATCTGTAGTGTAATTCAAATTGGCAGCCATGTATGCAAAGTTAGTGCAGAATGTAATGAGCAACTAGTTCTTCCAGTTGGTTCCCCATTGTTACCCATGATTTTGGTCATCATGATGATGTATTGATGATGTTGTACTCAGGCTCTTCATAAGAACTTTTACCTGAGAAAAGTTACTTTCATCTCTTCCCAGAAAACTCATTTTTGAAGAAGGTTCGTAGGCTGCTAGTATATTTGGCTGCAAGAATGACCCATTCTTGTAGGCTGCCTTAAGCCAGGGTGCGAACTTCTCTCACTATGTTGAATAGCTAGGGTACTCTTCCTAAAGCATGGAAAAAGATGAATTCTCGATGCTTCCAGAAGGGAATCTTCTAGAAGAATGGGTTGGCATTCAAATGGTTATCCTAGTACTAGATTCCCTGATATTTTGGGATCATTCTTATCCAAGTAAATAACTCATTCTCTCCTATATATTTAGTGAATTCTCATGGAAAAGGTTAAGCAAGATTCATTGGAGAATTGGTGGAAGAATTGTGTGAAGGACTGAAGCTTGAACAATAGCTTGGAGACTCTAGCAAGTCTATCAAGGGGTTTTGATCTTCTTCATGCAAGGATTGAGCAAGTGTGTGTATCAGAGCCGGGAGCCATCGAAAGGAAGTTTGCAACATCAAGGCTCAAGTTGTAATCTTTACTTTCCATTAATATGATACAGTGTCATGTCCCTTTCCCATAAAGCTATTTCCACTTTATTGTATAATTCCTTGATCATATACATAGATTGACTGTTGAATAGATTGTGCTATCTTCACTTTGGTTGGTTTGTGTTGTCTTGGTCTTGGTTGCACGAGAGCACTGGAGCGAAGCAGGAGCAACAAAGACCATAGGAAGCGATAATAAGGTATGTTATTTGTTCTTACCTCCTAGTTAATTCAATGGTCAGAATCTAGGGAAAGAGTCATGTCATGTCTTGCTTTCTTCTATATCCAGGTGGATCTAGGGAGATCTGTTAGTGTCCACACCTACCGATTTATCCAATAAAAAAATTGGCATCAAGTGGTTTCTGCCATGTTCGACTTCAACACATGTAATCACATGGATAGATTCGTACTTTGGGCGATGAGATTGAAGACCCTGGATATCATCTTTTTGTCTAGGTTTCGATGGAGTATGTATAATCTGTGACACATAGATCCACTGTGTATGTCTCGTGGATATGTCGTCTCAATTTGAATTTTTTCGCATAGATCCACAGTGCATTCTTGGTGGCTATGCTATATTTTGACAACATGGATCCACAATGTATGATTGGTGGCCATGACCTAGGTCTACAATTGTCATCAGTCTATGATCTAAGTATGGGAATGCTTACCTCAGAATTGGTACATATGATATTCTGTAGGTGCTTGGTTGTTCCCAGGTTTCCGATTAGGTGTGCTCCTAGTTCCCGACACACACATGCAGCTTACAAAGTCTTTCGGTTGTCACTGATTCCAACCTCATACTTTGGGGGGCATTCTGTTACCCATGATTTTGGTTGTCATGATGATGTATTGATGATGGTGTACTCAGTCTCTTTATAAGAACTTTTACCTGAGAAAAGTTACTTTCATCTCTTCCCAGAAAACTCATTTTTGAAGAAGGTTCGTAGGCTGCTAGTATATTTGGCTGCGAGAATGACCCATTCTCGTAGGCTGCCTTAAGCCAGGGTGCGAACTTCTCACATTGTGTTGAATAGATAGGGTGTGAACTCTTCCTAAAGCATGGAAAAAGATGAATTCTCGATGCTTCTAGAAGGGAATATTCTAGAAGAATGGGTTGGCATTTGAATGGTTATCCTAGTATTGGATTCCTTGATATTTTGGGATCATTCTTATCCAAGTAACTAATTCATTCTCTCCTATATATTGAGTGAATTCTCATGGAAAAGGTTAAGAAAGATTCATTGGAGAATTGGTGGAAGAATTGTGTGAAGGACTGAAGCTTGAACAATAGCTTGGAGACTCTAGCAAGTCTATCAAGGGGTTTTGATCTTCTTCATGGAAGGATTGAGCAAGTGTGTGTGTCAGAGTTGGGAGCCATCGAAAGGAGGTTTGCAACATCAAGGCTCAGGTTGTAATCTTTACTTTCCATTAATATGATACAGTGGCATGTTCCTTTCCCATAAATCTATTTCCACTTTATTGTATAATTCCTTGATCATACACATAGATTGACTGTTGAATAGATTGTGCTATATTCACTTTGGTTGGTTTGTGTTGTCTTGGTCTTGGCTGCATGAGAGCACTGGAGTGAAGTGGGAGAAACAAAGACCATAGGAAGCGATAATAAGGTATGTTATTTGTTCTTGCCTCCTAGTTAATTTAATGGTCAAAATCTAGGGAAAGAGTCATGTCTTGTCTTGCTTTATTCTAGATCTAGGTGGATCTAGGGAGATCTGTTAGTGTCCGCACCTACCGATTTATCCAATAAGTATCCTGTCGCGACCTTCAACATGGTGTCCTTCCAGAGTGTGTTTCTTCCTTCCAGTGAAGACCTCTTGGAAGCCATGACCGAGTTTTGTCCCTTGACATGGTGTCCTTTTGGAGCATTGTCCTCTTGGAATCCATGATCAAGAAGAGAGAAACCGAGGATAGTTTTTGCATCTTTGAGGCAACCTCATTAAAAAATGAAACAGAGGTTACAAGCATAGTTCTTTTCCTGTGTCAAGCTCATTAAAAAATGAAACAGTCACCTGTATTGAACCTTCTCTTCATCCACCCTTCTCCTTTTTCTCATCTCCTAGAGAAATTGGTTACGACCTGAGAGCCGGTGATTGAATCAAAGCTTGGAGGGCATGTCTCCAGCCTTTGATGATCATTCTGGAGCTAAGCCATCAGTTTTCAGGCTGGGGGCATATTGAGCGTGGTCTTTGTCCATTCTTGCGCTCGAAAATACATGAGAACGCGATTGAGCATACTTTTATCACTTTTTTGGGCTCAACAAGGTATTATGAAAAAGGGACCCCCTTGGAGTCCTCTTTAAGCTCTTTTCAGACTCTCTAAACATGAAAAGATTGCCGAGAAACCTTGCTATTTTCACGCTCGATAAAGTATTTGAGGTAAGCATCTGGTGAGCGATAATTTATCTCTTTTTTGGTCTCGTCCAGACTATTTTACGAAAAAGGAACTGAGAGAGTTCTCTTTTAAGTGTTTTTCCAAACTCTATAATCATGAAAAACCTTCGAGTTTTCTATCTTTGGACTCGTTAAACAAACATTGACAGACCCGTGATGGGACTGAACCACTCCTTCTTAGGGTTCGTTAAACATACTCCGAGGGACTCGTTCGAAGGATGAGCTTACATCAGCAAGCATATGTTATCCTCCTCAAGATTGCGTAAAAATAAAGAGGTACTCGCCAGAAATGGTGGGGGAAAATTTGGGAAAGGGATATGTTATCATCTTCGTATTGATTGGCAGTAAGTGTCGCTCTTGAACATGACACCCCCTATTCATCATTTGAAGCCGTTTTGGGAAATCCATTTGCCTCTCATTCAATTTGCTACAAGGTCATTCCCTGTGTCGTCTTTGATTCAATACTGCCAAATCATTGGTCGTGTCGTCCATATGTTCAAGAGAAGTCCATCTGAAACCTATATTGAGCCAGCCATCTGCAGTTGTCCATTCTCTCCATGTCAGCCTTCCCTGTGTCCAGTCCAATTCACGTCATACTCTGTTTCACCTTCAAAATCTGTTACTCATTTCGTGTCATTGATGGGGGATACATCAAGACCCTCCTGTGACAAGTTTTGTTCCATCGACTTCAACTCATTATCCAGAATCAAGACTTAGAAATTATTTGGTACCTTGGAACTTGCATGCCTCAATGGCAGGTTTCCTCGCTTTCGACAGTGGGTTTACATCATTGACCCTTGATCGAAAGATTCCATCGGATGTTTGACTTCAACTCATTTATTCACACTCGATGGATTCTACTAGGGTACCTTGGGAGTCATTGACATCAATGGTGATTTCCCTCGCACTTGTTAACGATTTCATCAATGATCGGTAATCAAGTGGTTTCTGCCATGTTCGACTTCAACACATGTAATCACATGGTTAGATTCGTACTTTGGGCAACGAGATTGAAGACCCTAGATATCATATTTTTGTCCAGGCTGTGGTGGAGTATGTATAATCTGTGACACATAGATCCACTGTGTATGTCTTGTGGCTATGTCGTCTCAATTTGAATTTTTCGCATAGATCCATAGTGTATTCTTGGTGGCTATGCTATATTTTGACAGCATGGATCCACAATGTATGATTGGTGGCCATGACCTAGGTCTACAATTGTCATCAGTCTATGATCTGAGTATGGGAATGCCTACCTCAGAATTGGTACATATGATATTCTGCAGATGCTTGGTTGTTTGCAGGTTTCCGATTAGGTGTGCTCCTAGTTCCCGACACACACATGCATCTTACAAAGTCTTTCGGTTGTCACTGATTCCAACCTCATACTTTGGGGGGCATTCTATTACCCATGATTTTGGCTGTCATGATAATGTATTGATGATGGTGTACTCAGGCTCTTCATAAGAACTTTTACCTGAGAAAAGTTACTTTCATCTCTTCCCAGAAAACTCATTTTTGAAGAAGGTTCGCAGGCTGCTAGTATATTTCGCTGTGAGAATGACCCATTCTCATAGGCTGCCTTAAGACAGGATGAAAACTTCTCACACTGTGTTGAAAATCTAGGGTGCAAACTCTTCCTAAAGCATGGAAAAATATGAATTATCGATGCTTCTAGAAGGGAATCTTCTAGAAGAATGGGTTGGCATTTGAATGGTTATCCTAGTAATGGATTCCTTGATATTTTGGGATCATTATTATCCAAGTAACTAATTCATTCTCTCATATATATTGAGTGAATTCTCATGGAAAAGGTTAAGCAAGATTCATTGGAGAATTGGTGGAAGAATTGTGTGAAGGACTGAAGCTTGAACAACAGCTTGGAGCCTCTAGCAAGTCTATCAAGGGGTTTTGATCTTCTTCATGCAAGGATTGAGAAAGTGTGTGTGTCGGAGTCGAGATCCATCGAAAGGAAGTTTGCAACATCAAGGCTCAGGTTGAAATCTTTACTTTCCATTAATAGATACAATGGCATGTCCCTTTCCCATAAAGCTATTTCCACTTTATTGTATAATTCCTTGATCATATACATAGATTGACTGTTGAATAGATTGTGATATCTTCACTTTGGTTGGTTTGTGTTGTCTTGGTCTTGGCTACACAAGAGCACTGGAGAGAAGCAGGAGCAACAAAGACCATAGGAAGCGATAATAAGGTATGTTATTTGTTCTTGCCTCCTAGTTAATTCAATGGTCAAAATCTAGGGAAAGAGTCATGTCCTGTCTTGCTTTGTTCTAGATCCAGGTGGATCTAGGGAGATCTGTTAGTGTCTACACCTACTGATTTATCCAATAACACCCATCACTCCACTTCTGGGGTTTTATAATGTATTTTGACCATCGCAGATACTCCTATGACCTCACACATTAGGGGGAATATGTTAACGAAAGATTTTCCTCACCCTATGCAATTTGTTGGTGCAACTTTGATTAGACCAAGATCCTTCTCAGGTTACCAAAAAACGGTACTGAGTAGTCTAGAGCATTGACATTTTCATCTTCTTCGAAGAGAAGAAGTCTCACCGAAAGTGCTGCTAAGACAAATGGATAGGGAAGGGAAAGGAAAATACTTAGGAGGATTCACAAAACCTTGAAGATTCATCATGATCTTGCAAAATACATCTAACTACATATCAGATATGAACTCATATGTGCAAGAAATGGAACTACTTATTTTGTGGAAAAGCATTCAAGCACAGAGACATCATGTGGAACTCATGAACCATAAAGAAGTACTGTAAAGATACAATGCATAAGGATAAACACAGAAAGACACAACATATTTTGAAATTTTGGATCCTTCTTCATATATTATCTTAAGATCTTTCTCAATTACAGTCTCAGATATACACAGTATCACTCTGCTATAGAGTCCTGTCTCTGGACTCATGTCGTATGGCTCTAATTCCCAAGATGGTGTACAGATTACATTATAGACTCAAAATCTGACTTCTCAGCAATATACTATAACTATGACCAAAACCTTACATCTGCGATATCAAACAACTGGGCTAAGAACCCTTTTTCAATCATATTCATCTCTATATATAACCTAAGTCGTGTTTATTGGATTTAGCTTGCACGCTTTCTTGTTATGTTGTAACCGCATTTGCTTTGCTGGTGTTGCAAAGTCCTTTTCGCAACTGATTTATGTTTCTTCTCCTTTCTCTATTGTCCAGCTTCTTCTGAAGCTTGCGCAACTCATACTAGGAAAAAATTGGGACTGCAGTCCTTCTTGTGAAACTCCTTATCCAAAAACCAAGGGCCCAATAGGCTCCAACCACAAATCTTGACTTTCCCTCGAGTCAAGTACTCGACACTTTTGATGCAAGAGCATAGCCTTAAAAGTCAAAGAAGCAAGCATGGAGGCAAGGATATGACATCTCAGCATGACAAAATTTCAAATCAACATTTAACTCAAAAATAGAACGAGTTGTTGAGATATTTTGGAAACAACAATTTTAAATATATCTTGTTTATAAAAGTGTTGTACGATTGTAAGGAGTTATAGATAGAGAGTTTCAACTCTTATCTGGTAATAAATTATAGTTCCTGTAATAGGACAAGGTGGGTAACCGCTAGAAACTTATAGGATAGGTTGTAGAAAGGACAGATAAGAGCTCAATGAGACACTCTTTTGATAGGTTGTTGTGGTATTGTATTAGAAAGCAAGCAGAGAGAACAAGAGATAGGAGAATTTTTCTTAGAGTAGCAGATAGGAAAAGAAGAAAGATACAGTGAATAATTGTAATACTATGTAATTTATTTCATGAATGAATAGAATAGACAAATTGTTCTGATTTCTTGGACAATGTTCATTTTGAGGTGTGCTTGAATGAATGGTGTATTCTATGTGTGTTTTATTTCATTTCGTTTATGTATGATTATTCAGAGTTGATCATATGAATTTGTGACGAACTAGATAAGTTATAATCGTTTTTCTTATGAGAACTTGTATTCAAGGAGTGAATATCGTATGCAAGGAGTGCATCAACAAAGTCGTGAATTGACTCAGAAGAGTTCATAATGAATGACGGGAAATTATACCAAGTGAAAGGAGTGCACAAAGTCAAGGAGCGACCAACTGTCGAATATCCATAAAAGAGAAGCGAAAGGAGTGTGGGAAGAGTTTCTTTCAAAGAAATCCTTCCATCTGAGTTTGTCAAAATCCTAGGAATGCAAGGGGTGCATGGGAGATCAAAATCCTCAAGGGAATCAAGATCATAGGGGATAGCGAGGATAAATATTCAAAGGGAGTGAAGACATGAATATTTCACGAATTATCGGTCAAGATCCATCTTGGAGGGAGCGGGATCATTCGAGATCATCAGATCTTGGTAAAGTACATGGGATTTAAGTCTTTGTGTGCATACAAGAGCGAAGAACCACTGAAGTCCCGAAGATATTAGGGACCGTTCATCGTCAAGATGGACAGGTGGTGTAAGATCTACAACTTTGGAGCGGAAGCACTTCGGATGTTTCATAGACAAGGAGAAGGATAAATCATTGAATCTCCGAAGAGCCAAAGTAGATCCTGACCGTTGGTCACTAGGAGGTACATGTAAACAGATCAGAGACTTCGGGTGAAAACTCTCATAAGGTGAGTGTGCAAGAGTTGATACTCTCAAAGCCCAAAGAGACAAAGTGATTCACATCCATTGATATGAGGGAGACACACATTGATAGATCTTCGACTTCAGGTGAAAACACTGCGGGAGAAAGCGAGTGTGCAGGAGTTGAACCTCACGAAGCCCGAATAGACGAAGTGAATTGTAGCCGTCAGATTCATAAGGACACACGACAAAGATCCATTAACTTCGGGTGAAAACACTCCGGGAGAAAGACAGTGTGCAGGAGCTGGAACTCCTAAAGCCTGAAGAGCCTAAGTGAATCATAATCGTCAATCTGTTAGGGACATGCATCGAAAAATCATCAACTTTGGGTGGTAGTAATACGAAGGAAGAAAGAGCAGAGAGTTTGAAACTCCCGAAGCCCGAAGGGCCAAAATAAATCATAGTCGTTGATTTGAAAGGAGGGCACGTGTCAATAGATCATGGAGATCTAGGATTGCATGTGAAAAGAGGAAAAAGGTCATTGAATGATAATCGACCAAGGGAGAAAGAGGAGATATCTCATCTGTCTATCAAGAGGCAATGCTCGACAAACAAGATCAATGGTCACGCTTAATAGAGGGGATAGAAAGAGATTGGGTTTTAAAAATCTTAGAGTGGGCCACAATCGAAACCACGATATTGCCAAAGGGATACGTGGCAGCTGATAGTGAATTGCGGGGAGAAAAATTATGTGGTCTCAAACCACTCTAGGCTTCCCCACAATGGCGTTCTTATGTGAGGATATATCCTGAGGTCACATACGGGAAAGGGTTAATGGAAGAGGAGGTAGCACCTGAAACTTGATAGTTCGACAGTGCGAAGGAAGAGGTTGCAGGTGTCATAGAACCTACACCAAAAGATTGAAAGGGCCTGTGTTTAATCACAAGTGGGACCATTAAGGTTTCAAAGAGCCAATTTGGATCAGAGAATAAAATATCCTTGAACAGGAGGTCGCGCATCCCCAAGTGAGAGTAGGAGGTTTGCATCATCTTTCACAGCTTCCAAGAGAAATTGTTGTTTTCCCTTGTCCTCCTTTTCCTCTTGCTTTTGATATTTTTCTTTCACTTTCTCTTCATTTTCCTCTTCAAATGAAGGGGTCAACTCTAGGACCAACTCCAAGGCCTGCTTCCTCACTCCTTGGAATATTCCAACTTTATCCTGCCACTTCCTAGCAAGGAGTGAAGCCTCTGTGACGAACTGTTGGGTCACCTATGTAATACATCTGTTGGGCTTGGATGCAAATAACAAGTTCCATTTAGAATCTGTTGTTGCATCGACTTGATGAATTTGCATATAAAATGTTTGAATGACAGGTTGGAAGTCTCATAACTCCTTCTTAGCTATGGATTGCACCTCAAATAGGGCATTCAGTTCATTGTCCACCTGCTGGATCTGTTCAATGTTCTGTTGTTTCTCCAGTGGATCCATCATGGCTGCAACTTCTTCATTCAACACCTGGATTTCGGTTCTCATGTCCTCCAAGGTCTGGTTGCATCTAGCGATAATGCCCATCCAATCACTGACTTCCCTTAAAATCCTTGTGCACTCAGTTGTGTGCTTATGTAGTGTTTCTTGGGCATTGTTTCCTTCCAACACTATCTTCTCCATTTTCTCCTGCAACTTTTGAGCACCAGATCTGACACTTCGAGAATTCGACACTTCGGAGGATTGTAAGAGATGTGCAAAACCCCGAAGAGCCAAAGCCTGAACTCCTAAAGTGATTGTGAGTCATTGATATTCATAGCAGGAAGCACGGTCCATCCAAGAGCATCACATGGAAACAAGGTGGGGATTTCCCAGATTGTAGATTGCGACCTGATCAATGACTCACTTGTATTCATCATGTCAAAATTGTGTGAGGATTAGTGGCTAGGAAGAAGCCTCAGAGACGTAGATCAAGCACCACACATCATTCTCCATCAAACGATCAATATCTACTTTAGTAATCTGGACTTCAACAATTTTAGCTCCTCCCCTCTCACTTTCATCCGGAGTGTTTTATCCCGAATTCCATAGATTGTTGCCGTGTGTCCATCCAAATCTAATGGTGGTAGTTTTCTTTGGGAATCCAAACTTCGGTAGTTTTATCTCCTCCCCTCTCTCTTTTATCCAGAGTGTTTTCTCTTGAATTCCACAGATCGTTGCCGCGTGTCCATCCAAATATAATAGTGGTAGTTTTCTTCGGGAATCCAGACTTCAGGAGTTTTAGATCCTCCCCTCTTGCTTTCATTTGGAGCATTTTCTCCTGAATTCCATAGATTGTTTTCATGTGTCCATCCAAATATAATGGTGGTAGTTTTCTTCAGGAATCCAGACTTAGGGAGTTTTATCTCCTCCCCTCTTGCTTTCATCCAAAGTGTTTTCTCCCAAATTCCATAGATCATTGTCACGTGTCCATCCAAATATAACAGTGGTAGTTTTCTTCGGGACTCTGGGCTTCGGGAGTTTCAGCCTCCTCACTCCCATTTTCATTCAGAATGTTTTCTCCAGAAGTTAACAGATCCCTATCGCGTGTCTTCCCGATATCGATGGTCATTGTTCACTTCGGAGCTGTAGCTCTACATGCATACCACCCCTGATCTCTAAAGTGACAAAGTACATGGAAGTCTTCAATTCAGATATGTGTCTCTCTCGTCAGTCAGGAAACCTAGCATCCATCTAGCGATGACATGTGGCACTCAGTCTAGGAACCTTTGGGCATATCATCCACTTGTTTCTAAGTGACATGTGTCACCTCTCTTTTCATGACACGTCAGTATAGTGACGTCAGAACACCACATAAGATCATCCTTTGGGAATTATTCTTATTAAGAACCAAATTAGCAACATATCCAAGCACAGTTAGAATGACCTTAAAGTTGGAAGGCGGATAAACTTTAGCGATAGCACTAAATTTAGCAGGTGCACCCAGATCGCATATCATGATCAGATCAGTGACCATGTTTCATTACGGTGACACAACATGCTCGAATGATAAAATTCTTGAGTGGTCCTGCAATTGAAACCATGGTGTAGCGAAAGAGATACATGGCGAAAGGTGTTGGATTGCAGGCTCAAAAGCAGTGTGAATCCAAACTTCCTTTGATGGCCCCACAACCATGTGTTCATATAGCATAAAATATGAAAGCAACTCATGGGATCCCCCTAGGCATTAAGCCTCATCCTGGTCCCGATGGAGGATCATTTAATGAAAAAGGAGTGGTGGTTGAAACCTCATCTCACTCCATAAATAGAAGGTGTGGAGGGTCTAGCCATGGAGACAGAGTTGTCATCCTAAGGTACCATGATGGACGATTTTTCCTACAGGCCCATGCTGAGATAAATTTTCATCTAACAAGAGGATAGACACATAGTCTGATAGAATAAGGTGCAGATGAAAGGATTTGAATGGAATGGCCAGATCACAATCCTAGTGGTTGTGGACTGATCTGAGTATAAATCGATGAGTTCAATATTTTATTAAGGTGGTCAGATGGTTGAGTAGAGCTCCCTACTATGTAATTTTGATGCCAGAACTGTTCTCTGGTTATGTATCAAATTTGAGACTTTCGCATTAATAGAATTCATCTTCTCTCATCTCTTTGTTTAGACTATGCTGAAACACTTGAGCATGGAGGATCCAATCAAGGGTTGTGGTTCTATTGTAATGTAGTTTTGATTACAGTAGTTTTGTGACCAGTTTTAGTCAGCTTTCTTGTTACCTTATTTCCCCTTATGCAGAAAGGCTCGGGCATGGAGGATCTAGTTGAGTTGTTGTAGTTGCATGATAATATAGGTGTGATTATTATGTTGTTGTGACATATTTCAGTGTCTGAAACTTGAGTTCAAGATTTCTCTTGAGCCTGAGTTTTTCTTCACCAAGCTGCTTGAAAATCGGATGCCCAGAGCAGTCTTGTTCAACTCTCTCACTAAGTCTTCCTTCTTCTCACACTTAAACTCAAATCACTGAATGAAGTTAATGAGTACCTCACTTTCGTGTGCATTACTTGTCAAGTTTTTGTGTTAAAATCATTCTTGTACTGATTTTTTTCCATTTGACCTCCACTCATAAAACCAACATCCACTAAACATTATGATGGGTATTGGGCTTATCCTCTTGCAATATGAGGGTGAATCTCTATTATCACTCTGTAAATTCCCAGAGGTTTTTGAAAGGAAGAAGAAATTTACCAGAGGTAACCTTATCCAACCACTTCGAAACTGGCATCTAGCCCTACCAGTTTTAGAGAGGGATCTCTCTGTAAGATTTAACTTTGTTTCAAATTTTAGATATTATGCTAGTTAAAATGAATAGGACCAAGTTGTTTGTTTTTATAAAATGGTTGAAATGTCACGTACGCATCCATTGGGCTATGGGGTCTATTTTATAAAATGTTGAGACTAACTAACAGGTTTTAAAAGGTATTCTCACAAAGCAGGATAATGCAACTGCTGGATTCTTTAGCATAAAAATGATGTAAGACAGAAAATATGAGATAATCAATTATAACCAAGAAGCATTTAATAATTTCTTAATTATAACATCAGAAGAAAACATTTAGATCATTTAAATTCGGAAACAGAGTATACGAGGATAAATTATGCAACTTTCGCTACTTCCAAATGATCAGATTTGGAAAAACAAAATGAATACTGAGAGAGATAAACATTCAACAAAGATGAGAAAAATTCACCAACAACTAACATGCGAGAATCATGTGAAACGTCCCTTTTATTACTGGTAGATATCTGATAAAAATTACAGTTCTTACGAATTGCTTGGGCATAAAGATCAACCCTCAATAGTTCAAAGTTTGAAATATTTATATCAAAAATTACAAACAACCCTATCATTAATGATCAAGACGTGGCAGATTCTAAATATAACTAACTAGATAACAAGATACAAAAATGTAGGAATTGATGATGATCTGTCATATTTTCATGATGATTTTGGGGAAGGCCGTTGGTGAGTCATTTACGCGACTTTGACTTCTTTGCTTGTTGTCTCAAATTGGACACCTCATATCTTACTTGATCAAATTGCACAACTCTTCCCATCTCAGCTGACTGGGAATGGTGACTTTGAGCAGTCTTTGGTAGGTTTCATCCATTTCAGTATATTGGAAAAAGTCAGCTTGACTATGAAAATATATTTGATTTCATGTTGTATGATGAGGTCTGGCTGCAAAGTCTCCAAGAATGCCTTGCGTGTTATGCTGCCCTGTATTCCTGAGAACTTGGAATTATCCTTAGCTATTGTAGCTATCTTCTGCTTATAGTCAGGAAGGGTCATCAACTTGTCATTTAGCACCATTAAACTGGGAAGACCTTTCTTTTGTAAGGCATTGATCTTGTTGAAGAACCTTTGAACTTTGATGTCCAAGTTCTAGACTTTCTCTTCTAGCTGCAACATCAATCCTCTTTTGGTAAGCACCCTTTTTACTTCAAGGATAGTATCTGTCATGTCTTCAATATCCAGGTCTTCCAATTCTTCCCTGGTCTTTGAATTCATAAATCTAATGATTTTGTTTGCTTCAGTTGGAATTTTCCCCAGCTCTCCTTTTATCTTGTCGATATCTTGTCTTCTCCTCAACACCAGTTCACTTTGCTCGAATACGATTTTCACCATAGGCCAGACTTCATTTATGGATTTGGAGATATCCATCCAGATGTTCTCCTTATATTCTGCTAGTGTTTAACCCCCCACTATTTTCTTTTGCAGCAACTGTATTTCCTTCTTGAGATTTTCTTATGTTTTCCTTTCAATGTTGAAGCTTGTCTGGTAGGAGGCCTTGAACTCCTGGAGATTCTCAACCTCTTTCTTCAGTCTATTGATTTATGTTCCTTGCAAGGTCATCTCCTCCATTGATTTTGCTAACTCCACAGATTTTTCAAGAGCTGTCAGTGGGGTGGCTGATGGAAGTTCTACTATGGTGGTTGTTGATATAGTTGTTGTGCTAACTCTTGAGAGGGGAACTTCACTCAGTGGGATTACTTCCATTGGTGCTTCCTGTTCTTTCTCCTTTACCAACCTCTCCAACTCTACTTCCATTTCTTTTATCTATGGATTTTGTTCCATGATCAATTTTAGCATTTCCTTATTTTCACCTTCTGTCTCAGCCATCTCTTTGGTCTATGAGTCTTCTATAGGTGGCAGTTTTAGTTGCTTCCTCAAATATGCTATGTCAACATTTTTTTCCTTGAGCATATCTTCAGCTTCTTTCACATTTGAGGGGTCATAACCAATCCTAAGCACCAATTATTCTAAAGACTTAATTATGTTATCCTTTGAAAAAGATGATATCTTCTCCAACTTTAATTGAGTCTGAACATTGTTTAGAGAAACCTATAATTTGGCAGCAGCAGTGGAAGCATTGGCTAATGTTGAGAAAATATTTTCTCCAGTCTGCCTGTGTAGATCCATCTAATCAACTGGATGTACATCTCTGGTGTTAAATTCCATTGTAGCCCTCTTGTAATCAGTGATTTCTTTTGGATGGGGTACTTGTGCCTCCAAGAATGCCAAGTGCATTCTTCCTTTCTCTGTATCAAAAGTTGATAACAATTTGTGTTGTGCTCTGGAAGTTTTCTTCCAAAATTGAGCATAAGTGTTGGTGGTTAGCATCTGATTCTTCTTCTTGATCATATCATATTTCTCAAAAATACTCATCTTTTCACCACCTTGATTTGGCTAGTTGGTTAGTGAGGTGTCATCCTGCTTCTTGGATGAAGAAGTAGACACGATCTGTTGGTTACTTGAGATAAGAGGTGAATGATCTCCTTTTATAACTGTAGTGGACTGGGTTTCCTTTTCACCATTTGTGTCAATTGTATGACTGGATTTTGGCCTTTTGGTGTATGCCTGGAAATCCTCAGCTAAGATTTCTATGGCTGAAGGGGAAGTATCATTTCTGGGTCTTTTATCCTTTGGTACATGTGGTGTGGACGTTTGTGAGATAATGAAAGAAGGAGATTGTTGTTCTACCTCTTCTAGAGTGTTCACCTCCCACTATGTTTCATTCATGTACTTCTATATATCGGGCTTGGGTGCATGAACATACGAGGGATTTTTATTCTTCACTCTCATCTCTATGATGATCCCACATGGATCATAGTGCCAAAGGAAACTTGTGTCGAACTTCATCTCTTTCAATATTTTTTCTGCCTCTTCCCCGATAGATCGGTTGTTGCAGATAAAGGATCCTATTTGCCCCTTGATTCTCAGCTGTTGTTTCTTATTTAGAGATACAAAATGTATATCATCTAAATTTATCATTTGTCTGATATACTCCAGGGTAAATATCCAAACAAGCAAGTATTTGGGAAATTTGTATGGAGCTAACTCACACCCATATACTCTAATTTCTATGTAATTTTGATACAAGAACCAGTCTCCAATATTGGTGAGATCCGAAAGGTGTAAAACTCTTTGGATCTCCTCATTTATCCTCGGATATAGTCTACCACTGAGCATGCTTACCATTGGGTGATAAAACAGCTCAATAAATAGATTGAAATTAAATTCTGTGGAGTTTCTTCTAAGTAGCAAAGTCCAAGAGGTGACGGGTTGTGGTTTGCCTTACTGGTCCATGTTCTGCATGGTGAACACGAACTTCTCTACTTGAAAGAACATGAACATGTAAGCCAGTATTGAAGAATACCAGAACATGCCCTCTGTGGGAAATTTGAAAAGTTGGTCATGTATGTTCTCGGATAGAAAACTACTATAGTCGAACTGGGTGATGGTTTTTTCTTCGGCAGCGAAAATGGACAGGTAACCCAAGATGGGCTTGTCCACCCATTCATCTGAGAAATAGTCGAGCAGACAACATAGCGATGAAATAATCTGGTTTCCTTTTTATGAAAATATGGAGGAATGGTAAGGGGGATTTTTCTTGGGGAGTTGAGTATCTTGTGGGAGGAAAAGCTCAAAAATTTGTGCTCTTTGGGGAAAAGACAGGTTCTAGTACAATTCTATTAAGACTTCCATGGTGAGGGGAGAGTGGGATTTAGCTCTAGATATCTGCATCATTCGATCAATGGCCTCGGGCGTGATAGAGAAAACATTTTCTATGGATGATGAAACTATGGCTCTCTGGTTGGGGAGGTAATGAGCCTGACATTTGAGGGAAAAATTGGGAAAATGGTGGATTTGGGGAAAAAGATATAGGGGGAGATTGGACTCCCAGAGCCTGATCTCATCGCTTTAATCTATGAATGTGTCCTTAAACCATGACTACAATTCGACAAAATCGAATTCGCACCTAGTCTTTGAGATCATATAATCCTTGTCGGTTAATGGGATCCGGTCGAGATAAACAGAAGGTAGGAGGAATGGGTTTTCCTCGACTTATGATCTTTTAGATTTAGGCGCCATTGATCCAGTAGGTACCTGCAAACTGAAGTAAAGAGTTAGTAAGTAGTGGCTATGGTTGGTTTGTTGACTGAAGCAGTGAGGGAAATGAATTTCTGGAGTGCAAAGAGTATGAACAGTGGGAAAATGGCAAAAACAAGGCTAATTTTAAGTGAACGGGTATATGTTGGGTGCAAAGGACAGGTCTGCAGGCTAACGGATACGTTAGCCTGTAATAAATGTCCAACAGATCAACTGAGTTATGATGTGGCAGGTGAAGGACAGGTGACAGGTGTGCCAGGATGTCATGGAAGGCTATGATTGGAGGATATGTAAATGGGATAAGACATGCGATAGGTCAAAGGGGTAAGGACACTCTGGTAGAGTAGTGAGATGGGACATGTAAGATGAGATAGTGGGATGTGGCATCATGAGGCGGTGGGATAGTGGAGGATGATGTCATGATGTGGTGGCAGTATGGCATGGTCAGTATGGTGGTAAGTGGTTTGGAGCAGAGGGGGTCCAATGCAATGGATTGACGACACGTTGGGATGGAGCTCGCTAGGGAAAATCGCCTCATTCCAGACCCCCCCCACCATTAAAGGCAGAAAAGTCGAGGGGGTCCAGAATCTTTTGTAGACCATTCATTTAAATGCTGTCAGGTTGAATGTAGATCTATGCACACTTGTTAATTACTATTCCAGCCCCCCCCCATTCAAGGTAGAATGGTCTAGGGGGTCTGGAATCCACTGTCAGTCGTTGATCTGCACGTCGTTAGATCAACCATCGATCTAAGCACATCCTTTATTCTCTGGACATGATTTAATATGTGTAGTGAAAATTAGGCTTAGTGATTTTGTGGATTTTGCGCTGCTTCCCTTGCTTTTCATCACCATGAGGTTAGAAAAAACATTTCCAACATCCAAATCATGAATTTTCCTCAAACATCATGCATGTTTTATTGAAATAAAACCAACTAATCTATATTCTAACCTAGTCACCTATCACATTTAGCCTAGATTAGACTATTGGGCTAAGAAATTACTCTACCCTGGGGCTATTTGACCAAGATTAAATAGTTTGATCAAATTTATTCACTAGCTAACCTATCTACATGGCTAAGATTAAACATTTTATCCAAGCTTATTCACTAATCCTATCAACATAAATTCAAAAGGACGTGGCCATGTTTAAACTGTATGGATCAAGTCATTATTATTACATGGGGCTTTATACATTTTCTTTTATGCTCTCTTTTATTCTTTTTTTTTTCTTTTTTTTTTCTTTCTTTTCTCTTTTTTCTTTTTATTTCTTTTTTCTTTCTTTTTTCTTTTCTTTTTGAAAATAATTTGCAGGAATGAAATATTATTTGCAAGACAACATACATCAATAGTGAAAATTTTCCAGTCACCAGATGATCCTATAAATTATAGGGTTATAACATCGGCTCCACCTGGGGATGGTACTTTCCTTGTAGAGTTACAAGAACCTACTTTATGATGTATGTAAAGGTTTCCTCCATTGCTTTATTGCTGCTATCTGTTTTTGTTTGTATTTTGGGAACTTGGTGGCATTGGTCGGTGGCTTAGGACCTTCTCTGTGGGCTTCAACCACTCAATCAATATCACCTATACAAAACCTAAATGAAACGAGAAATGGTATGTGCAATGAATATGGATTCATGAGATCTCTATTGGGGAGGCGAATAATGCTTCATCATCCTGCCATTAACTGGTCCACCTGGTAGATCTGTTCCATCACTGTTTTTGAGCAAAAATGTGTCATTTCCTCTGAATTCCTGAATGGTATAAGGGCCTTTCCATAAGCTATCGAATTTTCTGTGTTTATCCTTGTCCTCATTCCTGGAATCCCATTTTAGAACCAAGTTGTCTAACTAAAAATCATCTTCTTTAGTCCTTCTGTCAAAAATATTTTTTATGTTCTCCTGGATGACCTGAGTTTTGTTGTAGACTTCCTCTCTAGATTATGTTAAGTGGATCATTTGATTTATCCTCCTTTGGACATCATTTGGCTCTACCTGCGCTTCCTTCAATAGCTTCATGATAGGGAAACCTAAGGAAAGGGGAAAAACTGCTTCAGTACCATACACCAATTGTTATGGAGACATGCCAATTGATCTTTTGGTGCTTATTATGTCAGCCCAAAGCGTGAAAACCAACTTATTATGCCATGATTTTTTATTTTCTTGTAGTGTTTTCCTAAGAATATTGACCAGAATTTTGTTTTAGGACTCAGCTAGCCCATTTCCTTGAGAGTAATAAGTTGTTGAGTGTCCCATAGTAATGTGGTATTGGCTGCAAAAATATATGATTCTTTTGGATCTGAAGGCCGCTGCATTGTCACCTATAATTTTTATAGGGCATCCAAAACGAGACAAGATATTAGTTTCTAAAAATTTTATGATAATAGAGTCAGTATCTTGCCTGCATGGCACAACCTCAATCCACTTGGTGAAGTAGTCCATAGCCGTGAGGATCCACTTGTGTTGGCCTGAGGAGGATGAATGTATTTATCTAATGAATTCAAAACCCCATTGTTGGAAAGGGGATTCAACTAAGATGGGTTTCATGGGGAGGGGTAGCAACTTCCTTTTACCTTCGAAAACCTAGCATTTATGACAAGAAGTAAATTTTTTATGATCAGCAAACAATGTAGGCCAGTAGAAACCAGCACTTAAAATCTTGTTGGTTGTGGTATTCCAAATCAAATGTCCACCACAGCCTCTTGCATGGAAATCCTGTGGAAATTTGTCAGCTTTGTCTTTCAGCAGGAAATTAAGAAAAATACCACCAGGGTCTTTCCAATAAAGATTACCTTCTAAAATACAAAATTTCAATTATTTCATTTGATAAATATGGCTTTGGCCTTAGTCAAACTAGGAGGACCTTGTAAGTTATGAAGTACAAAAATGAGGTCTTCATACCAAGGAGAGTTTAAGAATACTTCCTTTACATTTGGAGTTGCCTGCTCTTCCTGTTCGTCAACTGCAGCCAAAAAATTAATATCTAGAGCATGAAAATTAGATTTAGCCATTAGTTTGGCCAAACCTTGTCCTTTGATTGGTTTAGTAGGTCTTATTTCGATGTCGTATTCCAAAATAAGCACAATCCATTTTCCTCTCCTACCATCTGGATTATCCTAAGTCAAGATATCCTTTACCACTATGTTTGGAATGTATGCAATTGTGTGAGAATGGAGAATATAGACTTTGAAGTCCTTTATGGCCTTTACCAGGGAAAAGGCTTGTTTCTCCATTATGTTTTATTTCAATGCAACATCTCTCAAAGCTTTGCTGAAAAATTCTATGGGTTGTTCATACCCTTCACTATTTTTCTGCAACAATATTGCTGCTATGCTGTGTTCAGATGCAAAAGAGAAAAGAGAAAAGTATTTGGTGTAGTATTGGGTGATCAGTACTGGGGCTCGGGTGAGTGCATGTTTCACTTTCTCAAATGACTGTTTGGATTCACTGTTCCATTTGATTTTTGTGTCCTTTTTCAACATATTAGTGATGTTCCTAAGAAGTTTGGCCAAGTTGGGTATGAACCTTCTAAGGAAATTTATTTTTCCAATGAATGATTGTAGTTCTTTGATGTTCCTAGGGTGTTCCACCTTTTGGATGGATTATATCCTTCTCGGATCTATTTTAATTCCATATTTAGATATTATGTGTCACAACATCTTTCCTTCTTCTAAACCGAAAAGAGACTTCTTCGGGTTCAACAAAATCCCAAATTTTCTGCACTTCTCAAACATGCGTCTGAGATGTTGCAACTGTTCTTTGTCAGATTGAGAGTATACAGTCACATCATCCAGATATATGATTATAAATCTTCCTAATTCATCCACAAAAGCAATATCCATTTCCCTTTGAAAAGTGGCACCAACATTCATCAAGCCAAAGGGCATCTTCACATACATGAAGGTTCCCCAGGGTGTGGTAAATGTTGTCTTCTCTTAATATTCTGGGTGGACAAGGACTTGGTTCGAGCCTGAGAAACCATCTAGTAAGGATATTCTCCTAGACCCAACTACCTTTTGAAAAATGTGGTCCATTTTGGGCAGTGGGTAATTGTCTTTGAGGGAGACTTTGTTCATATTCCTAAAATCTATGCAAAGTATGATCTCGCTAGTTTTCTTCCTGGTAGGAACTAGGTTAGAAACCCATTTGGAAAATCTCAAGGGGACTATGATTTTTGCATCATACATATTTCTGATTTGTTTCTCTATCAGGGGAAGCAACTTGGGATTTATTCTCCTAAGTTTTTGCCTGAAAGGTTTGTGTTCTTCTTTTATGGGAATCTGATGTTGTATGATGCTTGTGTCGTATGATTTTAAGTCCTCATATCCCTAGGAAAAAACATCCACATATTCCTTAAAAAGTTCAATATATTTGTGTTTTTTCTCAGGGGGTAGATATTTAGAAAGTTTATCATCTTGGGATTTTCATTTGTTCCTATTTTTCACTCTTCGACCTCTTTACCACTAGCTTCAATTTTTGGTTTTTTGGCTACATCATTAAAATCGAACAAGTCTTCTAGCGGAACTAAACCTCTAGGTAACACATTATTTTTCAACTATAGAATATCAGAATCTGTCTCATTTTCATTCAATTCATCTGCATCTACTTTATTTTCCTTCAAAACTTTGGAATCTAAGTTATTCACACTACCACTTTCAAAAACGGATTTATTTACAATCTCATCATCATTTTCTAAATCTATGTTTGTACATTCAAAATCATTCTTACACTGTAGAAAATATTCAATTTGATCATCATTTCCAAATACCTTCTAGTATCTGATGTTGTCAGGAATGGTTGGTATGAACTTCACCTCCATTGTGTACTTGCAAGTGGGATGAAAAGGAATTTTACAGGTAGTTGTTGATGTAGCCAACCTGTCTGCAAGTATGTTTTGTCCTCTAGGCATTACCTGCAAGTCAATTTCAGTAAAGCATTGAAGGGAATCCAAAACAACATTCCTATAGGCTCTAAGTCTGGGATGTTTAGATGAATACTCACCTTTGATTTGCTTGATAATCAATTTAGAATCACCCCTTACCATTATCTGTTTGGCACCAACTTTCTTCAATAGTTTCAGGCTGAGCATCAAAGCTTCTGTTAGAAAAACAGGACTGCGGAGCAATAAAATAAAACAAATGTAGAAACAAAACACAGAAGACACATAATACAAGAGAGACACAGATTTACGTGGTTCACCCAGTGTGGGCTACGTCCACCAGAGAAATTGCCAGGTCCTTC
>ML777658.1:848626-871997 GCA_009831015.1 Picea engelmannii | reverse complement strand
AACGCATTTCCTGATGTCTCACCTGTGCTTTTCCGTCACATTTCCTCACTAAGGATAACACCAACAACATCATCAAATTTTAAAGTATTTGAACCAGAGACAGAGTTACTTACAACCATGACCAAGCCATTCCAGCTTTCTGGAAATGAGCACAAGATTAGAAGATCCCTAACCTCATCATCAAAGTCCACTTTTACATAACTTAGTTGATTAGTAACCGTATTAAATTCATTTAAATGATCTGCAATAGAACCACCTTCAGACATATTCATATTAAATAATCTCTTCATTAGAAATACCTTATTCGACACCAAGGGTTTTTCATACAATTTGGCCAATGCGTCCATCAAACCCTTCGTTGTCTTTTCTTTCAAAATATTGAAAGCCACCGACGCTGCCAGGCTCAGCCGTATCATTCCTAGAGCCTTTCTGTCAAGAATCTCCCATTCTTCGTCCTTCATGGCTGTCGGCTTCTTTGCTACTCCGCTCAATGGTAGGAATAGATCCTTCTGATATAAATAGTCTTCCATCTGCATCTTCCATAACTGGTATTTTTGGCCGTTAAATTTCTCGACACTAAACTTTCCATCTTCCGACATTGCTCCCACTCGAACTAGGAACCCTCTTTTCCTGCGAGTTACCTTACGCTCTGATACCATTTGTTAGAAAAACAGGACCATGGAGCAATAAAATAAAACAAATGTAGAAACAAAACACAGAAGACACATAATACAAGAGAGACACAGATTTACGTGGTTCACCCAGTGTGGGCTACGTCCACCAGAGAAATTGCCAGGTCCTTCCTTTATTATTATCCAGCAAATGAAGGGATACAACCTACAACAAAACCCATTGTAACTTCCTCTTCTTTCTCTCACAGTCTCCTCTCTCAAAATACAATATTCCCGTCAACCATATCTGCAAGACATTTCCCTCATAAAAGAGGGTTGCCTTCTAGGGAAAAAAAACCCTAACATAATCTCTACCGTTAGATCTGCGACCTGATAATGAACGGTCTAGATTTACAATTAAATTACAATATACTTTTATAAGGCAATTTTTGCTTCGGGGGATTCGCCCCCGAACCCCCGCTGGGGGCCCGCTTTCCCCCAGACCCCCCAGCTGGGGGGATAGGCCATCTGAACCCTACAGAGGGGGTACCCCCCCTCTACACTCCCCCGCGTGGAAGAGTGTACATACTTATAGGGTGTAAATACTTCATGGGGTATAAACACGGCTGAAAGCAAAGACCTCTGAATCAAGAAGATAATCAGGCTCCACAACCAACAACTTCATAGTCAGTTATGTTGTTAGTGCATTGGAAATTCAGTTTGTAGGAATGGCTCTCTAAATACCTTGATCTATGATTATGTAATCAAACTCCAGCTCCAAATCCCTCTTTTCTCAATGCACCATTGAAATCCATGCTCCAAAAATCTATAGGCAGTTCCTTCCTTTCTACAATTTCCACCTTTCTTGCCTCAATGATTGCTTTACTTTCTTTCGAATCATGTGTATCATCTTCCAGCTGAGAAATTTGTTCTTCCAAATCACCATCATTGTATAGAATGAAAGAGTCCATATCAGAGTTTGTAGATTATAATGGGTAGTTATGCGGCTTTTCCTAACCACTAACCATATACTTCATCAAGGTTTCTCTATACAGTCTCTTCTGTTGTCCGAATACCGGGATGGTGGCATAGGACATATCTAGCTGCAGGGTTCCTTTCAGCTTATATCCCCATGATCTTGACAGTAACATACCATATTTTTGGGGAATATATGCAACTACTATATCCATTACCATACTCTTTGTTGGGATTTGAGCTAAGGTGATGCATAAGTCTTTGATCAGGCCTATACATTTAACCTTGTTGGAGTCGAAAGAATGCAAATATTTGTAGGGTCTGGTGACCTCGAGTCCCAAATTTTCCATCATGGCTTTGGGCATCAGGTTGTGAGAGGCACCCGAATCCACCATAGCATTGTGTAATATCAAATCGTGGATTTCAGGCTGATGGAAAAAGGGGCCACGACACCATTATAAGTTTGACCATCAACTTCAGGACCAAACAAGAGATTTGGTCAATCATCAACAAGATTTATTGTGTCTAAGTGATTTACAGATCCAACATTCAAAGACTTAGTACCTATCTTAGGTTCGATGCTTGAATGTTTAATCACCTAAGACTTGTAAGAGTTTTTGTTCATCATCTCAAGGAGGAGAATGTGAATCTTCAATTTAGCTAGTTCCCCTTCAAGGCTGAAAGTAGTGGAAGATTTTCTTAGGGTCAGTACCTCTGGTTTATATATCGGATCTCTGTGGCCAAGTGCCCTTGGTTGAATGGTTGATGAAACTTCAATCTGATTTTCTCTTCGTAGAATTTATGGAGTTTTTTGTGCAAGATATTCAACATCATTTCTCTCAGGGACTTTCTTGGGAGATTCTTCTGAGGTTTTCTTGGTTTCAACTATTCTCTTTGTTACAGTAGCCTTCTTTGTTTCAACAACCTTCTGTGGAGGGTTTCCATTTTCCCTCTTGTTCCTCATCTTATACATCCTATGGACCTCCATTATAGCATTCTCAAAGGCTTGTTGTTTTGTTTCTTCGGCTTCCTCATTGACCTCTGTTTGTGATGGGAGAAAAATATCATCCTCTTCCTGGGTAAGAAAGGTGGATTCATCATCATGAACGCCCATGAGGTTTATATGAGTGTCATCAAACTCCTCAATCACCTCCTCCCCATCATCAGCATAATTTTCCTGGAGGGGTGGTCTAATCTATTGATCAATCCCCCTCTGTTCTCTTTGATCCCTAGGATCTCTCTGTCGTATATGGGGCAGATTTCTTCTGAAGTTTGGGTTTCAAATTTGAGGAGCAGCTTGGTTCTCCCTAGGTGGGTTTCTATCAATTATAGTGAGTCTCTCCATCATTTTCTCCATAGATTTGGCTAGAGAATCTAGTTTGGCATCTGATGAGGAAGTAGAAAGCTCTTCCTTGATGGTGACCCTCCTTTCTATTCTCTACCTGGCCCTTCTAGCTAAAATATATGCTTCCGCACTAACGACGCTTTTCTTCATGTATTCCAGAGTAGGAGAGTTTCTTTCCCTTAGCTGATACGGCATGTCAACGTCGAATCCGTCGGGGAATTTTATCAATTCCAGGCCTTGAGGTTGTTTGATATCAGCTGAAATTGCATTGTATAGGTTATTGAAATGGGTGCAGTAATCCTGCACTGTCTCTCCTTGGTTCCTTTTGATATTCTCATATTCTGACAAGATCTAAAGATAATTCTTCTTTATCTCCCACTTGTCAAGAAAACTTCGATGAAAAGAAACAATGTCAGTTATGGAAGCATCACGTAAGGTTTTGAAACACATTTTAACTTCTCCAGTCAGACTCTATGCAAATAGTCTCATCTGCACATCAGCTTCATCTACTTCTTGCAAATCAAAATAATCGTTCATTTTGTCAACATGTTGTTGTGCATTCAGAGGACCAGTACTATCGTACTAAGGGAGTCTGGTTTGATAATCCTGAGGCATAGAATGTAGACGAGCAACCAACACCAATGGAGCATATATTGCTGCCATGATTAGTGGAGGAGGTTGAACAACAACCTGTGTGATTGGAGGTGAGGTGACAGAAGTTGTAGAGGATGAGGGGCTGGGAGGAGGTGAATGAATTGGTTTAGGTTTAACATAATCTATGGCAATAGTTAAGGAAAAAATTTTGAATGACTGCTGAAAGTGAGCTTTGTATAAGTATTGATCAAGATTCACAACTATATCTTCTAGCTTGTCAAATTCCTGGAGGAAACGTTGATCAACTTCAGCTCTGGGAGAAAGTATTTCAGGGGTTCTGGGTTGAAATATGGTTTGATCTAAATCTATTTCACTTACAAAGATGTCAAATTTTGTTCTAAAAAGGATTTGTTCAAAAGATATGTCCTAAAGGGAAACCAACTTCTCTAGGAGAGAAGGGGACCTATGAAGTGGACTGTGACTCCCGGAACCCTCTGCAGTGTTTTTCTTTCTGAGTAGTTTTTTAGGATTGTCTATTGCTATTGTAGGTTCTAGATCTGGATGAGATCTGGTGAAAACTCTTTTAGGAGCCAGAATTTATAATTTTTTATTTTTATTTTTAGAAACTTTAACTAATATATACAAAATTTAACAACCTCTTAACATTATCTCTATATAAGTTTATATTTTATGATTCATTCATAAATAAATTTTTCTTTGTCTAGGGAAAAGAAATCGTAGGATATATAAAGTTTGTTCAGTTCCCCAATATGGTTGCCAATTATGTTATCACTCTGTAAATTCCCAGATGTTGTTGAAAGGAAGAAGAAATTTACCAGAGGTAACTTTACCCAACCACTTTGAAACTAGGATCTAGCCCTGCCAATTTCAGAGAGGGATCTCTTTGTAAGATTTAACTTTGTTTCAAATTTCAGATATTAGGCTAGTTAAAATGAATAGGACAAAGTTTTTTGTTTTTATAAAATGGTTGAAATGTCACTTACGCATCCATTGGGCTATGGGGTCTGTTTTATAAAATGTTCAGACTGACTAACAGGTTTTAAAAGGTATTCTCACAGAGCAGGATAATGCAACTGCTGGATTCTTTAGCATAAAAATGATGTAAGACAGAAAAGATGATATAATCAATTATAACTAAGAAGAATTTAATAATTTCTTAATTATAACATCAGAAGAAAACATTTAGATCATTAAAAGTTGGAAACAGAGTATACGAGGATAAATTCTGCAACTTTCGCTACTTCCAAATGATTAGATTTAGAAAAACAAAATGAATACTGAGAGAGATAAACATTCAACAAAGATGAGAAAACTTCACCAACAACTAACACGCGAGAATCCTGTGAAACGTCTCTTTTATTACTGGTAGATATCTGATAAAAATTACAGTGCTTACAGCTTGCTTGGGCGTAAAGATCAAACCTCAATACTTCAAAGTTTGAAATATTTATATCAAAAATTACAAATGACCCTATCATTAATGATCAGGATGTGGCAGATTCTAAATCTAACTAACTAGATACAAGATACAAAAATGTAGGAACTGATGATGATCTGTCAGATTTTCATGCTGATTTTGGGGAAGGTCGTTGGTGAGTCATTCACGCGACTTTGATTGCTCCGCTTGCTGACTTAGATTGGAAACCTCATATCTTAATCAATCAAATTGCACAGCTCTTCCCATATCAGCTGACTGGGAGTGGTGAATTTGATCAGTCTTTGGTAGGTTTCATCCATTTCAATATATTTGGAAAAAGGTGGCTTGACTATGAAAATATATTTGATTTTGTGCTGTATGTTGAGGTCCGACTGCAAAGTCTCCAAGAATGCCTTGCCTATTATGCTTCCCTGTATTCCTGAGAACTTGGAACTGTCCTTGGCCACTATAGCTATCTTCTACTTGTAGTCGGGAAGGGTCATCAACTTGTCATTTAGGACCATTAAACCGGGAAGACCTTTCTTTTGTAAGGCATTGATTTCCCCCAGCTCTCCTTTTATCTTTTCGATAGCCTGTCTGCTCCTCAGAACCAGTTCATTTTGCTCGAACATGATTTTCACCATAGGCCAGACTTCATTTATGGATTTGGAGATATCCATCCATATGTTCTCCTTAGGTTTTGCTAGTGTTTTACCAACCACTGTTTGCTTTTGCTGCTGTTGTATTTCCTGCTTGAGATTTTCTGATGTTTTCCTTTCAATGTTGAAGCTTTTCTGGTAAGAGGCCTTAGAGCTCCTAGATAGTCTCAACCTCTTTCTTTAGTCTATTGATTTATGTTCCTTGCAAGGTCATCTCCAACATTAATTTTGCTAACACCGCAAATTTTTCTAGAGCTGTCAGTGGGGTGGATGATGGAAGTTATACTGTGGTGGTTGTTGATATAGTTGTTTTGCTAACTCCTGCAAGGGGAAATTCACTCAATGGGATGACTTCCATTGGTGCTTCCTGTTATTTATTCTTTACCAACCTCTACAACTCTACTTCCATTTTTTTTATCTGTGCATTATGTTCCATGATCAATTTTAGAATTTCCTCCTTTTCACCTTCTATCTCAACCATCTCTTTGGTCTGTGAGTCTTCTGTAGGTGGCAGTTTTAGTTGCTTCCTCAAAGATGCTATGTCAACATTATTTTTCTTGAGCATCTCCTCAACTGCTTTCACATTTGAGGGGTCATACCCAATATTGAGCACCAATTCCTCTAACGACTTAATTCTATTATCCTTTGCAAAAGATGATATCTTCTCCAACTTTAATTGAGTCTGAACATTGTTCAGAGAAACCTGTAATTTGGCAGCAACAGTGGAAGCATTGGCTAATGTTGAAAAAATCATTTCTCTAGTCTCCCTGTGTAGATCCATCTTATCATCTCGATGTGCATCTCTAGTGTTAAATTCCATTGTAGCCCTCTTCTAATCAGTGATTCCGTTTGGATGGGGTACTTGTGCATGCAAGAATGCCAAGTGCATTCTTCCTTTCTCTGTATCAAAATCTAATAACAATCTGTGTTGTGTTATGGACGTTTGCTTCCAAAATTCAGCATAAGCGTTGTTGGTCAGCATCTTATTCTTCTTCTTGATCATATCATATTTCTCAAAAATACTCAGCTTTGCACCCCCTTGATTTGGTTGGTTGGTTAGTGAGGTGTCATCCTACTTCTTGGATGAATAAGTATACAAGATCTGTTGGTTTCTTGAGACAAGAGGTGAATGATCTCCTTTTATAACTGTAGTGGACTGGGTTTCCTTTTCACCATTTGTGTCAGTTGTGTTGATGGGGCTTAAATCCCCTGATTCAAAAGTAGGAACCAAACCTACCACAAAGGCCCAATTATACTCTGCAGCGTTTGGAGTGGAATGGTTCTCCAGATCTTACAATCTGGCCAAATTATCGATGAGCTTTTGTGTTTTGTGGTGAATTCTCTTCCTTCAGTTAAGACAGTTTTTTCTGTATTTTTCTCTTTGGTGGGGAAGGTACAAGAGATGAAAGCTAGTATAAATCAACTTGATGTAGATAGGACAAGAGTTTCAACTATTGGGAAGGGGTCGAGCTTGGGATAACCCACTACTTGAACATGCAGATAGTGATCCTATGCCAAAGGGCTTAGTAATAATACTGTAACCGAAAGAGAATCCAACTGTTGTATGAGAAAACTACTTAATAGAAAGAAGATGCATATATGATCAATATCAGGGTAAGAAAAATAATTCATCTACCGAGACATTCATCACATAGCTGAGGTAAACTACTTAGAATAGAGAAAGAAACACAACTGTAATCAATGTCACAGTAAGCAAAATAATTCATCTACCAAGACATTCATCACATAGAAGCACAATTATTTACTTTCATCATTTAAAGAAAGGAACATCAAAACATTGCACCAGATAGCTTGACAACATAATTAATTGATCTTACTCATTTACTACAACATTCATGGAACATGAAAGGAAGTAATTCTTCTCCAACTCCAATCACATACATATGATGAAAATAGCTCGTCTTTGGTCCAGAAGGACTTCTTAATTCATAGTAGTCTCAAAATAATTATCAAAAACCAAAAGAAAAGAGTTATTACAACAACCATCGACCCTTTGACCATTGGTTGATGTTCCTATTTATAATATAAAGTATTAACAGTAATTAACGGTAAAATACAATTTAAGCTAATCAATAATCACCACGTGGAGTCATCATCTAACTGTCTCTCAACAGTCCACCCAAGTTGTTTCTTGAAAAGGGTGGACTCTTTCATAATCAGACCATATGATAAAGAGTTCTTCACAGGTGTTGGCCCATGGAAACCTGTGTTGTTCCATTGGAGCCGCATAGATTTCCCTGATGTCTGTTGCATGCGCTTGATATTTTGTGAGGCTGAAGTTCAACTTCTGAAGTATGGCTTTGGCTTTGATTGGATGTCCTGTGAACTGTTGTACTTTCTCGAGCATTTCATCGGTGACCTTTGCACATTCTTCAGCCCATGACGCATCTCATTCGGCGCACAGATTGACCATTCTTCTTAGGTCGATTAATATCGAGATGTCGAAATCGGGAGCTCGACATACTTCTTCGCTTCAGTGATTCTTTCAGTTCTTCAGTGGGATCACAAGACAGACTTTAGTTAGTGATTGGGAGGGTTCTTCCTGCAATTAAACAGAAGTAGTTTAGTGATCAAGCAACCCATGATCTGACATAAATAAACAAAATATCAACACCTACCTGTGCAGCTTGCTAGTCTCAGTCGTTTTTAATACTTACGTGATCCCAAATGCTTCCTTCAAGTGACCTGTGAAGTTGTCACTCCTCTTTGGTATAAATGAACACCTCGGCATGTTGTAGTGTGGCTAATCAAGTACTATAGACATGGATGTATAATTATCACAGTAATTACTTGACCTTTGGGAAAAAGGGCATCGAGGACAAATTATGCGCATGTGTGCTCCCGAGAAGTTGGATATCATACAAAGAAGGTCATTAAATTCCTTTGAAACTCGTACCACCAGGCGTGTCAAGTGTCATTTATAAATAATAGAGGTTCTAAAGTTCAGAAGGATCGAAAGGATCACACTGCACGCTTTACTGCAACCCCGATCGACGACACTTTTATGTTCTGGATTGCATCCGTCGATTAGTTGCGGTGTGCCAAAAATTTTCAAACATCATGTCACGAGGCACGGGAATTATGTTGGTGAGCCTAGTGTCACTCTTTGATTTCCCTATAAATCTAGGAGCTTTGCGAGTAATTATTCTTATATGCCAAGCTCATATTCCGTGGGGATGTAGTTCAGTAAGTTCATCTTGTCTACGTCCAGTTGAGTAATCCTTTTCCATCTAAGGACACCTTGAGTCTCTTACGCTTTGCAATTATGGGATCTCCTTCAAACACAGGACGAGGTCCACGAGGCAGCCAGAGTGCGAGGTCTTAGCCCCAGCACACCTGGGACTCATTCCTATGGGCTTTGAGAGGTACAGCTATCTTCCTAGAGGCAACGTCAATGTCCAAACATGGGCTTGGGGTGGTCACAGATATGTCTAGGAGAAATAAGCTAGAGAATGTGCCTTCTCTAGGACTGAAACCATAGAGAAGAGGAAGGCCTAAGAAGAAAACTTGGGAAGGAGAGGGGGACCGCCTTAAGGCCGAACTGAGTGCACGTCCAACCCTCGAGGACTCTGTAATTCCTATCGATCATTCAGAGTTGGTTGGGGCCACTCACAAAGGAGGAAGAAGAAGAAAGGGGAGAGCCAAAGAGCCGGGTGATTCCATCGAAAATTTCGCTCAGTAGGCTCAATTTGCAATAGACAAGCTTTACCAAGAAAATAGGGAACTACGACGTCAGTTGGAGGAAAAAAATCAGAGGATACCACCACCACAAGGTCATGCGGGGAGCATCGTTTGGCTGCAGAGAAAACTTCGGGAATCACAAGATACGATCATGGAGTTACGCGAGGCGCAATGAATGGCGGTGACAATGGAGCATAAGACACCACAAAGCATGAAAGACAACCTGAGAGAGGACCAAAGCATAGGAGATACGTAGTTAGTGGGTTCTCGCCCTATGTTCTTGGAAGTGTGGCTTAACACCTATTTGTCTTTCTTCTTTGTAAAATTTTGTAATCTCACGGCAACCGGGCAGGTTAGCTGATTCGTCGGGGTTGTCTATTCGTATGTAAACCAAGCCTCGCAGAGATTTTTGATTGTATATAAGGAAAAAGTTTAAAAGTATCATGTTGTGAATCAAACGTGTATTCTTCTTTAAATCTTTTGCGTAAAATACTAGATCTTTTGGAATCATTTTTATTACGTCGTGAGTTTGTTAATGTTTTTCTTTGTAAAACTTTGATATCAATTACTACTTCCGTGGGATTATCGATTTTGGTTGTTAAGAAAATAAATTAATCATGGAAATATATTTGTCTAGTGGATAAAAGTCATGCTTGGAATTTCACTTGTACCAAGAGTTTTTTGAGAAAAGACTAGAGGACACAGCTGCCGATACCGAGAGTCATTGGAGTGATTAATTAGTTCCCTCTTGTCGATACCGAACTTGTTTCGGGAGTTCGGTGGTCGGCAATGTTGCTTTTATCTATGTGCGGTGCTTACAATCGCACTTTTCTGCCGAAGCCGAAAGAATCGGCCTTCGACGAAATATTTTCAAAGGCTATATTCGTAAAAGAGATACTCTTATCAACTGACACCGAAGAATGTAGGCACTCGACTGCTTTGACTTCCCATACAATTTTTGCTACCTTAATCTTTCATCGATGAAAAACTTCTCAAGTAAGCCGACAGAAATTTGGGTCGTTGGTTCCTTGATCAGTCATGGTGTTTCTCAAGATGGTTCTTAATATGTTCAAGAGAAACTTGGATATGAAACATATCAGATAAGAAGGTTATCAGGCTCAAACCACGGTGAAAACAATCAAAGGTAGAAGACAAGGTGGTACCCAAAGGGAAGTGGTCACAGAACTTTTAGGGTGTGTTGAGCACTCAACAAATGGCGATCCACTGGGCGAATGCAGAATCTCTATCCCATAAAATAGATATCTTCGGTCCTTCTTTTATTCATGCCAACTGGATATATATATATATATATATATATATATATATATATATAACTTTTATTGTGTTGTTATTATTAGAAGTACTGCTTTAGGGCTTGGTCGTTTACCGAGAGGGCGTAAGGTTCCCCTCTCAGATTTTGCAAACGATAAGTACCTACCCTGATCTTCTCAGCTACCTGAAAAGGCCCAAGCCATAGGCTCTGAAACTTGGAATGTTTCCCTTTGGGTTCATTTACCTTATCCCACTTTAGAACTAAGTCTCCTACTTCAAAATTAATTTTTTTTATCCTTATGCTTATCAAACCATCTTTTCATTATCTGTTGATGGGCTAAAAATTTAGACTTAGCCCTTTCCCTCTCTTCCTCTAGCATGAGAAAAGTGTTGATTCTTTGTTGCATGGTCGAGGATTTATCATCGTTAGAATCTTGGACCAATTGGAGAGATGGAAGATAAAGCCCATTCGGGAGAATGGCTTCTTGTTCGTAGACCAGCAAGTACGGGGAATTCCTTATAGCCTCTTTGGGTGTGACCCTATCATCCCATAGGGAATTATTGATTTGGTTATGCCAATATCTATGGTTATCCACAACCTTCTTATTTAGTATCCTCACTAGATTCTTATTGGTTGACTCCTCCACATCGTTTCCCTGAGGGTAATAATTTGCAGAGTACTTGATTATGATTCCTTTGTCCAGAGCGAACTCTGTCAATAGGGTAGAGGAGAAGTAGGATGCATTATCAAAGACCAGAATGGAAGGAATGCCAAACCTTGTAATTAGTTGTTGTTCTATAAATTGGATGACTATTTTCTCATTTACATGGGTCAGAGGGATGGCCTCTGCCCACTTTGTGAAATAGTCGATGGCAGTAAAAATATACTTGTGCAATTTCGAAGAATTGGGCATAATTTCTCCTATGATATCCAGCGCCCACTACTCAAATGGTCTAGAGACGGTTATAGGATGAAGTGGGATTGTTTCCCTTATCTCCTTGCCAACACTTATTTGACAAGTCTTACAATTCATGGCGTAAGCATGAGCATCTTTGAACAAAGTGGGCCAATAATAGCTGGCTCTCAGAACCTTATGAGAGGTGGTGTTCATTGAAAAATGTCCCCCATTGGGGCCATTGTGGAGTTATTTCAGCACTTTATCAGCATCTTCACATTCAAGACATCTCAGTAATACCCCGTCATAATTGATTTGGAAGAGTACCGAATTTATGAGGCGATATTGTGCAGATTTTTATTGGAGAGCTCTCCTTTCTCTGGGGTTGAGGTTTTCGGGACATGTCCCGTGATGTAATAGATGAGACAAATCCTTGTACTAGGAGTCTGGTCCTGGCAAAATGTATGTTTCTTCACCACACCATAGTGCTATTTCATTATCCCACCCTGGATATTGGTTTTCTTGATCTTGAGCTTCGGCTGCGAGCCTGCACAAACCTTGTCCTTTTACTAACTTGGAGGGTTTTATATCTAGATCAAATTCCTGGACTACCACCATCTATTTCCCTCTTCTTTCTCCCATTTCTTATTGGGTAAACAAGGATCGGACTACGGGGTGTGATTCTTGAGGATGTATGACCTAAAATTATTTGTTGCTTTATAGACCGCATAGGCCTGCTTTTCTATGGAGGGGTAATAGAGCTCAGCTCCTTGAAGGTTGGTTCTCATGAATGACACTAGGGATTCATTGTTGTCATCATCCTTCTGATTCAAAACCACAGCTAGCGATTGGTAGAGGCGAAAGTATAAAGGTTAAAGTCTCTATTGAAATCGAGACTTCGCAATACCGGGGCCTGAGATATGGCAGCTTTGATATTGTTGAAAGCATCTTTTGGTTCATCATCCCACTTAAACTCAGAACCTTTGCGAATCATTTTTTGTAAGGGTTTGATGATTTCGGCGAAGTCAGGGGTGAATTTCCTTACAAAATTAATTTTTCCGAAAAAATACTGCATAGCCTTCTTGTTATGGGGTAGCGGGAGTAGAGCTATGGCTTTAATCCTTTCGAGGCCTATGTGAATTCCATTTTGAGATATAATATGACCTAACAACTTACCTTATTCAACACCGAAGATAGTTTTCTTAGGATTGAGTGATATACCATATTTTCAGCATCTTTCAAAAATCTGAGTTAAGTGTTGGATGTGTTCCTCTCTATTCTTTGAATACGTCGTTACGTCATCTAAATACACTACCACACACTTACCTATAAGTCCCTAAAAGGCCATGTCCATTTCCCTTTGAAAGGTTTCTCCTGCGTTAATCAAGACGAAAGGCATGTGTTTATAAGCGAAGGTTCCCCATTTGGTTCGGAAGGTAGTTCTTAATCGGTCTTCCTATGAAACCAACACTTGGTTGTATCTTGAGAAACCGTATAGAAGGGAGAAAATTTCTGAGCCCGACATGGTTTGTAGGAGTTGCTCCATTGACGAGAAGGGCTCATTTTCCTTTTCTGAAGCTCTGTTCAGATTCTAAAAGTCTACGCATAATCGGATTTCTTCTGAATTTTTTCTTACTGGAACAAGGTTCGCTACCCAGGTGGAATGTCTAACTTGGAAAATTTTCTTCGCATCTAAAATATTCCTTAACTCTTGATACATTAGGGGTTCCAAGGATGGGTTCTACTTCCGGAGCTTCTGTTGAAAAGGTTTGACTTTGGGTTTCAACGGGATGGTATGTTGAATGATGCAGGTATCATACGTTTTCAAATCTTTATAGGACCAGGTGAACACATCCTGGTATTGTTTGAATAATTTGAGGTAGGATTTCCTCTCCTCTTTAGATATAGTTTTGCCAAGATTTACATACTTTGGGTTGTTTGGGGTTCCAAGATTTATAGTTTTGTGGAGGGGGCAGGAGCTACCAGTCTTTGCGTTTTTAGGTCCTTTGAATCGTTCCTTTATATCAAACAAATTCTCCATATTTTCTATCCCTTTTGGAATTGTGTGAGGCTTTGGTTTATCTACGTGTTGACCCTCCTGAGGACTGGTTTCTGTTAGTTTCTCTTGGAACTCTTCATCGTCAATAGCAAGGTCTTTGAAGTCGTCTTGATTAGTCAAGAATCTTATGATCTATTCATCCCCCTCAAAGACTTTCCAATTAGATATATTATTAGGTATCAATGTCTTGTAGAGTATTTCTACAGTGAATCGGGAGGCTTCATAATATTCTAAAGGTGAGAGTCTTGAAGCAGCAGTGGCTAAGGAGTCAACAATGATGTTCTTTGCTCTGGGGATCACAGTGATATTGAGAGATTCAAAGTGTTCTATCAGCCTTTTCACCTCCTGCTGGTAGTTCTTAAGATGAGGGGAGTTGCAGTGTATAGTGTTTCTCACTTGTCTAATAATGATTTTCGAGTCTCCAAACACTTTTAATTCCTTGACATTAAGATCTATGGATTTCTTTAACCCTTGTACCAGGGCTTCATACTCAGCAGTTTTGTTGGTGCACTCGAATTATAGTCTACAATACAAGAAATGGTGTTTACCCTTTTGATATATGAGGATGCACCCTGCTCCCAAACCCTCTTGTGACTTGGATCCATCAAAATAAAGGGTTCAAATTTGCAAGCGATGATTTCCATTCCAATCAGTGTTCCTCTCTTCGATCTTTTCTTTCAGAATACCTAACACTAGGTCTTGAAAAAAGAGAGAATCTTCCATTGGCATTGGGAATTCTTCTTGAAAGATCATCTCAGAGATTTGGGTAAGAGAAACATTGAATAGGAAAGGAGCAAAATTTCCAAAGTGAGAATCACAAGAATAATTCCCTAGTATGGGAAAATCGGTAGAGGTTGGTTCGTTTGCGGTTTCTAGGTTAGTGACTGTATGTTTTAGATATCTTTCCCTATCGATTCTAATCATGTTCTTGTATCCCTTCAACGGTAGCCAAAGGTGTTCCTAGTCTGTGCTGAAGTATCCATTTAGTTTTTCGGACCAATCTTGGCTCAATAATAGCCCATATGCCTCAGGGATATCCACCACAATGATGTCAATCACCTACATGAAATTAGGATGAGTGGCTACCCTGATCATCACATGTTTGAGTTCCCCCATGACTTTGACCTGGGTCCTTTCCAGTTATATGACATGATTATCACTTTTTAGAGGGACAACACCTAATTTGTTACAAATGGCCAAGGGCATGACATTGGAAGATGCCCCAGAGTCTACCAGAAAATTGTGGAGATTCCTGTTAAAGAATTCGAACGTTAAAAGGAAATGTGGTACAAAAGGCCTCTCCTTCCTACCTTTTGAGTAGGTGTTTATCGTTTGTTTACTTGCCAAGTCCGTAGGGGGAAGATTCTTCTCTTGACCATCGCTGGTGGTTGGGTTTTTTTCCGAAATTAGAGCTTGCAACAGAAGGTCTTTCTACTGAGGGATTCTACATATGTCCATAGCCGATACATTAGCTTTCATCTTCTTCAAATATTCTACTACATTGTAATATAATTTAGGAGAATCATGAGTATGGATACTTATAGGCTTTTTACCGGGAGTGAAAGGCATTCTCGGGTGATCGGGAGTTAATTTACTTTGTGAGGTGTTGTAGGAAAATCTCCCTGCGGATAGGTAGATTACCTCAAAGAGATTGACCCTAACTCTAAGACAGAAAATGATTAACGTGGACACTGACTTCCTTTCAAATCTATCCAAACTAACATATGAGAAGGGAGGATAACAGAAGTACCTCTTTATCGACGTTTGTCCCTGCACGCTCTGATTTGCACTCCGATCCTTTGCTCCTTGCTGAGTTCTGCGGACAAACAAGATACGACCACTTCCTACTCTATTGATATTAGCTTGAAAACAGATCTATCTATCAATGATAATTTCATGTAACATTAGACACAAACTAGAAAGAAATAGGCCAAGCATGTCATATTAATGAGAATAACGACAATAGTACTTACAATCGTAGATGCGAATGTGACAGCTTCGCCAAGTCCCCTTCGTCTAACCCTTGCCTGAAAGATTCACAACCTGGATAACAACAACTCCACTGATCACTCTCCTTTGGCTGACTGTGTGTTTCCTATAAGATCATAGGTTTCATGCTAGCAGTTCCTCCTCCAAAATATCTCTATTCCAACACCACTTATGAGATCATAAGTTTGGTGTAATTCTCCATTTCCAGTTCTCCTTCACCATTAGAAAGCTTGCTTATATAGCCTTGGAGAGGCTTCAACCACTTGATATATCCTTGGGGAAGTTGAGGATTTGCCTCCTTCAGTTGAGGATCTTCCCTAGGATCATGGCTGGACTAGGGATTTGAATCCAACTGCCTCCCAAGAATGAAAAGATGCTTCCCCCATTCATCTCAACATATTAACAACTGCCCAGAATAGGTAGTTCTCCCTCAAAAGGTCCATCAGAGCGTTGTAGCACTCCCTAGTAGGCTTAAGGGGGGCGTCAACGCTCTCAAAATCTATAATGCTCCCTCAAAAGGGCCAGGGGAGATTTATAACACTCCCTGATAGTGTAAGGGGAAGCATCGACGCTTCGAGATAGTGTAAGGGGGAGCGCTCCCCTCCAAAAACTCATTTTTTGAGGTGATTTCAGATGGCAAAAGGTTTGCAAGCTTGCTGACTCATTTCTCCTCTTCCAAATCAAATGTTTGAGGTGTTTCAAGTGTCCTTCTCATGTCGTTATAGGCACGACATAGGCATCATGGAAGTATGCTTCCCTGACACTTGCAACACTTGTGAGCAACATGCGACACTTGCGACCTTGTGAGCAAAATGCGACACTTGTGACCTTTGTAATGATGACACTTGCGACACAATCAAAGTGAGTAATTTTTATGTGTAACATGAGGCACAGGTGGCATCGATATATTTTGGGCCGGGTTGACCCTTACTACGTGTCTGTACCACCGATATCTCTATGGGTGGTGCCTAAGGTTTAAATAGATCATCTAAAGGTGCAATCACGTCGGGATCCCATATCATCATGGCTGTGTCTCTTGGTGGGTCAGCCTCTTCCTGATCAGCAATGTTAAAGGCCGAACTGCTGGATGGTTTGGTCAGAGAGACTTCACCCAAAAAATGATTGGCCATTAAATTCATGGTGTGGACCCACTGAGGACATCCCATTTCTGAGTGGTTCTCTTGGTGTTATGTACAGAAAGAATCAGATGTGACATTCCCTAAGTCAATGTTTAGGTTGGCTGGGGGAGGTTCGATTGCTTTGAAAGGCTGGTTTCTTTTAAAGAAAGGCTTACAAGGTATTTGGACTTGGTTTCCCTCACCTACATTTCTTTTCATATATATAATCTCATTTTATAGTTTCTTGACCATGCGTTGCAGGTATTCTATATCTCCATTACCCTTATCGAGAGTTGGTTCATCTAGCTTCCCCGATGTTCTAGTCAAGAGGAGTCCTCTCCTAGGAGGGGGCTGGATTTCTTTTCTCGCTAGAGATACCTGGCCTTCTTTACACCCTTTCATTTGGATCTCTATCATCTTGGCCTCTTCAAAATTCTTTTCAAGGGCTTTCTTAGCGGCTCTTTTATTGAACATGGAAATAGAGGTCGGAACTGCGTTGCTATAGACCTCGATTTGAAAATCTTGAGCCGGTTTCGCCATGGGCTGAAATTTGTTTAGGATAGTCATGAATCTTTGATTGAAATATTTGAAGCTTTCCTTTGGGTTCATGGTGGTTGCGAATAATTCGGCCATAAGGGATCCCATGGTAGTTTCTTTGGCAAATTTGTCTAGGACATCCTTTTGGAAATTAGTCCAGCTGGTTATGGATCCTACTGGCAAGTTAAATACCAAGTGGAAGATGAGTTCTCAAACGTGTAGGGGAAAAGTATGCATACCATGTCTTCATTTTGAACATTCATAATCTTGATCGTGAGTATTAATTTCTTGATATGATCTTCGGGAAATCCTGAGGTTTCAGGATCATACTTGGGGAGCAACTTTTTCAGGTGCTGAGGGAGATTGTGTACTCATTCAGGGATGGCCATGACGTCCCCAACCAACCAAGTTTGGTTGTCTTGAAGTGTAACTTTCCTCTCCTCCTCTCGACCATTGTTCTCTTTCATATCTTTGGAGTCGGAGTCAGGATCTTCCTCTTTTGGAAGATCATTAGGTTCAGAGATGTCACCCTCTAGTGTCTCGGGTATGAGGTCAAGAGGTTCATTTATTTTGATGATCGTGAAGTCTATTAAGTCTTCGATGGAGTGTACAAAAACTTCATCGAGAGTGATGACTACTAGTCTGCTTTGTTGTTTTCTTTGAGGGAGGATGGGGGTGAAGGGAAACGTGTTGATTTGTTGGGCGTAAGCTCTTGTAATCCTTCTAAACTGATTCACTTCCTCGTGAGGGAGCGTGTAAGGTATTTCAGGGTGAATATATCCTTCCTCGGAGTGGGGTGAGTTATCTGCTTCAAGAGTACTCGGTAAAGGTGGGTTTTCTATTGGATGACTAGCCATGCATGTGGGTCATTATGAATCTATAGGTTGTTCGAAATATCATATAACTTACATATTCATCCATTCATTCTCAGGCCCTCCTGCTAGCGCCAATTCTATTGATGGGGCTTAAATCCCTTGATTAAACATTAGGAACCAAACTCGCCACCGAGGCCCAATTAGACTCTGTAGCATTTGGAGTGGAATGCTTCTCCAGATCTTACAATCTGGCCAAATTATTAATGAGCTTTTGTGTTTTCTGGTGAATGCTCTTCCTTCGGTTAAGACAGGTTTTTCTGTATTTTCTCTTAGTTGGGGTAGGTACAAGAGATGCAAGCCAGTATAGACCAACTTGATGAATATAGGACAAGATTTTTAACTATTGGGAAGGGGTTGAGCTTGGGATAACCCACTACTCGAACATGTAGACAACGATCCTATGCCAAAGGGCTTAGTAATAATACTGTAACTGAAAGAGAATCCAAATGTTGTCTAAAACAACTACTTAACAGAAAGAAGATGCATAGATGATCAAGATCAGGGTAAGAAAAATAATTCATCTACCGAGACATTCATCACATAGCTGAGGTAAACTACTTAGCATAGAGAAATAAACACAACTGTAATCAATGTCACGGTAAGCAAAAAAAATCATCCGTCAAGACATTCATCACATAGCAGAACAATGATTTACTTTCATCGTTTAAAGAAAGGAACATCAAAACATTGCAACAGATAAATTGACAAAATAATTAATTTCTCTTACTCATTTACTGCAACATTCATGGAACAGGAAAGGAAGTAATTCTTCTCCAACTCCAATCACATACATCTGATGAAAATATCTCATCTCTGGTCCAGAAGGACTTCTTAATTCGTAGCAGTCTCAAAATAATTATCAACAACCAAAAGAAAAGAGTTCTTACAACAACCATCGACCCTTTGACCATCGATTGATGTTCCTCTTTATAATATAAATTTTTAACAGTAATTAACGGTAAAATACAATTTGAGCTAATCAAGAATCACCATGTGGTGTCATCATCTAACATTCTTTCAACAGTCCACCCGAGTTGTTTCTTGAAAAGGGTGGACTCTTTCATAATCATACCATCTGATAAATATTTATTCACAGGTGTTGGCCCATGGAAATCTGTGTTATTCCATTAGAGCCACATAGATTCCCCTGATGTCTGCTGCGTGCGCTAGATATTTTGTGAGGCTGGAGTTCAACTTCTGAAGTATGGCTCTGGATTTGATTGGATGTCCTCCAAACTGTTGTACTTTCTCAGTCTTTGCATTGGTGACCTTTGCACATTCTTCATCCCATGACGCATCTTGTTTAGCGCACAACTTGACCATTCTGCTTAGGTCGATTAATATCGGGATGCCGAAATATGGAGCTCGACATACTTCGTCACTTCGGTGATTCTTTCAGTTCTTTGGCGGGATCACAGGAAAGACTCTAGTTGGTGATCGAGAAGGTTCTTCTTGCAATTAAACATAAGTATTTTAGCGATCAAGCAACCCATGATATGACATAAATAAACAAAATATCAACATGTACCTGTGCATCTTGCTAGTCTTAGTCATTTTTAATACTTACGTGATCCCAAACACTTCCTTTGAGTGACCTGTGAAGCCGCCACTCCTCTTTGGTATAAATGAACACCTCAACATGTTGTAGTGTGGCTAATCAAGTACGATGGACATGAATGTACAATTATCACAGTAATTACTTAACCTTTTGGAAAAAGGGCGTCAAGGACGAATTATGCACGGGTGTGCTCCCAAGAGGTCGGATATTGTATAGAGAAGGTCATTAAATGCCTTTGGAACTCATACCACCAAGCGTGTCAAGCATCATTTATAAATAACTGAGGTTTAGAAGTTCAAAAGGATCGAAAAGATCACACTACACACTTTCCTGCAACCCCGATCGACGATGTTTTCATGTTCTGGATCGCATCCGTCGATTAGATGCAACGTGCCAAAAAATTTCAAACATCATGTCGCGAGGCATGGAAATTATGTTGGTGAGCCTATTGTCACTCTTTGATTTCCCTATAAATACAAGATCTTTGCGAGCAATCCTTCTTATATGCCAAGATCATATTCCCTTGGGATCTGGTTCGGTAAGTTTTTCTTGGTGACATCGAGTTGAGTAATCCTTTGCTATCTATGTATTCCTTTAGTCTCTTATGCTTTGCGATTATGGGATCTCCTTCAAACACGAGATGAGTTCCACGAGGCAGTCAAAATGTGAGGTCTCATCCCTAGTGCACCTGGGACTCCTTCCTGTGGGCTTCAAGAGGTACAACTATCTTCTCGGAGGTAGCGTCAGTGTCCAAACACGGGCTTCGGGTGGTCTCATATACGTCCAAGAGAAATAAGCTAGAGATTGCACCTTCTCCGGGACTGAAACCGAAGAGAAAAGGAATGCCTAAGAAGAAAAATCGGGAAGGAGAGGGGGACCGCCTCAAGGCCGAACTGAGTGCACATCCAACCCTCAAGGAGTCTGTAATGCCTACCAATCATTCGGAGTTGGTCGAGACCGCTAGAAAAGGAGGCAAAGGAAGAAAGGGGAGGACCGAAGAGTGGGTGCTTCCATCAAAAATTCTGCTCAGCACCTAGAGCAAGCTCAATTTGCAATAGCCAATCTTTACCAAGAGAATATGGAACTGCGACATCAGTTGGCGGAAAAAACCTAGAGGATACCACCACCGCAAGGTTGCGCGGGGAGCACCATTTGGCTGCAGAGACAACTTTGGGAAGCACAAGACATGATCATGGAGTTATGTGAGGTGTAGCGGATGGTGGCGAAAACAGAGCATAAGACACCACAAAGAGCGAAAGACAACCTCAGAGAGGACCAAAGCATAGGAGATATGTAGTTAGCGGGTTCTCACCCTATGTTCCTAAAAGTGTGTCTTAACACTTCTTTTTTTTTCTTCTTTGTAAAATTTGGTAATCTCATGGCGACCGGGCAAGTTAGCCGAGTCGTCGAGGTTGTCTATTCGTATGTAAACCAAGCCTGGTGGAGGCTTTTGATTGTATATAAAGAAAAAGTTTAAAAGTATCATGTTGTGAATCAAATGTGTATTCTTCCTTAAATCTTTTGCGTAAAATATGAGATCTTTTGGAATCATTGTTATTACGTCATGAGTTTGTTAATGTTTTTCTTTGTAAAACTTTGATATCAATTACTACTTCTGTGGGATTATTGATTTTGGTTATTAAAAAAAAAAATTAATCATGGAAAGATATTCGGCTAGTGGATAAAAGTCATGCTTGGAATTTCACTTGTACCGAGAGGATTTTGAGAAAAGAATAGAGGACACAACTGCCAATACTGAAAGTCATTGGAGCGATTAATTATTTCCCTCTCACCGATACCAAACTTGTTTCGGGAGTTCGGCGGTCGACAGTGTTGCTTTTATCTATGTGTGGTGCTTACAATCGCACTTTTTTGCCAAAGCTGAAAGAGTTGGCCTTCGGCGAAATATTTTCGGAGGCTATATTCCTAAAAGAGATACTCTTATTGACCGACACTGAAGAATGTCTGCACTCGGCTGCTTTGACTTCCCATACAATTTTCTCCACCTTAATCTTTCACCGATGCCAAAATTCTCAAGTAAGTCGGGAGAAATCTGGGTCGCTGGTTCCTTAATCAATCATGGTGTTTCTCAATATGGTTCTTAATATTCTCAAGAGAAACTCGGATATGAAACATATCATATAAGAAGGTTATCAAGCTCAAACCATGGTGAAAAAAATCGAACGTAGAAGACAAGGTGGTACCCAAAAGGAAGTGGTCACAAAACTTTTAGGGTGTGTTGAGCACTCAACAAGTTGTATGACTGGATTTTGGCCTTTTGGTGTATACCTGGAAATCCTCAGCTGAGATTTCTATGGTTGAAGGGGAAGTATCCTTTCTAGGTATTTTCTCCTTTGGTACCTATGGTGTGGTCGTTTGTGAGATAATGACTGAAGGAGATTGTTTCTCTACTTCTTCCAGAGTGTTCACCTCCCACTCCATTTGATTCATGTACTTCTCTATCTAGGGCTTGGGTGAATGAACATATAGGGCATTTTTATTCTTCACTCTCATCTTTGTGATGATCCCACATGGATCATAGTGCCATAGGAAACTTGTGTCAAACTTCATCTCTTTAAATAGTTTGTCTGCCTCTTCCCTGACAGCTCGACTGTTGCACATAAAGGATCCTATCTGCCCCTTGATTCTCAGTTGTTGTTTCTTATTTAGAGATACAAAATGTATATCATCTGAATTTATCATTTTTCTGATATACTCCAGGGAAAATATATGAATAGGCAAGTATTTGGGCAATTTGTATGGAGCTAACTCACACCCATATAGTAATTTCTGTGTGATTTTGATACAGGAACCAGTCTCCAGTCTTGGCGAGATCCGAAAGGTGTAAAACTCTTTGGATATCCTCATTTATCCTCAGCTCTGGTCTACCACTAAGCATGCTTACCACTGGGTGATAAAAACAACTCAATAGATAGCTTGAAATTAAATTATGTGGAGTTTCTTTTAAGTAGCGAAGTCCAAGAGGTGATAGGTTGTGGTTTGCCTTCTTGGTCCATTCTCTGCATGGTGAACATGAACTTCTCTGCTTGAAAGAACATGAACATGTAAGCCAGTATTGAAGAATACCAGAACATGCCCTCCATGGGAAATTTGAAAAGCTGGTCATGTATGTTCTCGGCTAAAAAACTACTGTAGTCAAACTGCGTGATGGATTTTTCTTCGACGGTGAAAATAAACAGGTAACCCAAGATGGGCTCGTCCACCCATTCATCTGAGAAATAGCCGAGTAGACAACACAACGATGAAATAATCTGGTTTCCTTTTTCGAAAAACATGGAGAAATGGTAAGGGGGATTTTTCTTGGGGAGTTGAGTATCCTGTGGGAGGAAAAGCTCAAAATTTTGTTCTCTCTGGGGAAAAGACAGGTTCTGGTACAATTTTGTTAAGACTTCGATGGTGAGGGGAGAGTGGGATTCGGCTCTATATGTCTGCATCATTTGATCAATGGCCTCGGGCGTGATAGAGAAAAGAGTTTCTATGGACGATGAAACTATGGCTCTCTGGTCGGGGAGGTAATGAGCCTAAAATTTGAGAGAAAACTCGGGAAAATGGTGGATTTGGGAAAAACGATACACAGAGAGATTGTGTAAGGTAGCTAGAGAGGTAGTGGGGGGGCCCAGAGGGCCCATAGTGATAATAGTGGAGGTCATTCAATGTAAGGTGGACTAGGTCCACTATATTATTAAATAAGGCCCACTATGGTAGTTAGATATAATAAATGT
>ML777658.1:721502-847443 GCA_009831015.1 Picea engelmannii | reverse complement strand
CCATTAAAGGTAGAACGGTTGGGGGGGTCCAGAATCCACTGTCAGCCGTTGATCTATGCCCCGTTATATCAACTGTCGATTTAAGCACATTCTTTATTCTCTGAATGTGATTTAATATGTGCAGTGAAACTTAGGCTTGGTTCCTTTGTGGATTTTGCGCTGCTTCCCTTGCTTTTCGTCACCATGAGGTTAGAAAAACATTTCAAACATCCAAATCATTAATTTTCCTCAAACATCATGCATGTTTTATTGAAATAAAACCAACTAATCTATATTCTAACCTAGTCAACTATCACATTTATCCCATATTAGACTGTTGGGCTAAGAAATTACTCTACCCTGGGGCTATTTGACCAAGATTAGACAGTTTGATCAAATTTATTCACTAGCTAGCCTATCTACTTGGCTAAGATTAAACATTTTAGCCAAGCTTATTCACTAATCCTATCAACATAAATTCAAAGGGACGTGGCCATGTTTAAACTGTATGGATCAATTCATTATTATTGCATGGGGATTTATACATTTTCTTTTATGCCCTCTTTTATTCTTTTCTTTTTCTTTTCTTTTCTTTCTTCTCTCTTTTTTCTTTTTCTTTCTTTTTTCTTTTCTTTTTGTAAATAATTTGTAGGAATGAAATATTATTTGCAAGACAACATACATCAATAGTGAAAATTTTCCAGTCACCAGATGATCCTATAAATTATAGGGTTATAACACTCTTAGTGCTAATAGAGTCATTGTCGGGGAACAGATTGAAGACATTTCCCTGGGATAGAACAACAAAGAAATTTTGATTCTAAAGGTGCATAAAAAATTAGTACCTTGAAGATTGCAACTTTCACCTAGCGAATCCACTATTTTAGTTGTGGCTCCCAAAAGCAAACACACAAGGTCTAGTCCACAGCTTCCTTTGGCTACACCTGAAGCTGACCCAAAAAAGATTATCAAGAAAAGAAATACCTCTCAAGAAGGGCTTTCAATTGTTGTACCAGGTGATTCTGGTAATTTACAAACTTCTTCTTTTAAAACTCCAGTAGATACATATAATTATCTTATTATACCATTTGTTGGAGTTTCCATAAGTTTAAATTTTTGGATTTTCTATTGGCACAGGGGCAGACCCAGGGTTCAACGCTTCAAAAATGCACCAAAAAAACCCTAACTACCAGCCCTTTCAGCAACACCTGTGAAGCATATGAAGTCTCACCTGAGGTAGAGGTAGGGGGTTGTAGGACTCAGGTGTCTACAACCTAGTTGGGACACAGATATGTAATTACAACACTTACAGAGAACTTAGACAATAACATGCATTAGTTCATAAATCCATTCACATCGCAGATTAAACCCTAGATACAGAACAACATAGTAGAAACCAAGATCATGTAATTTTCATCGCTTAGCACATAGTATTGGATCATATATAACATTCATTTATAATCAATAGAGCACTAAGAATCCATACATCTATCTAACATGCATAAAGATTACATATAAACAACATAAACAACATCAACAACATCGCACAAAGCACATCAACACAGGATATACATGATTCACCCCAGTGTGGGGCTATGTCCACCAACTCTTCTTCTTCTTTATTAGTCTTCAAGTTTCTTACATTCCTCTGCTCCTGTGCATGAAGCCACGAAGCCAACTCCACAAAGGATAGGAGATCAGTGCTCCCCTCTCTAGATCCTCCTTCCCCGAATTAGGTCAGGTCACAAAGCCCTACACAGTCGGTGCACAAAGTCTCTTACAATCGCTTGCACTTAGCTCTGCAAGTCCTAACACACTTTAGTCATGCACTAAGCCCATGACCTAAAAATTCACCTCTACTTACATTGCCTAGCTACTTATTTATACATTAAAAAAGGGATAAATTGTTGGACAAATGAGAGGGGGGGGGTGAATCATTTGTTGCCGTGCTTAAACAATTATGCTTCTTTTAAACTCTTTGCTGAGACACTAAATGATGATCAAAATAATGTAGGGAAATAAACAATGGCACATTCAGCATCAGTCACATATATGAGAAACACAGAGACAGATATTTCTTGAGGAAACCCATACAGGGTAAAAACCTCTTTCTCTTTATATGATAAGTAATGGTTACAATCTTTACATTATCATACATATGAGCACCAACTCATAATGAGGCTACAACCTCTATTTAGCAAGCTGCAACTTGTTAAGAGCACCAACTCTCTATTTTCTCTAGCACCCTCTGCATGCTGACTCTACACCGTTATCCTCCACCTCTCGAGTGCTCTATATGATTATCATCATTACTCTTCAGCTTCTCTGGTGGTTCGCCCCGCGTGTCCAGCATCACTGTATGTTATACTGAGATTCCTCAGTCTCTCTGGTAGTTTAATACTCTTTGTCTTCTCTGAGACAGTCGAACTCTTGATCTTCATCGACCCTGATCGATGGTTCATGATCTTGGTGAATCAATGGTCCTGATCGCATCGTGATCTCGCATCTCATTGTTCCTTCATTGGAGATTTTCGTTACTCCAAGTCGCGATAGGCGAGACTCCGAGATGGAGCTCAGATCAACGGTCCACATATTTTGGTGTATTAATGGTTAGGATCTTATCGTGATCTCGCATCTCGTTGTTTCTTCACTAGAGTTTCTCGTCACTCCAAGTCACGATAGGTGAGACTCAGAGATGGAGCTCAGATCAACGGTCCACATCTTTTGATGTATTGACGGTCAGGATCATTTTGTGATCTCGCATCTCACTGATCCTAAGATGGAGATTTTCGTCACTCCAAGTTGCGATAGGCGAAACTCCGAGATGGAGCTGTATGGTGCTCTGATATTTTTCCACGCGTCCTCTTGATCCAACAGTCCTTGATTAAATCGCGATCTTCACATCTCACTATTCCTTTGACTTTCCAGTCAGCGAGATGACGATCTTTTTCCATGTGTCCTCTTGATCCAACGGACCACGATTAAATTGCGATCTCGCATCTCACTGTTCCTTTGACTTTCTAGTCAGCAAGATGACGATCTCTCGCCACGTGTGATCCCCCGTGCAGATCCAACGGTCCTCCTGTGATCCGTATCCGACGGCTGTCCTTCTCTCGCTACCTCGTGACCTCGCGACTTGGAGTACCCAATGTTTGGACTCTCAACCTATGAACTCCCAAGTTCACGAGATCTCTCGATCTCTCGTCACCTGTCCCCCCAGATGGACGGCTATAAATCTCTCGCCACTTCACCGCCTCACGTCCTCGCGCCTCGCGACTTTGAACAGCCAATACTTGGGCCTTTATCCTGTGAACCCTTGAGTTCTCAAGATCTCTCTGATCTCTGCCACGCGTCCTTCCCAGATGGACGGTCCTGATCTTCTCACCACTTCGCCACCTCGCGTCCTCGCGCCTCGCGACTTTGAACTCCAAATCCTCGGCTCTTCCACTCACGAGCTTCCGAGTTCACTCAGATCTAACGCCTGAGATCTATCTTTCTCTTCAGCATGCACTCTTCTTGTTTTTATTCAGATCTGACGACCCTCATGCTGTCGGGAATTTTAGATGGGATCCAACGATCAGCGACGCTTCTCCTCCAAGTTTACATATCCTTATTACTTGGAATAATTTTGACTCTGCACTAATTCCTCCTGAGCCTATGTTGTTCCTGTTTGTCCATCGATGCACATTCTGATCCTTCCATCTTCACTGTTGTACTTGCCATCAATGACAAGCATACGCTATCTGTTAAACATTTTCCAACATAAACATGGGTAAACCCATGGGCCAACATCCCATACCTGTTACATAAACCCTAAAAGCCCCAAAATTCCACAAAATGGGTGAGGTCTCATGATCTCCACTTCACCTGGGTGCTCTGTATTCGACCAACCTGTCGAAGTCCCAAAAATGGTCAAACATGACCAATGTTTACTCAAAACGTGTTCGAGGTCCAACATGCCCCCAACACTCACCTGTGACTCGACCCGAGTCACTCCGATATGGGTAGCTTTGCTTCGAAGGCTTCAACTTGTTGCCTCGCTAGAGCCTCCTACTCAGCCAACCCCTGAATTACTTGCTCAGTGACAAGCCCTTCTAGGTGTTGTTCTATTGTCACAAGAATCTCTTCGAAAAGCATGCAGGCTTCATCCTGCATCGGCTAGAGTCTGTGGGTCACTTCCATAACTCTTCTCTGGATGGCAGTAACCTGCTGCTGGACTGCACACTTCTCATGCGACCTCTTGATCTTCTCAACTGCAATCAGCAGTTTCATTTGTGCTTGTACTATATACACCTGCTTCTTCACCTCCTGGAGTTGTGCTTCCAATGTCCTAAGCTCTAGATATTTTGTGAGGCACTCATAGGTCTATGCACTTTTGTCACTTACTTTCTTACATTCTGAAGCCAATGGCTTGATTCTTTCTACTGCACTCCTAACAACTTCTTCCCTATGATCCCACACTTCTTGTGGAGTGCTCGACACTGCTTGAAATTCTAGTTCTTCTACTTTTTCTTGAAGATGTTGAATGGCCTCAGCGAGCTTTCCCACTTGCATCTCTGTTGACTCTGATTCATCCTCTGCCAAGGCCAACACATGGTGAAGTGCTCTAATTACTGCCTCTTTGACCGCAATGTTCTCTATGAGAAGTTAGTCTTTTTCTTCTTGTATCTTTGCATTATTCTTCTTGAGCTCCATCTGACTTTCACTTTTCTCCTTCTGTGCAACTCGAAGTTGCTCTAGGACATCCTCCTTTTATTTATTTAAGGCCTTTATGGCCTTCTCCTTTTCTTCTATAGCTCAAAGAAGTCGAACCTCTGTCACATCTGCTAACCTTCGCAACTAGGTGGGATCATCCCCCAATATTACATTTTTTATTGAGGATGGCACAGTAGGCACTGCACGGCTCGAATGGATAGCTTGCTCGATGTCTCTGAGATATTTCTCTATTCTATCGTACATCGACTCTAACTTTTCCCCATGTTTCTACAAGATATATTCTAAAGCATCTTCTATAGCTATGATGATGAGCTCTATGTCATCCACTGTAAGCACATTCTATGACTGAGGCTTATTGGCTCGGGACTTCTTCCACGCTAAGGGTTTCTGCAGAGAGACCTTCCTTTTCTTTGATGTCTCAGCCTCTGTAAGGGGATCATTTGGTGGTGTCACTTCACCCTTTTATTTCTTGTCTTTTTCCCCTCCCTCCTCTTGGTTTACTTCGTCGCCTCCTCCTCTTGTAGGTGAGTTAGGTTTAGTTTCTTCTGATGTGTTGTCCTTCTCCTCACTGTCTATGTCCTTCACTTCCTCCTTTTTCTTATTTTTCTTTGTGCTTCCCTATCCATCATGTTTGACCCTAGTGACTAATGGTCTTCCAAAGATATCAAGGTTGGAGAGTTCTACATCCTCCACTGGTACAAGGAATTTTGTTGTCCATTCCTTAGTGATCTTTTCCATGTCTTCCTCAGTCAACTTATAGTAATACTGTAACTCCTCCTTACTTCTCTAGTGGCCTATATCAATGGAGTGTATTCAGTGTCATTCGAGGGAAGGATTCAATGGCGCGCTTCAACTATAGGTAATAAGTATGGAATACAACAATGGACTGCCACTGCTTTTGCATATTGTTCGTATACCACAAGGTGGTGAACCTCATGGCCAATGGTTATGATGGCTCGACCTCTAGGAATGTCGTTCCCTCTAGCATCTCCCAAGAAACAAATGCAATTAAAATTAGCAACCAACTGAAGTGAAACTCGTAGCCTTGGTCCCGTGCTTCGCGATAGTCCTTGTCCAACTCATTGACGAGGTAGCGTACCCATCTCATCTGCATCCCTTCGACACACTTCCCTATGAGGTCAACTACGAACGATGTGAACTGTGTCAGCCAGTTCTTTCTGATGAGCTTGCCAGCTATCAGTTGAGAAGAAAGGTGCACTACGCCATCCTGGATGGAGGCTACCTTGTAGCCTCGCTTCCCCTTCTCCACATCGCCATATACCTCCTTTATTCGCTGTGCCAAGGAGTGATCTATAGCCTTCCCTGGGTAGAATTATTGAGGTTTTGGTCCTTTCATGCTTAATCCGGTGATTAGGTGGAACAGTGTCGGATCCACAATCACACGCCTATCTAACCAGAGGTAACCTCCATGGTAGCATGACAAGAGGATTTTAACGCATGCCTTAACCTCATGATGTTTACCGAAGTGGTGGATATTCATTACGTTTAGGATCGTTGATATCGTGATCTCCGTAATCCATGGCTGGGGAACTATCTTGGTCTTATTCCCAGTCATCTTCGTCAGGTACATATGTGGTGCAAGCATCGCATATTTCTTTCGGTCTCCAAGGTTAAAGTCACTTATCTTCAGAGATGGGATCAATCCCAACTATGGTACGACTTTGCGTATCCCCTTTGGGAGGTACACAGTGATGAGCGTGTACTCGAAATCATGCAGGATGCTATCACAAATAACCATGATAGCCAAAGGCGGGATGTAGTTGGGCAATACCGACGGGATCTGCTTTTCTTTTTCCAAATTGTCACAGTGCTTGATTCTTTTCTCAGTCGCAGTTCAACTAGAACAATGTGCATTCAAGGGGGATGCTTGAAATCCTCCAGTCGACGATGCCTGTATTCCTGTAGACATGATTTTCTTAGCCATAAGGTCTATTAAGATCTCATCCACGGACTTCTCTACTGTGCTTCGTTCACCCGACATGCACACTCATGATAAAATAACTCAGGTAGGCGGACAGAGAGACAAGGAAATCAGATGGATGGGGAGGTCTAGAAAACACAGCATGGTATGAAACCAATCCTTTGTTAGCTCAGATATCTCAGTTTGAAAAAAGTGGTCCTGGCGCAGCGTCAGAGGGGTTAAATAAGCAACGTCGTAACGGATTCCTCCAACGGGTATGAATTCCTCAATCAATACGAATCCATCCGTTATGGTGTGGTATCAATGGTCCAATGGCAATATTTATGTCAATAACTACATTTCTAGCCGTTCTGGAGCATCATTCTAACGGTCGATATGCCTCCAATGGTCATATAGCTTCTCCACGACGAAGTGCCATTCTACGCGGTTCTGTTGTTCCAGCGAGGTTCAAGTTCTGCAAGCCTACCTTCTGTAAACTCCTCTCTGGGACTTCCTACAGTTTTTCTAGCTTTGCTTTCTTCTTACTGAGCTTTATTTCCTTCTTTCCTGTGATCTTATTCTCTGGGTTCCTCTTTCCATTCTTATTATTATCTTCTCTTAGCGTAGTAACTTCGCACTGTTGAGGGTATTTCAAAGGGTTCAAATGTGATACCTCTTCTCTTACTATTTCAGGGGTGGGTGCTCTTCTCTCCTACATGGACAGATTCTTTAAGCCTTCTTGTGTTCTTTCAACTTCAATAGCTAACTCTCTTTCCTTCTTTTGCTTCGAATCTTTCTTATAGTTGTGCCCTATTTTTCAGACTAGGACAAAATCTATAAAACATACCTAGATTACTACTTTAATAGCAAAAATTCCCACTTATATTACCTTTATCAGATCACAAAGCTTTAATATCTTACCTCTTTTCTTCAGATCTGGTTCCTTTCTTAGCACAAAGTTTCGCGAGTTAAGTAGAATATTGCACACTACAACAACAGATCTACACACAAATATTTCTCTTTTCTTCAGTTCCCAACAATCACAGTTTCAGGTCTCGGCAACAAAACCATTTTTTGGCACAGGGGCAGACCCAGTGTTCAATGATTCAACAATGCACCAAAAAAACCCTAATTATCGGCCCTTTCAACAACACCTGCAAAGCATATGAAGTCTCACCTGAGGTAGATCCAAGGGGGTTTGTAGGACTCGGGTGTCTACAACCTAGCTAGGACACATATCTCTGATTACAACACTTACAGAGCACTTAGCCAATAACATGCATTAGTTCATAAATCCATTCACATCACAGATTAAACCCTAGATACAGAACAACGTAGTAGAAACCAAAATCAAGTACTTTTCATCGCTTAGCACATAGTATTGGATCAGATCTAGCATTCATTTATAATCAATAGAGAACTACGCATCCATACATCTATCTAACATGCAAGATTACAGACATAAAAAAAATCAACAACATCACACAAAGCACATCAACACAGGATATATGTGGTTCACCCCAGTGTGGGGCTATGTCCACCAACTCTTCTTCTTATTTATTAGTCTTCAAGATTCTTACATTCCTCTGCTCTTGTGCATGAAGCCACAGAGCCAAATCCACAAAGGACATGAGATCAAAGCGCCCCTCACGAAATCCTCCTTCCCCGAATTAGTTCAGGGCACAAAGAATTACACAGTTGGTGCACAAAGTCTCTTACAATCGCTTGCACTTAGCTCTGTAAGTATTAACACACTTTAGTCATGCACTAAGCCCATGACCTCAAAATTCACCTCTACTTACATCACCTAGATACTTATTTATACATTAAAAAAAGGGATAAACATGGGTAAACCCATGGGCCGACATCCCATACCTATTACATAAACCCTAAAAGCCCAAAAATCCCACAAAATGGGCGAGATCCCACAATCTCCGCTTTGCCTAGGAACTTCATCTTCAACCAGTTTATTGAAGTCCTAAAAATGGTCAAACAGGACCAATGTTTCCTCAAAACTTGGTCAAGGGAGAAGAGTTTCCCTGTTGAATTCTCCCCTTCTATATCTCATTTGGAAGAAAGTTTTGGAACTCCTGTCTCCCCTGATATTGTAAATTGGTTTAGACCCAGGAGCTTAAAAGAATTTCCCACTTTGGGATTTACTACTCATATTAAATTTTTTGTGCACAAATAGGGGGAAACTTATTTTCCTTTGAACCCTGTATCATTCTCCTCCAACATAGTTGTAGTCATACCTGTCCCAACTCCACTTCCCCTGGTTCTCCTAAAGTTCCCATCCTAATGGCAGGTGTTAATCCTCCTAGAAATAGGATGGCTGACATAGTGGTTGTTAGATATTCCCCTCTTGTTTAAAATAAGCCTATGAATTCTCTCCCAGCTGGAGACTACTTTAATTACATGCCCAAGTAAATAGGGGAGGAATACATAACTTCATAAGAACACCTCTCATCTTTTTATAGTTATGCAGAAAATCATAGCATTGAAAATGAAGATGTGTGGATGAGAGTTTTTGTACAGAGCCTTGATGGTGAGGCTAGTAAATGGTTTATGTTCTTAGCTCCTAAATCTATTTATGGGATCAAGGCTTTGGATGATTCATTCTTAGGACATTGGGGGGATAAGAAAGATTTTATTTATTATAATACAACATTTGGGTCACTTAAGATGAAAGAGGGGGAATATGTTTCAGACTTCTCAAAGAGGTTCAATAAGATGTACAATAATATTCCCACTGAAATAAATCCTATAGAAACCTCTTCCAAGATTACTTATTCCAACGCTTTTGACCCTGATTTTTTCCTCCCGTTGAGAGAAAGAAGATCTACCCCTTTTTCTCATATGCAAGGTGAAACCCTTGAAGTGGAGTCTAATATATTAGCAGCCGACAATCTTAAGAGTAAATCTGATAGAGACAAAAGAAAAGGTAGGGATGAATCTTCCACCTATGATTCCTCTGCTACCTCCCCTCAAGTGGATGAGTTGACAAAACTGGTAAAATCACTTTCTGCAGAAATAGAGAAGTTGAAATTTGAAGGAAAGTAGAGCTATAGGAACCCCCAAAATGTTGATAATAGGGGTAACTTCAGGAGACCAAATAATTCCCCTCAGATCATCCAGAAAGATCAAAGAAATAGAGATATGGATGATCAAAGGATCCAATCCACTCTCCAAAATAGCCTGGTTATCGATGAAGTAGGAGAGAAAGAGGAAACTTATCCCAAAATCCATTGTCTTGGTGACACCTATGCATACCCTCATTTAACTCAGCCTGCATATGAAGAGTATCTCATGGATAGCCAACTAAATGAGTTGAGAAAAGGGGAAAGGACCAGTGGAAATCCAAATAGATTCAACCTCATGTCCAAGAAAACAGAGGGAAATCCTGACATTCCTGAGCATCCCAATAGAACAGAGCATCTTGTTAAGGGGGTGACAGCTAAAAGCAAAGAAAAAGAGGCACAAAACCCCCAGAGAGTGGTTAGAATCCCATAAGAAAAGGAGATTATGAAGCCTCCCTCCTTGTTTATCTTTGAGAATGAGATTCAAGAGATTAAAATCTCTGTACCTTTTTCAGAGTTAGTCAAGAATGAGGAATTCAAAAGGTACCTTTCTAAATGTTGCAGCCTAAACCTTCATCTCATCCCATAGACTCAGTCAACCTCCAAGATGAAAATCTTGATGTCATACTGGGACCTTTGGTGGAGGATAAATATGACTCCTCCCCTCATTTCTATACCTCATTGAAAATCCACGATAAGGTGCTACACAACTGCTTGATGGATTCAGGGGCATCTCACAATATCATTCCTAAGATTGTCATGTAGGAGCTCAAGTTGGAGGTTACAAAAACTTACCATGACTTGTACTTGTTTGATTCTAGGAAGATGAAGTGCCTTAAGGTTATCAAATACTTGATTGCTTCCTTGTTCCAGTTTCCCATGAAAAGTGTGGTCATGGATATTGTGGTTGTTGATGTGCCCCCTAAGCTTGGGATGCTTTTGTCTAGATATTGGATTAAAATACTGGGGAGGACATTATAGATGGATATTTCATATGCCACTATACCTATATTTGGGGGAGAGCATAGAATATTTTATAGGGAAGCACTGCTTGCTTACATTATCAGTGATGAAGCAAATCCGACCAACCACCCCATTTTTGTAGTAGACACTAATATAGGAACCATCATGTTACAACTCACTGAAGGTCCTCAAGCACCTATTGAAATCGAAAATAAGCACATCACCTCTTGTGAATACCCTCCTTCCAACATCTATGTTTGGAAAATGTGTTTTGATGGAGCCTCTTCCAGGGAAAGTGTTGGGGTCGGCGTAGTTTTCATTTCGCCTACCTAAGAGACCATATCTTTATCTTTTAAGATCGAATTTGAAACAAAAACAATGTGGAAGAATATGAGGTTCTTGTTTTGGGTTTGAGAGCTGCTAAAGACATGGAGATTGAGGAGCTAGCAGTGTTTGGAGATGTTGAGTTAATTATCCATCAAGTCATAAATATGTATCAAGATAAGCACCCTAGGTTAAGGGCCTATAGAAATAAATTATGGGATCTTGTTGATAATTTCTTCTTGTATTTTAATATCTCATTTGTTCCAAGAGAGGATAAATCTATGGAAGATTCATTGGTTGTCTCAGCAACTAATTTCAGGGTCCCTTTGCCCCCAAAGCTCAAGTATGAGGTGGAAGTAAAATACAGACCCTATATTCCTGACAATGTCAAACATTGGAAGGTTTTTTAGGATGATCTTGAAATAAAAAGATTTCTTGAAGATGTAGATGAATTTTCTAATTTTCATATTGATCAAGATCAATATACTAAAGAAATCCCTCATGCTGATGTTTTTCTGGATAAAATTGTTGACCATCATATTGTTCAGTTGTCAAGTAACCATATTCCAAAGGGACTTGTCCCCTTGGAGAGATTTTTTGACAGAAATGATGTTGTTGTAAAGGTTAAAAGTTCAACTAAAGAGGATGATGTGACTCAATGCAATTTAGGAATAGAGGAGGATCCCAGGCATGTCAAATTGTCTAGCAGTCTGTCAAAGAAGAAAAGGGTTGAGTATGTCAAGATTTTGAGGGAGTTTGTTGATGTTTTTGATTGGAAATATGACGACTTAAGAACATATGACACCAACATCATGAAACACAAAATCCCTTTGAAATAAGATGCCAAACCTTTCAGGAAGAAACTCAGACAGATAAACCCCATGCTATTGCCTATTATGGAAAGGGAAGTAAAGAAGTTGTTGGATTCCCAGATCATCATTCCTTTGAGATATTCAGATTGGGTGGCTAATATGGTGCATGTGAGGAAGAAAAATGGGGAAATCAGGTTGTGTGTTGATTTAAAAAATTTGAACAAAAGCTCCAAAAATGACAACTACCCCTTGTTGAATATGGAGCACATTTTGTAGAGAGTGACTCATTCAAATAGGATGTCTATGATTGATGGTTTCTCTGGCTATAATGTGATCTTTTTCCTTCCTGAATATAGAGAGAAGACAACTTTCACCACTCTTTGGGGCACATTCATGTATGCTAAAATTCCCTTTGGATTGATGAATGTAGGAGAAACCTTCCAGCACGCCATGGGCATTTCCTTCATTGGGGAAAGGGAAAGAAAAATAGTCTTCTATCTAGATGACATTACAGTATTCTCAAGGTTTGATAAAGAGCATTGTCATCATCTGAAGAAAGTCTTCTTGAAGTGCAGAAGGTTTGGTATCTCCCTCAATCCTAAGAAATCCTTGTTTTCTATGGAAGAGGGTAAACTATTGGGGCATATTATGTCAGCAGAAGGAGTAAGAATTGATCCAAGATGAGTAGAGGCCATCCATGCCTTATATTTTCCCATATCTAAGAAAGAGGTTCAGTATTTCTTTGGTAAAATCAACTTTTTGAGGAGGTTCATTTCTAATTTTAATGAGTTGGTTAAGCACATTACAACCATGATTAAAAATGGGAATGAAGTGAAATGGACTGTTGATTCCAGAAATTATTTCGACCAAATCAAGAGGGATTTGACTAAAGCACATGTTTTCATCAGCCCTGACTATTCTAAGGAATTTCTAATATTTTTTTTTTCCTCATCTGATACATTGGCTATTTTTTTTCTACAAAGAAATATAGAGGGGTTAGAGAAGTCTATTTCCTTTTTCAATAGAGAATTGAGGGATGCATACATGAGATACATTATCTTGGAGAAGCAGGCATATGCTTTGGTCAAAGCCCTCAAGGCTTTCAGAATCTATGTCCTGCATTCAAAGATTATTGCATATTTCCCCTCGACCTTAGTAAAGGTGATATTGATATATCCTGACATAGATGGGAAGAGAAGAAAATGGATTGCCAAAATTTTGGAATTTGACCTCAAAATAAAGCCCACTAAATTGGTAAAAGGCCAAGGTTTAGCCAAATTGTTGGTTGAATCAAACTAAAAGGCTTTAGGGGTTAATTTCATAAACATAAACCCAAAAAATCAGCAAACTGAGATTGTTGAGGCCAACCTCAATTTGGCAGAATGCACCTACTATAAAGATATCATATATTTTCTGTAGAAGTTGAGGCCTATTGATGGTTTGGACAAGAACAAGGCAAGAGATTTGAAACCCAAAGAAATCAAATATTGTCTCATTGATCAGGTTTTGTTTTGGAAGGATCCTCTAGGAGTTCTGTTAATATGTCTAGACCCACAGGAGGCCCAAAAAACTATGATTGATTTTCATGACAGCTCATGTGGGGGACATTATTTTTGGAGGACCATAGCTTATAAAATCCTCAGATCTGGGTATTTATGGCCCATCCTTTTTACTGATGTTTGTGCAAATATTAGAGCTTGTTTCAAGTGTCAAATGTTTGCTGGAAAGAAACAGCTCAAATCTTTGCCTTTGAAACCTGTAATGGTTTCCAGACCTTTTCAGCAGTGGGGTCTCGAATTCATTAGAGAGATCCACCCAACCTCAAGTGGTTAGCACAGGTGGATTTTTACCACCACTAATTATTTCCCCAAATGGATAGAATCCATCCCTACAAGGAGTTCCTCCCACAAAGTAATTATAAGCTTCCTTGAAGATATCATGTCCAGATTTGGCTGTCCAAGCAGGATTGTTATAGATAATGTTACATCTTTCAAAGTTGAACCATTAATCAAGTTCAGTGGGCAGTATGGGATTACACTAGTCCATTCTAATCCATACTACCCTCAGGGAAATGGTTTGGTAGAGTCCTCTAACAAAAGCCTCATAAATATCATCAAGAAATTGTTAGAAGTCAACAAGAAAGCCTGGGACTCAAAGATGAAATTTGCATTATGGGTTGAGAGAGTTACAACCAAAAGGTCACTTGGCATTTCCCCTTTTCAGCTTTTGTATGGGGTTGAGGCTATTTTTCTTTCCCATATTTCCTTTCTTGTGGAAAAATTCCTCCAGAACTACCAAGGAGAACTTGATGATATGGTCAGGAGGATACTGTAGATGGTAGAAGTACAATAGACCAGGGAGCAGTTGATTGATAAAGTGCAAGATCATCAACATGAAATAAAATGAGCCTTTGACAAGAGGGAAAGAAAGGAAGATTTCCGGCTGGGGGGTCTGGTGCTCAAGTGGGATGCCCCAAAGAAAGACAAAGGAAAACATGGTAAATTCAAAGCCTTATGGATTGGTCCCTTAAAGATTTTTGAGGTATTTTCAAACATATAAATTGCAGAACTTGGAGGATTTCGATGTTTTTTGTGGCCCTATCAATGGGAACTTTCTAAAAAAGTATTTTGTTTAAGCCATGATTGGCGTTCCACCATTGTAATTACCACTTCATTTTTATTTTCTATTTTGAATAAGAGACTCAATAACCCAAAGCTAAGGCATTGGAACTGTGCATTCTTGGCAGCTCGCAGGGAGCATGCCATCCCCTGTGGAGAAAAATATTATCACATAAAGTTGTGAGGGTTCGTATGTGTTTGTTGTGAATACCCAAGTCTGCACCCCTGCTCCATTTCCCTCTTTCCCTCACCATTCCTATGATTTTTTCCCTTTTGGTTGATAAAGTCAATTTCCCTTTCCGATCAATGGCTAGGTTTCCCTTGGTGTCTTTGCTGACCAAGTCCCGACCCAAATCTTTTCTCAAAGAAGGACAAGAACTCATCATAATTTTGGCTCGAATTACTATTCATTTTTTTATCAGAGCTCACATTAGGTAGTCCAAGTCCCTTGTTTGTGAAATTAACATCCATAAGCACAAAGCGTAACATTCATAACAGTCCATTTTGGGTTTGAAGCACAAGAAAGAAGACAGGCTCGATTTTTGACAACAAAGATCCCATGAATAGTTCATATCAGTGGCTCTCGGGCGATTGGGATTTCAAAAGTAGCACAATAATTAATGACTAGAAAAAGGAGTTGAAGTACCGAAGTAAATCTGAGCCATTGAAGGATGAGGACATGTGTCAATAGATATCACACTTCAGAAGATTTACTTTTGAATATTGCGCGAGAAAAGTAGAAGAAAATTCCTGAAGCCCGAACACACGAAGTAAATCTCGGTCATCAAAATCTAGAGAACACTTGGAGGCAGATCCTTCACTTTGGATTATTTACTTCGAAGAATTTCAATAGCTATGCATTGAAAAGGCCCAAAGCCTAAACTCCCGAAGTAAATCTCGATCATCCAAAATAAGAGGACACACGATGCCAGATCTCTCACATCGGGAATTTGACACTTTGGAGAATTGCACGAGCCAGCAGGAGAAAAAGGCCTAAACCCCAAACTCTCGAAGTAAATCTTGGTCGTCCAAACTGAGAGGCCACACGTCACCAGATCTCACACTTCGGGAATTTGACACTTCGAAGGATTGTAAGAGTTGTGCATTTGAAAAGCCTCGAAGAGCCGAAGCATGAACTCCCAAAGTGATTGTGAGCCATTGATCTTCGCAGCAAGAAGCAGGGTCCATCCAAGAGCAGCGTGTGGCAACAAGGTGGGGCTTTCCCGGATTGTAGATCGTGACCTGATCAATGGCTCGCATGTATTCGACATGTTGAAATTGCACGAGGATTAGTGGCTAGGAAAAAGCCCCAGAGTTGTAGATCAAGCACCACACGTCCTTCTCCATTGAACGGTCAATATCTACTTCAGGAATCCTAACTTTAGGAGTTTTATCTCCTCCCCTATCACTTTCATCCGAAGCATTTTCTCTCAAATTCCACAGATCGTTGTCACGTGTCCATACAAATATAACGGTGGCAGTTTGCTTCAAGAATCTGAATTTCAGGAGTTTTAGCTCCTCCCCTCTTGCTTTCATCCGGAGAATTTTCTCTCGAATTCCATAGATTGTTGTCACGTGTCCATCCAAATATAACGGTGGTAGTTTTCTTCAGGAATCCAAACTTAGGGATTTTTATCTCCTCCCCTCTTGCTTTCATCCAGAGTGTTTTATCTCAAATTCTACAGATCCTTGTCGTGTGTCCATACACATCTAACGGTGGTAGTTTTCTTTGGGACTCCAGGATTTGGGAGTTTCAGCCTCCTCTCTCCCGTTTTCATCCAGAATGTTTTCTTCCGGAGTTAACAAATCCCTGTCGCGTGTCCTCCCCAAATCGACGGTCATCGTTCCTTCGGAGCTCCAACTCTACATGTATACCTCCCCATGACGACCCCACAATCATGTGCTCATATAGCATCAAATCTAAAAGAAGTGTGTGGAAAACCCTAATGGGTGTTATATATGCACTAAAAACACACTAAAAACCCTCAATTAAATTGTCAACCCGAGGTAAGTAAACTTAGAGTTGTAGAAAAATATATGCCAAGGTAGAAGGGATTGTAGTAGTATAGTCTAACTAAGGAAGTGGCTATATAAGGCTAATCTATTCAAGCAAAGCTATCTAATGAGCAAACCCTACTAAGCAACTTTAAACTATATAACCTAAGTACTTTTGAACCAAGGATCGATGGATAATTCTAGGAAAACAAATGAAAACCCTACTTGAAGCAAACTAGTTCAATCATAACAATAAGCAAAAGAAAAATATTTCAACATAATAATAAACAAATAGCAACACCAAACTACTTTTAACTAGTCTACTTAAATTCAATAAACAACTATCTTGTGAAAGCAAGTAAATAAACAAGCAACTATACTATCAAAGCAAGAATAGACAATTAAGCAATTAACCTATTAAAGCAAGTAAACAACTAACTAACGTAGGATAACTTCTACAGCAAGTAAACTAATTAAGACTACTCAATAAACAACTAACTAAGCTAAAAGACAAGTGAACTATATTCTTAATACAACTATTTCTAATTTACAAAAGGAAATCTACTTAATTGAAAGAAAGAAGAATTAACAACTAATTTTTAATCTATGATAAGAAAACTACTCTTTAACCTACCAAAGAAAAAGACTATCTATCCTACAAAAGCAAGGAAACTATCTCCTAAGCTATGAAAGCAAGAAAACTATCTTCTAATATATGAAAACTCAAATATAGTGTTGATGGTTGTGTGAATGACTTTGGTGTCTTATAATATCATGATGGCACTTAACAATGACAGATAATTCAAGAGGGATAAACTCGATATTGACTTCAATAGAAAAGTGAAAAGTGTGAATTAGGCAATCCCGTGAGAACTTAGCCATTACGGAAACACCATCAATTATCCTGCATATCCATGTGATTTTTAATCATGCATTAATCATCAACAGTTATAAAGAGATTATGAAATTCACTTGCACTCTATACTATGTAAGAAAACTCATAACTAAATTCAATTATTAACTACAAATTGAAATTTTAGCCTAGATCTAAGAAATAAATTACATAAAATAAACTAAACTAGCTCTATCTTAACAATTCAAAATGTAAAAAGAAAAATGCTCATAAACAAAACTTAAAGACTATTTCATCATATGACAAGAAATAAACTGAGCAACCTAACTAACAACTAGATAAGTAAAATCAAACAATAATTAGATAAGCATTCTACAAATAAAAACTAAATCTAACACTATCCATCCACCGAAACCCTGTCAAAGAAAGCATAAATGAAAAACTCTCTTCTAAAACTCTGTTTTTATCATCTATTTCAGCATAAAAGAGAACTTATTTTATCATCTGGCTACACACACGTTTAGTCTATAAGCTTGCAAGCTTGCTTCTACCAAATAATAATTCATTACATACTAACAAGATTCCTCATAATAACCTGCAAAAACTAAATTAAACCAATTAAATCATAAACAACAACTTAAATAACGAAGAAGCAAAATGACAATTCATGTACAGAAAAATAAATAAAAATACATCTATGCTATCTAATTCTCAAACAAAATCATAAGATAGTTACCCAGACTACTGGTGGGACCCCCAGCAAGTCATGGTCATTCTTCAAATGCATAGCATGAACTTCAACAAAGTGATTTCACCATTAAAACTAAAAACACGGTTTTACACAGTCTGGCAAAACAAAAATGGCAAAACAGAGCTAAAATCGTATTTGTCTCTAACACATGACTTCTTAACAATTGTATGACCACTAAGGTGGTATTTATAAGATTTACATACTGAGATATCGACCATTGGAGGGTTGAACCTCTTCTAAAAATAGTAAATTACATTTAATGATGCCCTAACTACCGAAATGGAGCGAGCCAAGAATCTCCCAACTTAACAACCCAAATTGAGTTGTCAAGAGTTCAGTAGCTATATGGAACAAGCACGAGCAAAACCCATGTTTATGATTCATCCACCACTAGCTTCCAATACCATAACTGCCAAATCGCCCATCGTTTTTGCGCAGGATGGAGTGCCGAACAAAGTGTCGGATGGAGTACCGGACTGAGTGTTGGATGGAGTACCAGACTAAGTGTTGAAGCAAAAACATGCTGCGATTTTTCCTTATGACACCAAAAATTTAAATTAGATTCATGGAAATATAAAAACATATTGAATTACACTCAAGATCATCATAAAACATGAATTATGCGGATCATAGCGTTTTGGCACAAAATCTCTTCAAAAACTTCTTCAAAACATGAAAAATGTATATTTATATTCGGAAAAAGTATCTAATTTATATCATAAAATCGATCATATCACGGGCCCAACAACCCCCTAGGCATTAAGCCTCATCCCGGTCCCGATGGAGGATCAGTTAATTAAAAATGAGTGGTGGTTGAAACCTTGACTCACTCCATAAATAGAAGGCATGGAGGGTTTGTCTGTGGAGACAGAGTTGTTAGCCCAAGGTACCACGATGGACAAATTTTCCTACAAGCCCATGTTGAGCTAATTTTTTGTCTGACAGAAGGATACATGCACAGTCTGATAGAAGAAGGCACAGATGAAAGGCTTTGAATGCAATGACCAGATCACACTCCTGGTGGTTGTGGACTGATCCGAGTATAAATCGACAAGTTCAAAATAGTTTTTTAAGGTGTTCGGATGGTTGAGAAGATCCCCCTACTGTGTAATTTTGATGCCAGAATTGTTCTCTGGTTATGTATCAAATTTGATACTTTCACATTAATAGAAGTCATATTATTTCATCTCTTTGTTTAGACTATGCTGAAACACTCAGGCATGGAGGATCTAGTCGAGGGTTGTGGTTCTATTGTAATGTATGTTTGATTACAGTAGTGTTGTTACCAGTTTTAGTCAGCTTCCTTGTTACCTTATTTCCCCTTATGTTGAAAGGCTTGGGCATGGAGAATCCAATCGAGTTTTTGTAGTTGCATGATAATGTAGGTTTGATTATTATGTTTTTGTGACATATTTCAGTGTCTGAAACTTGAGTTCAAGAGTGATCTTGATCCTGAGTTTTTCTTCATCGAGCTACTTGAAATTCGGATGCCCATAGTAGTCATATTCACCTCTCTCACTAAGTCTTCCTTCTTCTCACACTTAAACTCAAATCACTGACTGAAGCTAATGAGGACCTCACTTCCATGTGCATTTCTTGTCTATTTTTTGTGTTAAACTCATTCTTGTACTGAGTTTTTTCCATTTGACCTCCACTCATAAAACTAACATCCACCAAGCATTTTGATGGGTATTGGGCTTATCCTCTTAAAATCTAAGGGTGACTCTCAGTGCTAACACATCGTACTGTTGGAACTCTGTCATCCCAATCTTCCCAATTTTTGCAACAAACCTTTGTTATCCCTCTCTCCAGAATCTTGTTGAATGCTTCTACTGTTCCATTGGCTTGCGGGTGGTAGGGGATGCTTTTGTGACATTGGATAAAGAACTCCACTATGATATTTTCCATAGTGCTACTAATAAAATGAACTCCCTGATCACTGGTTAGGCTCCTAGGAAATCCAAATCGAGTGATAATATTCTAAAAAATAAACCTAGCAGCCGTATCGGTCGAGCAATCCTAAACGGTTGTTGCCTCAACCCAACATGTAAGGAAGTCATTTGTGGTAATGATGTACCTTGCCTTTGAATGCTTATCTATGGGGTTGATCAACCCAATTATCTCAACCTCCCACTTCTCAAATTCCTATAGAGATCGAACTGGTTGAAGTGGTAATTCATCTCGTCGTGAAGGATTATAACCCACTCTTTGACAAACATCGCATGATCTAGCATATACCTTTAAATCATTGAAGAGCATTGCCCACCAAAGTCCAGCTTGGAGAAATTTTTGTGCAGTGGCCTTGCGTCCTACATGACCTCTCGCAAATTCGTTGTGTCACTCCCATAGTATATCCTGCCTTTTATGATCCAAGACACATCTTTTGAGGATACTATCTAGTCCCAATTTATACAATTTCCCTCCAATGAAATGATAGTCTTCTTCTCTAACAACCATATGGTGTTTCTGGGTTGTGGAATATGTTTTTAAGCAGGATCTTGTACTTAATAAGAATTCTATGTCTTCCAGATACTCTGGTATTGCCTCAATCCGGAACAAATCTTAATTTGGGAGTTGATCGTCAACTTCTCCTCCACTTTCCCTTGACTCTAATCTAGACAAGATATCTAGTCCTACATTGAATATTCCAAGATTAAGAATTACTTACAAAGAGAATTCCTGAAATAGTAGAAACCATCTACAAATTCTCCCTTCCAACACAGGTTTGTTAACTAGATATTTCAATGCAGAATGATCAGTAAAGAACTTAAAATGAGAACCTAAAAAATAATGTATAAATTTTTTCAAAGCATAAATCATGGCTAAACCCTCCATTTATGTCATTGTGTAGTTGCACTCAGCTTGTGACAACTTCCTGCTTGCAAAATAGATAGGATGATCCATGGATCCATATCCAAGTTGTGATAAGGTAGCTCCTAAGGCAATACCTGAAGCATATACGTGGTCGTGAAATTCATTTTCCCAGTTTGGGAATATCAGAATTGGTGTTGTGTTGATCTTATCCTTTAGGGTCTCGAACACTTTATCACATTCTAGGGTTCATTAGAACATTTCAGCCTTTTTCAATAGATTTTCCAGAGGTGCAGTAATGTTTTCATATCTTCTGATGAACCTGCGATAGTACCCTGTGTGTCCCAAGATGGAGCACAAATCCTTAGCACTCATAGGTGGCAACATATTCACAATAACCGTAACTTTGGCTAGTTCTAATAGTACTCCCTCTTAGCATACTATGTGGCCAAAAAATTTCCATGTGGTACATAGAAGATACACTTTCTAAGATTCAATGATATCTACAATTCTCTTCATCTATCAAACATCAGATGTAATAGCGTTACATGTTTCTTGAGTAGACTGTATATCATCCAATCATCCATATAGACTTCTATAAACTTGTGAATGAACTCTCTAAAAGATGCTATTACAATCCTAGAGAAAACTACAAGGGAGTTCTTTAAGCCAAATGGCATCACATTGTATGAAAAATACCCCCATTCTATTATGAATTTGGTTTTATTTTTTTTCTCTTCGGAAATCCTTACTTGGTGGTAGCCTAAAAATCCATCTGTGAATGAGTATGCTTCTTTCCCCACACCTTGTTATAGAACCTCATCAGTAAAAGGTGTTGGGAAAGGTTCATGTACACAGGAGGAGTTAAGGCTTCTAAAGTCTACACAGACCTTGATATCCTCTATGTATTTATTGTTTTGGATGACTATTGGGCTGACCCATTCTGCTTCTTCCACTGCAACAATAAGTTCAGCTTCCAACATCTTGTCTATCTCCTTATTAACCTTATCTTTTACTCTAGGTTTAAGGTAGTATGGTATATGCCTCACAGGATTTGATCCTAGTTTTAATTCGATTTTCATTTCTCCCATAACTCCTTTGATCCCCTTTAACTCTGAAAAGATCTTTGGGAACAAATCCTCATATTCCCACAATAATATTTGTATTTCTTGACTAATTCGATCATCCTAGTAATATTCCACCATAGATATCTTAGGTTGCTATGTGGTCCCTATATTGACTTTGCACAACTTTAATGGGTGATTATAGGAACTATCCGTCTGATTGGGTATGATGTTTTGGATTTGTTTGTTCCCTTATGTCTCTTTAATGTCTAGGTTTCTCAATTCCTCTAAATCATCTAGACTTTTGAAATCCCTGCTAATCTTATAGAATTCTATAGTCTTCTTGATTGAGGTTAGGTGAAGATTAGTCTGAAGTTATCAGCTATGTTTTTCACATAATACTAGGTTTGATTTCTTATTACTATTGTCTGTGAAAAGAAATTCTTTAATCTTTTGTAGGACTACTTCAAGCTCAAGGTACTTACTTGTAAATGAGAATTCCTTGAAAAAGTGATCTTCTAGCATCGGCCAGTCGTTGGTCTGTCTTTTGGTTTCTTCATGTATGAACCAAGATTCCAGGATTGGACCTAGTGAGTGGGGAAATACCTGAACCCAGAAGTGAGAGGGTATTTCCTCAACTTTCCATTGTGTCATGCATTGTTCAATATGTACTCTAGGACTAGATTCTCCACTGAACAGTTGCGCAACTTAGAAATCCATCTGCAACTCTGATTCAAGTTGCTCCTTATTCTGAAACCTATACTTGATAGCTTTCTTCACATCATCCCAATTTCTAAGTAAGGTTTTATGATTGGCCCACCATCTGGCAGGGGTTTCCTGGAGGGATAAATATAGTACTGATATCCTTTGACCCTAGGCTACCTTTTCTTCCATGCTGAGCAAAAAACTATCCATTCCTGAGGCACCATCATATACTGGGTGTTCTCTGACCTCAGTCCCAACCCATCTAGTTTCTCTGATAGTTGCGCATTTCCTTGAGAATATTTCGTATGAGCCTTGCTGCCAACTATCAAAATCCAGTTCTGAATCTTCGTCCACTGATTGTATACTCCTCCAACTTACCGATCCATCAACACTAGGATTTATATAATCAACTCTTGTTCCATCTGTTATAGTGTACAACTGATCCAAGTCTTCTCCCTCCATATCATTTTCTATTGGCTATGTATATATGGGGCCTACGTATGAATCCAAGAGTTGAACTACCTTGATTCCATCTGCCTCAAATTTCATGGTGTCTTTATTTAGTTCAATCACTACATAGTTGTCATAGGCTCAATAAATCCCAAGCAGTGTAGAGTAAGGGTCCTTATCCCCCATGATCTCAATCACCTCAAAGTTATCTATTGTCTTCACTCCCGCAACATGTATTTACACATTCTTGAGTCTTCCTATGGGGGAAATACAATACGCGTTGGCCATCCTTAACTTGATTAGGGAATATGTCAACTGGGGTTTTCCTAGAGCTTCCCAAGTCTTTTTAGGAAAAATGTTCACATCGGATTCTAGATCCAACATGACATCCTTAATCTTGAATTCATCTAACTAGGTTACTAGTATGAATTATTTTCCAGTTCGTACTTTCCTTCTCTATACCCTTTGAGTAGTCTTCTCAGGAAGGTTTTTCCTTATTCCTTCTTTTGTGTGTTCTTCATTCCATAAAACTAGGTATAGTGCATTGTGCAACTTCTTTGTTAATTGGTCATTCCCAAGGATATCATAGAATAATTGAAACCAAAGGTCAACTACATTTTGAGGTTGTTCAAGTTGTCTCGGTGTGACTATAGGGTTTCTGGGTGCAGGGGGTGAAGCATGGAGTTTCACAATCTTAGGGTAAATAATAGGTTGTGGGGGTTTCTCTTGTAAGCCAGGGCTAGGGATATTTTGAAATACTTCTATGCATTTTTAAAGAACAACTTTTGTTTTAGAGGGTCATACATGTCATCTTTAGGTACTTCTTTCTGGATCTAAGGTAGATTATCAGCATCAACTCATGTCTTTTCTCCTCCTCGAGTAACGATATTGAGGTTGGGTAATTTTCCTTTACTAACTCTCTTGATTTCTGAACTGATGAGATTAGTTCCTGATTGATGTACATGATCTTCTCATTTTGCAATTAGTTCTAGGAAGTACTCAGTTTCGTGCCCATTGGTTCTGCAGTTAGAGCACCATGGTTGCCTCATATGAGGATAGTCTCTAGCCATATGGCCTTGATCGTCACAGTTATAAAATCTACTTGGCCCTCGTCCCTCGGTTCTTCCTCCTCTGAAGTCTCCTCCGGGTCCACCTCCTCGACCTCTTCCTAGTCCCTGAGGGTTTTCATTCAACTTGAATGATGTTTGGTCCAACCTATTTGCAAGTGAATCCAATGCTCTACATTGATTGGTAGTATGTGTAGTAGATGCATAGAACTAACAGTGTAGTGTATTTGGTACTATTGAATATTTCTTCATAATGGGGCACTGTCTCATCCCATGCCCATGGATTTGACATATCTCACAATACTCAATTTTTGGTGCTTCTTGGATCCCTAGAAAAGCATTATATGGGGTGGGGTTATGGAATGGTAAGTTCACAGAAACTTGCGCAACTCCTCATGTGGGTCCTGGTGAGGATCCCGTCAGATTCTGAGGAGGTCCCATTCCCCTCATCCATGGACATTCATTCACCAGATGTCCTTCTGTATAACATACGGTGCACCAGATCTGCAGTCGTCTTGGTCAAGGTATCATCAATTCTTGAATCTTTTCTATAAGAGTTGATATTTTCCCTTGCATTTGTGCCAAATTCGAATCTGCTAGGGGTCTAGTCACTCTCAGGCTCCTAGGGTATCCCTCCATGGCTTGAATCTTCATCGATTGTTCCAAGGCATATGTCAAAGTGGCTATCCATTTTTGCGTTAGCAGAATCCAAGCCAAAGGTAGAAATCCATGAATATACCATTCTCTTTGATGTTCCTCATGGATTGGATGTCCTAACCTCCCTATAGAATATTTAAACTTTTGGTTGTATTCCCAGGGTGATTCACCTTCCCTTTGTTGGATCTCATGCAACTCAAACAAATCTTGTTGTTCTGACTGAGGTATCTTAAAATACGCTATGAACCTTGTCTATACCTGGCCAAGTGTGAACACTTGACCTTGCATTCCTGGCACTCTTGGCTCAACAATCTTCATGTACCACTTGAGAATGCAACCTGTCAAGTTAGTCTGGAACTCAACCAACTTACTTGCATCTGGAGTCCCTCTGGATCTCTATATTAATTCGCACAAGAACCAATGTTTCTCCACATATTCGTCTCCCTTACCCCATAATTCTTGGTATCGGGAATTTGAACCTCCCGTGTGACTAACCATTGATGATATTGGTGCTCTTATCAAAATGAAACCTAACAGTCCTTCTTGCGATCTACCAGGGGATCCCAATATCCTCCATGTATTCACACTTCCTAGTTGTGAATGAATAACTAATTGTACTGGAATAGAACTAGCATAGGAGGGTAGTATCAAACTTACCACTTGTATAGAAGACACTTGGGGTATGGGTGATTTAGGGTTGGAGCCACTGGCTTCAGGGAGATTTTCTTTGATCTGAGGGGTCTCATTTTCTTCCTCTGGAGCGGTCTCCTCAGCTGGATTCTCGATATTTCCTCTCATTGGGGTTGAATCTTCTCTTTCCTCTTCAAGATCCATGTCAGCTTCCTCCTCTCTTAATTATACACCTTCCTCCTTTGCCAAGGCCAATACAGAGCGAAGTGATCTAGTTACTTCCTCTTCAACCGAAATCTGCTCTATGATCAGTTGGTATTTTTCTTCCTGTATCTTTGCATTGTTCTGATCAAGCTCCGCCTGAATTTCACTTTTCTCTTTCTGCGCAACTCCAAGTTTCTCTAGGAACTCCTCCTTTTATTGTTGTAAGGGCTCTTCTTCGGCTCGATGAAGTCGAACCTCTGTTGCATCTACTAACCTTCGCAATTGGGTGGGCTCATCCCCCAATTCTACATTTTCTATTGAGGATGGCATAGTAGGCACTGCACGGCTCAAATGGATAGCTTGTTGGATGTCTCTGAGCTCTTTCTCTATTATGTCATACATTGACTCTAGCTTTGCCCCATGTTTCTACAAGATATCTTATGAAGTGTCTTCTATAGTTTTGATGATGATATCGATTTCGTCCACTATAAGGACATTCTATGACTAAGGCTTATTAGCTCAAGACTTCTTCCGCGCTAAGGTTTTCTGCAAAGAGACCTTCCTTTTCTTTGACATCTCGACCTCTATAAGGGTATCCTTTGGCGATGTCACTTCACCCTTTTCTTGCTTGTCCTTTTCCCCTCCCTCCTCTTGGTTTAATTCATTGCCTCCTCCTCTTGTAGGTGAGTCAGGTACATTTTCTTTCGATGTGTTTTCCTTCTCCTCACTATCTATGTCCTGCACTTCCTCCTTTTTCTTATTTTTCTTTGTGTTTCTCTATCCATCATGTTCGACCCAGGTGACTAATGGGCTTCCGATGATATCAAGGTCGGAGAGTTCTTCATCCTCCACTGGTACAAGGAATTATGTTGGCCATTCCTTAGTGATCTTTTCCATGTCTTCCTCAGTCAACTTATAGTAGGACTGCAACTCCTCCTTATTTTCATCCCCATGCATAGTGATGTATATGAAGTGTCGATCTGCGCAGAACTTTGCTAGTGGCCTGTATCGATGGAGTTTATTCGGTGTCATTCGGGGGAAGGATTCAATGGCACGCTTCAACAGTAGGTAATAAGTATGGAAGACAACATTTGACTTCCACTACTTCACCATATCATTCGTATACCACAAGGTGGTGAAGCTCGTGGCCAATGGTTATGACGGCTTGACTTCTAGGAATGTCACTCCCTCTGGCATCTCCCAAGAAATAAATGCGATTAAAATAAGAAACCAACTGAAGTGAAACATGTAGCCTTGGTCCTGCACTTCACGACAGTCCTTGTCCAACTCATTGACGAGGTAGCTCACCTAGTTCATTTGCATCCCTTCGACACACTTCCCTGTGAGGTTGACTACAAACCCTGTGACTTGTGTTGGCCGGTTCTTTCTGATGAGCTTTCCAGCTATCAACTACGAAGCAAGGTGCATTGAACCATCATGTATGGAGGCTACCTTGTATCCTTGCTTCCCCTTCTCCATATCACCATACGCCTCCTTTATTCGCTATTCCAGGGAGCGACCTGTATCCTTCCCTGGGTAATATTGCTGAGGGTCCAGTCCCTACATGCTCAATCCGGTGATTAAGTGGATCAACAATGGATCCACAGTCATGTGCCTATCTAACCAAAGGTAACCTCCATGGTAGCATGACAGGAGGATTTTAATGCACACGTTAACCTCCTGATGTCTGTCGAAGCGGGGGATATTCATTACGTTTAGGATCATCTATCTTGAAATCTCCTTAATCCACGGCTAGAGAACTATCTTGGGCTTATTCCTAGTCTTCTTCTTTGGGTACCTATGTGGTGCGAGCATCGAATAGTTATTTCAGTCTCCAAGGTTCAAGTCACTTATCTTGGGAGTTGGGATCAGTCCCAACTACGATCCGACTGCGCATATCCCCTTCGAGAGGTACGCAGTGATGAATGTGTAACCAAAATCATGGGGGATGTTGTCACAACTAACCATGCCAGCCAAAGGTGGGATGTATTCAGGAAAGACTGACAGGATTTGCTTCGCGTTCACCAGATCGTCACGGTGCTTTATTATTTTCTTATTCACAGTTCGGCTAGACCGACGTGCAGTCGAGGGGGGTTCTTACAATCCTCCAGTCGATGATGCTTGTATTCCTGTAGACATGAATTTATCATCCATAAGGTCTATTAATATATCCTCCACAAACTTCTCTATTGAGCTACGTTCGCCCAACATGCACACTCGTGATAAAATAGCTTGTGTAGGTAGAAATATAGACAAGTAAATCAAATGGATGGAGAGATATAGAAAACATAGCATGGTATGCAACCAATTATCTGTTAGCTCGGATATCTTGGTTTTCAAAAAGTGGTCCTGGCACAACGTCAGACGAGTTAAATAAGAAACGTCGTAATAGATTCCTCCAATGGGCAGGAATGCCTCAATCAATATGAATCCGTCTGTTATGGCGTGGTATCAATGGTACAATGGCGATATTTTTGTCAATAACTGTGTTTCTAGCAATTTCAGACAGTTTTTATAACAATTCAGACGCATCCAACGGGCATATAGCTTCACCGCGGCAAAGTTCCATTCTGCGTGGTTCTACTATTCCAGCGAGGTTCAAGTTCTGCAAGCCTACCTTCTGCGAAGTTTTCTCTGGGACTTCCTGCAGTTTTTCTATCTTTTCTTTCTTGTTACTGATATTTATTTCCTTCTTTTCTGTGATCTGAGTCTCTGGGTTCCTCTTTCCATTCATTTTCTTATCTTCTCTTAGTGTAGTAACTTCACACTACTGAGGGTCTTTCAAAGGGTTCAAATTTGATACCTCTTCTCTTACTATTTACGGGGTGGGTGCTCTTCTCTCCTACATGGATAGGTTCTTTAAGCCTTCTTGTGTTCCTTCAACTTCGACAACTAACTCTCTTGCCTTTTGTTTCTTCGACTTGTCCTCTTTTTCTTGTATTAGTCGCTCTATTTTTCTAGCCATGAAGTGCCTTAATTGTTTCTTTTTCTATTATGTAGTTTCTTCCTCTGTTTTCCTTCAGATCTGATCTTTCTCAATCCAGGTCTTTCCTAGCAAAAGTGAAAAAGGGGTGATGTTCTCAACAAACTTAATGAATTCAAATTATTCTACGGTCGATGCTCCATGAGAAATCATAGTTACATTAGTAACTTTTCCACATAGGGTTATCATCTTTCCTTTAAACAATCCTATCATTCCTAATGAAGGAATCATGTCAGGATTTCCCAAAATTTCCCAAGTGATTTCTAGCATAATATTCACATGTGTTTACTCATCCAAAACACAGTCTATCTCGAAGTCTCCTATTCTTGTTTCTATGCATGGCTTTTCTTTTAATATCTCTGGTAAACTGATGTCTCTATGAGCATTCAGTATTTCTTTCAGCTATAGTAACATAGTCTCTGATTCTTTCTAGTTTCCTAAAATATCCTTAGTCTTTTGACCTTCTTCATAGTTTCCTTGGATCATGTTCATCTTTTCAAATTTGGCAATAATTATAGGGAAATACTCAACCTCATGACCAATAGTTTTACAATAAATACAAGTAGGACATGTACCAAGGAATTCCCTATCAAGATGTCCCGGTATTCTGCAATTATAACACAGTTTCAATCCTCTCTTTATTTTAAATGGTCCCTAACCCTTCCTGTACTATGTACCAGGATCACAATGATGGACTTGCAATCTACACAAATTCTTTCTAGGTTCATGCATCCACTTGTTAGTCCAAAAATTATTTCTATGCATAGGAATAACATATCTTTCACTATCTCTATCAAATATATTCAGATCAACTTTTTCTTCTAGTTGTGTCCTATTTTTCATACTAGGAAAAAATCTATCAAACATACCAAGATTCATAATTTAACATAAAAAATTTCCACTTATCTTACCTTTATAAGAGCACAAAGCTTTAATATCTTACCTCTTTTCTTGAGATACGATTCCTTTCTTAGCACAAATTTTCGCAAGCTAAGTAGAATAATGCACACTATAGCAACAGATCTACGCACAAATCTTTCTCTTTACTTCAATTCCCAACAATCACAGTTTCAAGTCTCGACAACAGAACCATTTGTTGGCACAGAGGCAGACCCAGGGTTCAACGCTTCAACATCACACCAACAAAACCCTAACTTCTAATCCTTTTGGCAACACCTGCGAAGCAAATGAAGTCTCACCTGAGGTAGAGGCAAGGGGGTTTGTAGGACTTAAGTGTCTACAACCTAGTTGGGACACATATTTGTGATTACAACATTTACAGAGAACTTAGCCAATAACATGCATTAGTTCATAAATCCATTCACATCACAGATTAAACCCTAGATACAAAACAACGCAGTAGCAACCAAGATCAAGTACTTTTCATCTCTTAGAACATAGTATTGGATTAGATATATGATTAATTTATCATCAATAGAGCACTAAGCATCCATACATCTATCTAACATGCATACATATTATAGATAAACAATATAAACAACATCAACAACATCACACAAATCACATCAACATGGGATATACATGGTTCAACCCAGTGTGGAGCTATGTCCATGAACTCTTCTTCTTATTTATTACTATTCAAGCTTCTTACATTCCTCTGCTCCTATGCACGAAGCCACAGAGCCAACTCCACAAAGGACGGGAGATCAACACACCCCTCGCCAGATCCTCCTTCCCCAAATTAGGTCATGCCACAAAGCCTTACACAGTCGGTGCACAATGTCTCTTACAATCACTTGCACTTAGCTCTGCAAGTCTTAACACACTTTAGTCATGCACTAAGCCCATGAACTAAAAATTCACCTCTACTTACATCGCCTAGATACTTATTTATACATTACAAAAAGGGATAAACATGGCTAAACCCATGGGATGAAATCCCATAATCGTTACATAAACCCTAAAAGCCCAAAAATCCTGCAAAATGGGCGAGATCCCGTGATCTCCACTTCGCATGGGCACTCCTTCTTCGACCAACCTGTCGAAGTCCCAAAAATGGTCAAATATGACCAATGTTTCCTCAAAACTTGTTTGAGGGCCAATAGTTTCCCTGTTGAATTCTCCCTTTCTATATTGTATTTGAAAGAAAGTTTTGAAACTCCTGTCTCCCCTGATATTGTAAATTTGTTTAGACCTGGGAGCTTAGAAGAATTTCCCACTTTGAGATTTACTACTCCTCCTCCTATTAAATTTTTTCTGTACAAATACAGGAAAAATTATTTTCCTTTGAACCCTATATCATTCTCCTCCAACACGGTTATAATCTTACCTAACCCAACTCCATATCCCCCTGGTTATCCTACAGTTCTCATCCCAATGGCAGGTGATAATCCTCCTATAAACAGGATGGTCGACATAGTGGCTGCTAGATATGTGCCTCTTGTTTAACCTCAGCCTATGAATGATCTCCTAGATGGAGACTACCTTAATTACAAGCCCAAGTTCACAGGGGAGGAAGAGATAACTGCATAAGAACACCTTTTAGCTTTTTATAGTTATGCAGAAAAGCATAGAATTGAAAATGAAGATGTGTGGATGAGAGTTTTTGTACAAATCCTTGATGGTGAGGCTAGGAAATGGTTTATGGGCTTAACTCCTGGATCTATTTATTGGATTGAGGCTCTGGATGATTCATTATTAGGAAATTGGGGGGATAAGAAAGATTTTCTTTATTATATTACAAAATTTGGGTCACTTAAGAGGAAAGAGGGGGAATATGTTTCAGACATCTCAAAGAGGTTCAACAAGATGTACAATAAGATTCCCATTGAAATAAAACCTATAGAAACCTCTTCCAAAATTACTTATTCCAATGCTTTTGACCCTGATTTTTGCCTCCTGTTGAGAGAAAGAAGATATACCTCTTTGGCTCATATGCAAGGTGTAACCCTTGAAGTGGAGCCTAATATATTAGCAACTGACAAGATTACGAGTAAATATGATAGAGACAGAAGAAAAGGTAGGGATGAATCTTCAACCTATGATTCCTTTGTTGCCTCCCCTCAAGTGGAAGAGTTGACAAAACTGGTAAAATCACTTTCTGCAGAAATAGAGAAGTTGAAATTTGAAGGAAAGCAGATCAATATGAACCCCCAAAATGATGATAATAGGGGTAACTTTAGGAGACCAAATAATTCCCCTCGGATCATATAGAAAGATCAAAGAAATAGAGATATGGATGATCAAAGGATCCAAGCCCCTCTCCAAAATAACCTGGTTATCGATGAAGTAGGAGAGGAAGAGGAAACTGATCCCAAAATCCATTGTCTTGGTGACACCTTTGCATCCCCTCATTTAAATCAGTCTGCAAATGAACATTCTCTCATGGATATCCAACTAAATGAGTTGAGCAAAGGGGAAAGGACCAGTGCAAATCCAAATAGATAAAACCTCAGGTCCAAGAAAAAAGAGGGAAATCCTGACATTCCTAAGCAACCCACTAGAACAGAGCATCTTGTTAAGGAGGTGGCAGATAAAAGCAAATAAAAAGAGGCACAAGACCCCCAGAGAGTGGTTAGAATCCCTATCCCATAAGCGAAGGATATTATGAAGCCTCCCTCCTCATTTATCTTTGAGAATGATATTTAAAATATTAAAATCCCTGTACCTTTTTCAAAGTTAGTGCAGAATGAGGACTTCAAAAGGTACCTTTCCAAAATGTTGCAGCCTAAACCTTCATCTCATCCCACAAACTCAGTCAACCTCCAAGATGAAAATCCTGTTGTCATACTGGGACCTTTGGTGGAGGATAGATATGAATCCTCCCCTCCTTTATATACCTCATTGAACATCCACAATAAGGTGGTACACAAATTCTTGATGGATTCAGGGGAATCTCACAATCTCATTCCTAAGATTGTCATGGAGGATCTCGAGTTGGAGGTTACAAAAACTTACCATGACTTGTACTCGCTTGATTCCAGGAAGGTGAAGTGCCTCAAGGTTATCAAAGACTTGGTTTTTTCCTTTTTCCAGTTGGCCATGAAAAGTGTGGTCATGGATATTGTGGTTGTTGATGTTCCCCCTAAGTTTGGGATTCTTTTTTCTAGATCTTGGATTAAAAGACTGGGGGGGAAGTTGCAGATGGATCTTTCATATGCCACTATCCCTATATTTTGGGGAGAGCATAGAAGAATTTATAGGGAAGCACGGCTTTCTTACATTATCAATGATGAAGCAAATCTGACCAACCACCCCATTTTTGTAGTAGACACTGATCTAGGAACCAATATGATACAACTCATTGGTGGTCCTCAAGCACCTATTGAAATCAGAAAGAAGCACATCACCTCTTGTGAAGAACTTCCTTCCAATATCTATGTTTGGAAAATGTTTTTTTATGGAGCCTCTTCCAAGTAAAGTGTTGGGGCCGGGGTAGTTTTCATTTCCCCTACCCAAGAGACCATATTTATGTATTTTAAGATTGAATTTGAAACAAAAAACAATGTGGCATAATATGAGGCTCTTGTTTTGGGTTTGAGAGTTGCTAAAGACATGGAGATTGAGGAGCTAGCAGTGTTTGGAGATGTTGAGTTAATTATCCATCAGGTTAGAAATTTGTATCAAGCTAAGAACCCTAGGTTAAGGGCCTACAAAAATGAAGTCTGGGATCTTGTTGATAGTTTCTTTTTGTATTTTAACATCTCATTTGTTCCAAGAGAGGAGAACTCTATGGAAGATTCATTATCCATCTCAGCAAGTAATTTCAGGGTCCCTTTGCCCCCAAAGCTCAAGTATGAGGTGGAAGTAAAATACAGACCCTCTATTCTTGACAATGTCAAACATTGGAAGGTTTTTTAGGATGATCTTGAAATAAAAAGATTTCTTGAAGTTGTAGATGAATTATCTAATTTGCATATTGATCAAGATCAATATACTGAAGAAATGCCTCATGTTGATTCTTTTCTGAATAAAATTGTTGACCATCATATTGTTCAATTGCCAAGTAACCATATTCCAAAGGGACTTGTCCCCTTGGAGAGATTTTTTGATAGAAATGATGTTGTTGTAAAGGTTAAAAGTTCAACTGAAGAGGATGATGTGACTCAATGCAATTTAGGAATAGAGGAGGATCTCAGGTATGTCAAATTGTCTAGAACGCTGTCAAAGAAGAAAAGGGTTGATTATGTGAAGATTTTGAGGGAGTTTGTTGATGTTTTTTCTTGGAAATATGAAGACTTAAGAACATATGACACCAAAATCATGGAACACAAAATCCCTTTGAAAGAAGAGGCCAAACCTTTCAGGAAGAAACTCAAACAGATAAACCCCATGCTATTTCCTATTATGGAAAGGGAATTAAAGAAGATGTTGGATCCCCATATCATCATTCCTTTGATATATTCAGAATGGGTGGCTAATCTGGTGCTTGTGAGGAAGAAAAATGGGGAAATCAGGTTTTGTGTTGATTTCATAAATTTGAACAGGAGAACCAAAAAGGATAACTACCCCTTGTTGAAGATGGATCATATTTTGCAGAGAGTGACTCATTCATTAAGTATTTCTATGATTGATGGTTTCTCTGGATACAAGCATATCTTTTTCCTTCTTGAAGATAGAGAGAAGACAACTTTCACCACTCCTTGGGGCACATTCATGTATGCTAAAATTCCCTTTGGATTGATGAATGTAGGAGCAACCTTCCAGCAAGCCATGGACATTTCCTTTATTGGGGAAAGGGACAAATTTTTAGTTCTCTATCTGGATGACATTACAGTATTCTCAAGTTTTGATAAAGATCATTGTCATCATCTGAAGAAACTCTTCTTGAAGTGCAGAAGTTTTGGTCTCTCCATCAATCCTAAGAAATCCATGTTTTCTATGGAAGAGGTTAAATTATTGGGGCATATTGTGTCAGCAAAAGAGGTAAGAATTGATCCAAGCAGAGTAGAGGTAATCCATGCCTTATATTTTCCCATATATAATAAAGAGGTTCAATCTTTCTTTGGTAAAATCAACTTTCTGAGGAGGTTCATTTCTAATTTTGTTGAGTTGGTTAAGCACATTACAACCATACTTAAAAATGGGAAAAAAGTTAAATGGACTGTTGAGTCCATAAATTATATTGACCAAATCAAGAGGGCTTTGACTGAAGCACCTGTCCTCATCATCCCTAACTATTCTAAGGAATTTCTGATATTTTCCTTTCCCTCATCTGATACATTGGTTGTTTTTTTTTCTACAGAGAAATACAAAAGGGTTATAGAAACCTATTTCCTTTTTCAATAGAGCATTAAGGGATGAAAATATGAGATATGATATCATGGAGATCATGCATATGATTTTGTCAAAGCCCTCAAAGATTTCATAATCTATGTCATGCATTAAAAGATTATTGCATATGTCCCCTCAGCCTCAGTAAAGGAGATATTGATCTATCCTAACATATATGAGAAGAGAAGCAAATGGATTGCCTAAATTTCAAATGTTTGTTGGAAAGAAACAGCTCAAATATTTTCCTTTGAAACCTGTAATGGTTTCTAGACCTTTTCAGTAGTGGGGTCTCGACTTCATTGGACAGATCCACCCATCCTCAAGTGGTTAGCATAGGTGGATTTTAACCGCCACTGATTATTTCACCAAATGGATAGAATCCATCCCTACAAGGAGTGACTCCCACAAAATAATCATAATATTCCTTGAAGATATCATGTCCATATTTGGTTGTCCAAGCAGGATTGTTACAGATAATGTTTCCTCTTTCAAAGTTGAACCAGTAATCAAGTTCTGTGAGAAGTATGGGATTACACTAGTCCATTCTACTCCATACTACCCTCAGGGAAATGGTTTGGTAGATTCCTCTAACAAAATACTCATAAATATCATCAATAAATTGTTAGAAGTCAACAGGAAATCCTGGGACTCAAAGCTGAAATTTTCATTATGGGATGACAGAGTTACAACCAAAAGGTCACTTGACATTTCCGCTTTTCAGCTTATGTATGGGGTTGAGTCTATTTTTTCCTGCCTAGCTTGCCTTGCCTATAAAAAAATTCCTCCAGGACTACCAAGGATAACCTGATGATATGGTCAGGAGGATATTGCAGATGGTAGAAGTACAACAGATCATGGAGCAGCTGCTTGATAAAGCGCATGATCATTAGCAGGAAATAAAATGAGCCTTTGACAAGAGGGAAAGCAAGGAATATTTTTAGATGGGGGGTCTAGTGCTCAAGTGGGATGACCCCAAGAAAGAAAAAGGCAAACATGGTAAATTAAAAGCCTTATGAATTGGTCCCTTCAAGATTTCTGAGGTATTTTCAAACACTTATAAATTACAGAACTTGGAGGATTCCAAAGTTTTTTGTGGCCTTGTCAATGGGCACTTTCTAAAAAAGTATTTTGTTTAAGCTGTGATTAGCGTTCCACCATTGTAATTACCACTTTATTTTTATTTTCTATTTTTAATAAGAGACTCCATAACCCAAAGCTAAGGCATTGCAACTATGTGTTCTTGGAAGCTCACAGGGAGCATGCCATCCCCTGACGAGCACTCATCATCATTTTGTCTCAAATTACTGGTCATTTTGTTTCCCGAGCTCACATCAGGTCATCCAAGTCCCTTGTTTGTTCAGTTAACATCCATAAGCATAAATAACAACATTCATAACATGCCATTTTGGGCTTGAAACACATGCAAGTAGACAGGCGCAATTTTTTACAATGAAGATCCCATATATAGTTCAAATTAGTGGCTCTCAGGCGATTGGGATTTCAAAAGTAGCACAATGATTAACGACTAGACAGAGGAGCCAAAGTACCGAAGTAAATCTGAGCCATTGAAGGTTTAGGAAACGCGTCAACAAATCTCACACTTTAGAAGATTTACTTCGAAAGATTGCGTCAGAAAAGAAGAAGAAAATTGTCGAAGCCCGAAATCCCGAAGTAAATCTCGGTCATCAAAAACTAGAGAACAAGTGGAGGCAGATCCCTCACTTCGGAAGATTTACTTCGGAGAATTGCAAGAGATATGAATTCAAAAGGCTCGAAGCCCGAACTCCTAAAGTAAATCTCGGTCGTCCAAAACAAGAGGACATGCAGTGCCATATATCTCACTTCAGGAATTCAACACTTCAGAGAGTTGTGCGAGCCAGCAAGAGAAAAAGGCTCGAAGCCCGAACTCTCAAAGTAAATCTCAGTTGTCCAAAACAAGAGGCCACACGTCACCAGATCTCACACTTTGAGAATTCAACACTTCGAAGGATTGTAAGAGTTGTGCATTTGAAAAGCCTTGAAGAGCCAAATCCTGAACTCTCGAAGTGATTGTGAGTCGTTGATATTCGCAGCAGGAAGAAGGGTCCATCCAAGAGCGGTGCATGGAAACAAGGTGGGGCTTTCCTGGATCATATATCGTGACCTGATCAATGGCTCGCATGTATTTGGCATGTCAAAATTATGTGAGGATTAGTGGCTAGGTAGAAGCCCCAGAGTTGCAGATCAAGCACCATGTGTCCTTCTCCATCGAATGGTCAATATCTACTTTGGGAATCCTAACTTCAGGAGTTTTATCTATTCCCCTCTCACTTTCATCCAGAGTGTTTTCTCCTGAATTCCACATATCATTTTCGCATGTCCATCCAAATATAATAGTGGTAGTTTGCCTCGGGAATCTGAATTTGAAATTTTTTAGCTCCTCCCCTCTTTCTTTCATCAAGATTGTTTTCTCTCAAATTCCATAGATCATTGTCATGTGTCCATCCAAATCTAATGGTGGTAGTTTTCTTCGAGAATCCGGACTTCGGAATTTTTATCTCCTCCCCTCTCGCTTTCATCTAGATCATTTTCTCCTGAATTCCATAGATCGTTGTCACATGTCCATCCAAATATAATGGTGGTAGTTTGATTCAGGAATCCAGAATTCGAGATTTTTAGATCCTCCCCTCTCTCTTTCATGCGGATCATTTTCTCCTAAATTCCACAGATTGTTTCCGCATGTTCATCAAAATCTAACGGTGGTAGTTTTCTTCGAGACTCCGGGCTTTGGAAATTTCATCCTTCGCACTCTCGTTTTCATCCAGAATTTTTTCTCCTGGAGTTAAGAGATCCCTGTCATGTGTCCTCCCCAGATCAATGGTCGTCATTCACTTCGAAGCTCCATCTCTACATGCATACCGCCCCCAAGCTTTGAAGTGCCAAAGTATGTAGCAGCATCAGTTCAGATATGTGGCACTCTCGTCGGTCATGACACTTGACATCCATATGGAGATGACATGTGGCACTCAGTCCAGGCACCTTTGAGCATAGCATCTGCTTGTTTCCAAGTGACACATGTCACTTCAGTATAGTGACGTCAAACCACCACATCAGATCATCCTTTGGGAAGTCTTCTTTTTCAACACCAAAGTAGCGACATCTCCAAGCACGGTTAGAATGACCCTAAAGTTGGTAGGAGGATAAAATTTAGTGATGGCGATAAATTTAGCAGGTGCACCCAGATCATAGATCGTGATCAAATCAGGGGATACATTTCATTGCGGGGACGCAACATGCTCGAACGATAAAATTCTTGAGTGGTCCCACAATTGAAACCATGGTATAGAGAAAGAGATACGTAGCGGAAGGTGGTGTATTATAGGCTCAAAAGCGGTGTAAATCCAAACCACATTTGACGGCCCCGCAATCATGTGCTCATATAGAATCAAATCCGAAATCAGTGCATTGCAACCCCTAGGCATTAAGCCTCATCCCGCTCCCGATGAAGGATCAGTTAATGAAAAAGGAGTGGTGGTTAAAACCTTGACTCACTCCATAAATAGAATTCATGGAGGGTCTAGCCATGGAGACAGAGTTGTCAGCTCGAGGTACCATGGTGGAAAAATTTTCCTATAGGCCCATGTTGAGCTTAATTTTCATCTGACAGGAGGATACACGCACAGTTTGGTAGAACAAGGCGCAGATGAAAGGCTTTGAATGGAATGGTCAGATCAAAATCCTAGTGGTTGTGGAATGATCTGAGTATAAATCGATGAGTTCAATATCTTGTTAAGGTGGTCAGATGGTTGAGAAGATCCCCCTACTGTGTAATTTTGATGCCAGAATTGTTCTTTGGTTATGTATCAAATTTGATACTTTTGCATTAATGGAAGTTAGATTCTTTCATCTCTTTGTTTAGACTATGTTGAAACACTCGGGCATGGAGGATCCATTCAAGGGTTGTGGTTCTATTGTAATGTATGTTTGATTATAGCAGTGCTGTGACTATTTTTAGTCAGCTTCCTTGTTACCTTATTTCCCCTTATGTTGAAAGGCTCGGGCATGGAGGATCCAGTCGAGTTGTTGTAGTTGCATGATAATGTAGGTTTGATTATTATGTTGTTGTGACATATTTCAGTGTCTGAAACTTGATTTCAAGAGTGACATTGATCCTGAGTCTTTCTTCGCCAAGATCCTTGAAAGTTGGATGCCCATAGCATTCTTGTTCACCTCTCTCACTAAGTCCTCCTTCTACTCACACTTAAACTCAAATCACTGACTGAATTTAATGAGGACCTCACTTCCCTGTGCATTGCTTGTCTATTTTTTGTGTTAAAGTCATTCTTGTACTGAGTTTTTTCCATTTGAACTCCACTCATAAAACCAACATCCACCAAACATTTTGATGGGTATTGGGATTATCCTCTTGAAATCTGAGGGTGACTCTCAGTGCTAACACATAGTATTGCTAGAACTTTGTCATCCCAATCTTCCCAATTTATACAATAGACCTTTGTTATCCCTCTCTCAAGAATCTTGTTGAATGCTTCTACTATTCCATTGGCTTGCAAGTGTTATGGGATGCTTTTGTGATGTTGGATCAGTAAATTTATTTTGATCTTTTCTATAGTTCTACTAATAAAACGAACTCCCTGATCATTGATTAGGCTCCTAGGACATCCAAATTGAGTGATAATATTCTCAAAAATGAACCTAGTAGCCGTATCGGTCGAGAAGTCCTGAACAGTTGCTGCCTCAGCTCAACGTGTAAGGTAGTTAGTTGTGGTAATGATGTACCTCTCCTTTGAATGCTTAGTTGTGGGGTTGATCAGTCCAATGAAGTCAACCGTCCACTTCTTAAATTCCTATAGAGCTCGAACTGGTTGAAGTGGTAATTCATCTCATCGTGAAGGCTTATAACCAACTCTTTAGAAAACATCGCATGATCTGGAATATGCCTTTTCATCCTTCCATAGTGTTGCCCACTAAATTCCATTTTGGAGAAATTTCTACACAGTGGCCTTGCCTCCTACATGAGCTCCCGCAACTTTGTTGTGGCACTCCCATAGTATATCCTACCTTTCATGATCCAAGACACATCTTCTAAGGATACTATCTAGTCCCAATTTATACAATTGCCTTGCAATCAACTGATAGTCTGCTACTCTAAAAACCATATAGCGTTTCTAGGTTACTAAATATGTTTTTGGGCAGGCTCCTATACTTAACAAGACTTCTATGTATTCCATATACTCTAGTATGGCTTCAATCCGGAACAAATATGCATTTGGGAGATGATCATCAACAGCTCCTCCATTTTCCCCTGACTCTAATCTACACAGGTGATCTGGTCCTATGTTGAATCTTCCAGGATTAATAATTACTTCAAAAGAGAATTCCTGAAATAGTAGCAACCATCTACAAATTATCCCTTCCAACGCAGGTTTGTTAAATAGATAATTCAATGCATAATGATCAGTAAAGAACTTAAAATGAGAACCTAACAAATAATATCTAAATTTATAAAAAGCATAAATCATGGCTAAACCCTCCCTTTCTACCATTGTGTAGTTTTTCTCATCCTGTGACAACTTCCTACTCGCAAAATATATAGGATGATCCATGGTTCCATCTCCAAGTAGCGCTAAGATAACTCCTAAGGAAATACCTCAAGCATATACGTGGTTGTGAAATTCATTTTCCCAGTTTGGGAATATTAGAATCAGTGTTGTGTTGAGCTTCTCCTTTAGGGTCTCGAACACTTTATCACATTCTGAGGTCCATTGAAACATTTCTACCTTTTTCAAAAGATTTTCCAAAGGTGCAGTAATGTTTGCATATCTTCTTATGAACTTGCAATAGTACCCTGTGTGTCCCAAGATGGAGCGCCACTCCTTAGCACTTGTAGGTGGTGGCATATTCACAATAACTGCAACTTTGGCTGGGTCTACCAGTACTCCCTCTCGACATACTATGTGGCCCAACAAATTTCCATGTGGTACACAGAAGATACACTTTCTGAGATTCAATGATATCTACAATTCTCTGAATCTTTCAAACATCAGACATAAAAACACTACATGTTCCTTGATCAGACTGTATATCATCCAATCATCCATATAGACTTCTATAAACTTGTGAATGAACTCTCTAAAAGATGCTATTACAATCCTGGAGAAAACTGCAGGGGATTTCTTTAAGCCAAATGGCATCACATTGTATGCAAAATACCCCCATTATGTTATGAATGTGGTCTATCCTTACTTGGTGGTAGCCTGAAAAATCCATCTATGAATGAGTAAGCTTCTTTCCCAAAAACCTGTTATAGAACCTCATCAGTAAAAGGTGTTGGGAAAGGGTCATGTACACAGGCAGATTTAAGGCTTCTACAGTCTACACAGACCCTAATATCCGCTATTTCTTTGTTGCTTTGGATGACTATTGGGCTAACCCATTTTGCTTCTTCCACTGCAAAAATAATTCCATATTACAACCTATTGTCTATCTACTTCTTAACCTTTTCTTTTACTCTATGGTTAAGGTAGTATGGTCTATGCCTCATAGGATTTGATCTTGGTTTTAATTCGATTTTCATTTCTCCCATAACTCCTTTGATCCCCTTTAACTCTGAAAAGGTATTTGGGAACAAATCCTCATATTCCCACAACAATCTTTGCATTTCTTGACTAGTTTGATCATCCCAATAATCTCCCACCATATCTATCTTAGGTTTCTATGTGGTCCCTATATTGACTTTGCACAACTTTAATGGGTGATTATAGGAACTATCAGTCTGACTGGGTATGATGTTTTGGATTTCTCTATTCCCTTATGTCTCTTTAATGTCTAGGTTTCTCAATTCCTCTAAATCATCTAGACTTTCTAAATCCCTGCTAATCTTATAGCATTCTATAGGATTCTTGTTTGAGGTTAGGTGAAAATTATTCTAAAGTTCTCAGCTATGTTTTGCACATAACACTAGGTTTTATTTCTTATTACTATTGTTTGTAAAAATAAATTCTTTAATCTTTTGCAAGACTACTTCAAGCTCATGATTCTTAGTTGTAAATGAGAAGTCCTTGCAAAATTGATCTTCCAACGTCGGCTAGTCATTGGTCTTTCTTATGGTTTCTTCATGCATGAACTAAGCTTTCGAGATTGGACCTAGTGAGTGGGGAAATACCTGAACCCAAAAGTGAGAGGGTATTTCAACAAATTGTCATTGTATCACGCACTGTTCAATATGTACTCTAGGATCATATTCTCCATTGAACATTTGTGCAACTTGGAAATCTGTCTGCATCTCTGATTCTAGTTGTTCCTTATTCTTAAACCTATACTTGATAGATTTCTTCACATCATCCCAATTTCTAGGTAAGGTTTTATGATTGGCCCACCATCTAGCAGGGGTGTCCTGCAGGGATAAATCTAATACTGGTATCCTTTGACCCTCTGCTACCTCTTCTTCCATGTTGGGCAAAAAACTATCTATTCCTGAGGCACCATCATATACTGGGTGTTCTTTGACCTCGGTCCCAACCCATCTAGTTGTTGTGACAATTGCGCATTTCCTTGAGAATCTTTCGTATGAGCCTTGCTGCCAACTTTCAAAAGTTGGTTCTGAATATTCTTCCATTGATTGTATACTCCTCGAACTTACTGATCCATCTGCACTAGGATTTATATAATAATTTCTTGTTCCATCTGTTACAGTGTACAAATGATCCAAGTCCTCTCCCTCCATATTGTTTTTTGTTGGCTTTGTTTATCTAGGGCCTACATATGGATCCAAGGGTTGAACTACCTTGAATCCATCTACCTCAAATTTCAGGGTGTCTTTATTTAGGACAAATACTGCATAGTTTTCATAGGCCCAATCAATCCCAAGTCTTGCAGAGTAAGGGTCCTTATCCCCCATGATCTCAATCACCTCAAAGGAAGATATTGTCTTCACTCCTGCAACATGTATTTCCACATTCTCCACTCTTCCTATGGGGAAAATACAATATTGGTTGGCCATCCTTAACTGGATTGGGGAATATGTCAATTGGGGTTTTCCTAGAGCTTCCCAAGTCTTTTTAGGTAGATCCAACATGACATCCTTAATATCGAATTCATCTAACTAGGCTACTAGTCTGAATTCTTTTCCAATTCATACTTTCATTCTCTTCACCCTTTGAGTACTATTCTCAGGAAGGTTGGTCCTTATTCCTTCTTCTACGTGTTCTTCATTCCCTAAAAATAGGTATAGCGCATTGCGCACCTTCTCTATTAATTGGTCATCCCGAGGATATCATAGAATAATTGAAACCAAAGGTCAACTACATTTTGAGGTTGCTCAAGTTGTCTCAGTGTGACTACAAGGTTTCTGGGTGCAGGGGATGAAGCAGGAAGTTGCACAATCTTAGGGTAAACAATAGGTTGTGGGAGTTTCTCTTGTAATTCAAGGCTAGGGATATTCTGAAACAATTCTATGGAATTTTTAAAGAACAACTTTTGTTTTAGAGGGTCATACCTGTCTTCTTTAGGTGTTTCTTTCTGGATCTAAGGTAGATTATCAACATCAACTCTTGTCTTTTATTCTCCTCGAGTAACGATATTAAGGTTGGGTAATTGTCCTTTACTAAATCTCTTGATTTCTAAACTGATGAGATTAGTTCCTCATTGATGTACCTGATCTTCCCATTTTACAATTAGCTATGGGTAGTCCTCAGTTGTGTGCCCATTGGTTATGTAGTTAGAGCACCATGGTCACCTCAGATGAGGACAGTCTCTAGCCATATGGCCTTGCTCTTCACAGTTATAACATATGCTTGGCCCTCTTCCCTCAGTTCTTCCTCCTCTGAATTCTCCTCTGAATCCACCTCCTCGACCTCTTCCTAGTCCCTGAGGGTTTTCATTCACCCTGAATGATGTTCGTTCCAACCTGTCTGCAAGTGAATCCAATGCTCTACATTGATTGGTATTATGTGTGGTAGATGCGCAGAAATCACAGTGTAGTGTATTTGGTACCATCGAATGTTTCTTCATAATGGGGCACTGTCTCGGCCCATGCCCATGGATTCAGCAAATCTCACAATACTCAATTGTTGGTGCTTCTTGTTTCCCTAGAAAAGCATGATTTTGGGTGGGGTTATGGAATGGTAAGTTCGCAGACACTTGCGAAAATCCTCACGTGGGTTCTGGTGAGGGTACCATCTAATTTTGATGGGGTCCCATTCCCCTCATCTGTGGACATTCGTTCACCAGATGTCCTTCTATATAACATTCGATGCACTAGACCTACGGTCATCCTAGTCTATGTATCGTCAATTCTTGAATATTTTCTGTAAGCGTTGATATTTTCCATTGTAGTTGCGCAAAATTTGCATCTGCTAGGGGTCTGGTCACTCTCAAGCTCTCAAGGTATCCCACCATGGCTTCAATCTTCATCGATTGTTCCAAGGCATCTGTGAAAGTGGCTATTTGTTGTTGTGTTATCGGAATCCAAGTCAGAGGTAGAAATCCCTGAATATACCATTCTCTTTGATGTTCCTCATGGATTGGATGTGCTAACCTCCCTATAGAATATTTAAACTTCTGGTTGTATTCCCAGGCTGATTCACCTTCCCTTTGTTGGATCTCGTGCAACTAAGACAAAGCCTGTTGTTCTAACTGAGGTAGCTTAAAATCTGCTATGAACCTTGTCTATACCTAGCCAAGTGTGAACGCTTGACCTTGCATTCCTAGCACTCCTAGCTCAATAGTCTTCATGTGCCACTTAAGAGAACGACCTCTCAAGGTATTCTAGAACTCAACCAACTTATTCTCATCTGGAGTCCCTTTGGATCTCTATATTTCTTCGCACAAGAACCATTATTGCTTCACATCTTCGTCTCCCTTACCCCATAATTCTGGGTATCGAGAAATCGAACCTCCCATGTGACTAGCCTTTGTTGATCTTGGTGATTTTATCAAAATCAAACCTAACGTCCCTGCTTGTGATCTACTAGGGGATCCCAATATCCTCCCTGTACTCGCACTTCCTAGTTGTGACTGACTAACTAATTATACTAGAATAGAACTAGCATAGGAGGGTAGTATCAAACTTACCACTTGTATAGAAGACACTTGGGGTATGGGTGATTCAAGGCTAGCACCACTAGCTTCGGGGTGATTTTATTTGATCTGGGGGGTCTCATTTTCTTCCTCTGGAGCAGTCTCTTCAGCCAGATTCTCTATCTTTTCTATCATTAGGGATGAATATTCTCTTTCTTCTTCAAGATCCATGTCGGCTTCCTCCTCTCTTAATTATACACCTTTTCCTTCTTATCCACCCTCCTGTGGAATTATTTCTCTCTGCGCTTCTCTCACACTTAATCTTTGACTAGTCAGTCTTTCCTGTCTTCTCATATTCCACAACTCTTTTATCTGTATTTCCTCCACTTCTCTTAGTCCAACTTATTTCTGCAACTTCTCAAACTGTCTTGTTGCTTTCTTGATCTTTTCGTGCCACCACTTCTCAACTATGGCGGATATTTTCAAGGCTCACTCTTCTCTTGAGTCCATTTCTTATTGTTTTCCCTGCTTATCAAAGAACCCTTCCCCTCTTTCAGGCCATGAATCTACCCCAACCTCTCCCTAGCCCAAGTGAGGATGTTTATGCTTCCATCACAGTTGGGGACATAGTCATCATCCCCTCTTCCATCAAGAAAACTTTAATCCACAGGGGGATTTCTCTCATTAGTCTTCCCCTTGCGTCTTTCTTGAAATCTGCCTCTACTCATGAAAAATATTGGTTATCCTCAACTGCAAACTCAACAATGAATCCTTCTAATGTGGTATTGACCCGAAAATCAATCGCTCGTGTGACTGGACAATCCAGCGGATGAAGTGCTGCAATATTTTTTGTGTCCCAAGTATAGGTCCTCTTGACTCGTTCTTGGAACTCTTGAGCTTCTTGGAACCTATTTATCTAGTGGAAAAATTCTTCTGAGAACTTAACCCAGAATATCTCGTACTAGTCACTCGATATTTTTGAGTAAAATACCGCCTCACAAGTATCTTTCAAAGATTTTTCCCTCCGCTTCACTTCTTTTCATATGAAGGTGTCACAGTTTATTTCCCACCATTGGTCAATATTAGATCTATGGATCTACTAAATCAACATCCCCACAGGTTCCCTTTTAACGCAGGTCTCAAAAATGAAACCATTTTTTTGGTGCAAGTTTGATAATACCAGGGTCCTTCTCAGGTTACCAACAAAATCTACTGATTAGTCTAGAGCACTGGAATTTCCATCTCCTTTGAAGAGAAGTATCACCCAAAGCACTGCTGAGACAAATGGATAGGGAAGGGCAAGGAAAATACTTAGGAGGATTCATAGAACCTTCAAGATTCATCCTGATCTTGTGCAAGACATATAACTACATAACAGATTTAAACTCATATGTGCAAGAATTGGAACTACTTATGTTGCGGAAAAACATTCAAACACATAGACATCATGTGGAACTCATGAACCATAAAGAAGTATTGTAAAGATACAATCCATAAGGATAAACACAGAAAGACACATCATATTTTGAAATTTTGGATCCTTCTTCATAAATTATCTTCATATCTTTCTCAATTATAGTTTTAGAGATACACAGTAGCGCTCTTCTATAGACTCCTAGCTCTGGACTCATGTCGCAGGGCTCTAATTCCCTAGATGGTTTACAGATTACATTACATACTCAAAATTTGACTTCTCAGCAGTATACTATAATTATGACCAAAACCTTACATTTGCGATATCAAAGAACTGTGCTAACAACCCTTTTTCAATCATATTCATCCCTATATATAAGCTAAGTCATGTCGTATGGATTTGGCTTGCACGCTTTCTTTTTCTCTTGCAACCACTTTTGATTTGTTGGCATTGCACTGTCCTTTTCGCAAATGATTTCTATTGCTTCCCCTTGCTCTATTGTCTAGCTTCTTCTGAATCTTGTGCAACTCATACTGGGCCAAAACTGGGACTGTAGTCATTCTTGCACAACTCCTTATCCAAAAATGAAGGTCCCAACCCAATATTGCACAAAGGGCCTTTTCCATTTCCCCATGCAGACTTTTCATCCATTTTTGCAAAGTCCAGAGCTAAAAAATACATTTTGTTTCACATGTACGCACCTTCCCTACTATACAACATGTGTATATGCAGGCTGCACTACTACATCCCACATACATCATAATTTGTGCCCAAAAATGAAAAATCAAGTTGGGTTTCCATGTGACGATAGGAGATCTGTGATCCTTGGCCTTCCATATACTGGAAATGTTCCGAATCGACCCTTCAGTTCCATTTGAAGGCTATAAATGGGCCAATTCTGAGATATGGAGAGGAGGATAAAGAATTCAACTTTGAGAGAAAAGTTACTTTGGAGAAATTATTTACTTCATATTGAGTTTGCATCCCTTTGTCCTTTAAGTCTGAACATAGTTTTCAGCCCCCGATCTCTTCCCTTATTAATTGAGAACTTCATTGTCTCTCTTCTATGAGCTTCCCTTTGGTGGAGGATTGAAATGGTGGAGGCCCAGCTGGAAGGAACTTAGTTTCTTGGTTCTGAACTGTTATGACACGGAAGTCTGTAATTTTTTCACTTATGTTGATCATATATTAATAGAAATACTCTTTTCCTATCAAATTGATATCTTGCAAATATTTGAATTATTATTCCATGGGCGTATTTTTTATGTCTATTAATGGATTATGCTATTGAATGTGATAACATCATATATTATCACCATATTGTTTATTTTCTTGGTTGTTGAGGACTAGTTGCAGGTATATTGCTTTGGTTCAAGTGCTCAACGGTGGAATTCATCGAACGTTTGGACGAGGTAGGCCTTTTATCTTGTCTTGTTAGTACATTTGTTTATAGCATACTTGAGAATAGAGTTGATTTCTGTAGTCATTTCCGTCTTTTGTGGTTTACCCCTATCCATAGTGATATTTTCCTCGTAATAGAGTCGATAGATGAGGAGATTGAGATCAACCACTTAGAACAAAAACATTCGGTCAAATAAGTACTAGTCCATTCAGTGCACTTGGTCGAGTCAGTACAACAACAAGAATCGATCGACCAAGTACAAAATCAATCAGTCCATCCATTTGAAGCTAAAGAGTAGTCGGTTGTCCAGTAAGAATTCAATCTGCAGGAATGTGAGAATTGGAAATTCAACACCCATGATGCTAATATTCATAAACCAGGGCCAGTCAACATAATGACAAGCATATCAACACAATCAAAACAAACAAAGAAATAAGAAAATCTGGGAGATCAGTATATGGAGGAAACCCTTATAGAGAACCACCATGTTATCCTACAAAAAGACAAACATCAAGATATAGAACAGGAGTTAATACATGGTCAGAAGCCTTCATTGCAAAAAGAAACACAACAAGAGGAATAAAAAAAAGAAGAAATTTTCCAGCAACATAACCCATGTGTACAACAACAGACTCATTTATTTGCAAAACAAACATCAAAAATCCAGGATAAAGATAGATGGTCGACAAGGACTTCAAAAAATAGTAAGAAAAAAAATCATCAAAAATCACCCTTAAGACGACTCGACCAAATGGCTCATCGGGATCAGCGGTTGAAACTATTCTTGACTGAACCACCAAGGGGGGCTGCTACTGGTAGCACCACTTTTATCCCATTCCTTGATGCTTCCATTGGTTAAATTTGGGGATAGTAATGCATAATCCTAGTTGATATTAGGAAACACAATGAAAGTGCATGTGACATTATGCAAGAGACTTATGTTATTGTAATTCCAACAATTGTCTTTGGGAGTTGAATCCATTGCATATCTGGTGGATACCACACTCATCAACCAAATAATTCTAATGGAGTTGGCAGTTTTTGTACACACCATTACAATTTTCAATATTGTATCAAAATTGTTTAATGTCCCTCTAATAAAAGTTACAACTTCATTTGTGATAGAAGGTGAGGCTACACCACATGGAAAAGTGAAATCACTTGAAAAATAGTGTTATAGTGTACAAGGAGAATGTTACTTTAGAGATAAAACAAGTATAATAGTAGTTATGAACATAAGTACAAGATCCAAGGATCACCAAATGATGGAAATAACATGATGTTGCAATTGCCTATTGTTTCGACTACATTAGTTGTAACAATTTGTCTTGAGGTTGTATAAGTTGTTACTTTCTTTCATGTGCTTGTAGTTTACCAATGTATATTTCAGTATAGAAATGCATTTCTTTAGGATCCTTTGGTGCATTTTTTCTCATTATGAAGCTTGTGGTCCTACTACTAAATTACAAATCAATGGTGAGAAAACCAGTCTCAAATCGTTGTGAAAAAATACATTTAAATTGCTTAGGAGAAAAATTATTTTTTCATTTATTGAATGGAAAACCTATATCAACAATAATAAAGAGCATTTCCAAAGCATGATTGTTATCATTTCCATAAAGGTAGCCTCTTGCTTTTATCTTTCTCTAAATATATATTTTTTTAATGTAAACATTGAAAAACAATGCACAACATTCATTTTTGAAAGCCAATTATATCTTGGTCTAGGTAAGAAAAATCATTTTTGATGTTGGTATTTGATTTGTATAATGCTGAATTGTTACACATTATTTTGGTCACTCTGGTGATGTCTCAATAGTGATGTATTCAGGCTCCCAACAAGGACTTTTTCCCTGAGAAAAGTGGCTCCTGTCTGCTTCCAGCAACATATTTTTGAGATGAGTTCACAAGCTGCCTATGGTGCAGGGTGTGAGAATGCCTCATTCTCATAGGCTACCCACACCTAGGGTGTGAACTGTTCGCAGGTTGCTCCATAATTAGGGTGCGAACTTGTTTCTAATATTGGAAAGGAGAAGAAGTCCTGAAGGTTATAGAAGGGAATCTTCTAGAAAATGAGTTGGCATTCGCATGGTTGTCATCCTACTGACTTCTCAGATTTGGTGGGATCATTCTCATTCATTTAACCATCTCTCTTTCACCTATATATTGAAAGGTTTCTCATGGAAAAGGTTAAGCAAGATTGAATGAAGAATTGATGAAAGGATTGTGTGAAGAACCCTGCTTGGACAGAAGCTTGAAGGCTCTATTTGGTCTATCAAGAGGTATTGGACTTTCTTCATGCATGTGTAGAGCAAGTGTGTGTGTTGGAACCCAGGGTCACTGAAAGGGAGCTTGTGACATCAAGGTGATCAGGTTGTAACTTCCAATTTCGTTTAATATAATACAGCGGCATGTCCCTTTCCCATAAAACTACTCACAGTTTATAGCATAACTCCTTGATCATATACTTAGGTTGACTTTGAATATACTTTGCTATATTAAATTTGGTTGGTTTGTGTCATCTTGGACTTGATTTCACAAGAGCACCAGAGAAAAGCAGGATCAACAGAGACCTTAGGAAGTGACTTAAAGGTATTTCTCTTGTCTCTCTCTACAAGTAGATTCAATGATTATAACTTAGGGAAAGATTCGAGTTCTGTCCTATTTTGTTCTAGATCTAGGTGGATCTAGGGAGATCTGTTAGTGTCCGCACCTACCGATTTGTTCGATAACAAAATTGGTGACTCCACTTGGGATACAACCCATTTTTGGTGTTTTTTCCTTGGCCATTTTCTCTCAATTCACCATTTTTCATTTCCATCAATCTTTGAGTCTTGAGGAGATCCTCACTGACTCCCTGGGTCTAGAAGTTCCCTCAGAAATTTTGTCCTTTTTTCAATTTTTTCTTGTTTTCAGGCCTTCTCGCATTGCACCCTTCAGTAGCTTGTGAGAATCCATTATGTTCACACCCTGGTATTCAGTCCAGTGCGAACCCCTCCCACCCTTCCTGTGTCTAGCCTGCAAGAATCCTTGATTCTCACATTGTGCTCCACTGTCAACCTGCGAACCCACTTGCAAATTTTGTGGATTGAGTTTCTTATGTCCTTAGATGCCCAAATTTGTTTGTGTATCTAGGAAGAACTTCTCTGGCCAGTGATTGCATGCTTCTTGACTTGAGATTCCATGAATGATTAGCCTTCGGAAATCAAAAGCTCTTCTTCTTCATTTTTCTCACTTTTTACCTCTTGACCTTTTCACAACAAGGATATAATCTCCGATTTTGAAATCTGAGTCCTTGTTGGGTTGGGAGCCTATGATTGGTTTAAAAGTTGAGATTAATTGTCTTTTTCGATTTCTCATTGCCTGAAAGATTGTTATCCATGTGCATTTGAAGAGGGTCTTATCAGTTTTTTATTTTTGTCTTCATTGAAAGATTAGTTTGGCTGTTTGTTGGGTATTTCTTTTTCGTTGGTTTCTTTCTTTTTCTTAGTTCCACCACTATTGTTTGGTTTCTAATGAAAATTGAAGACATTTTCTCTTTTTAAGCAACTTTTTATTCGAAAATATTGGCATTCAAGCGTTGAAAGAGAATAAATAGAGAATTTTCATTGTTCATGATTGTTTAATATTACATTCCGAAGAAGATCACACATCGTAGTTTGCATTGTTCCAGAAAACTCCTCTTTCCCTCCTATAGATAGGATTCATCGAACATAAAATTTGTATCATTCAATCCTATTTATGCATTTTTGGGTCAGAATCTCACACAACATCGTTTTCATTTCTACCTCCTTTTGAGTAACAACAACCTTTAATAATATTGCGAAATTTTAAAATTCAACTAGTAACTTTTTCTAGGGCTCTTTTTACACCAACACTAGCTAGGCTAGAGCTTTGGAATAGGCAATGAGACACACTCTCCAAAGCACAAAACACACAATAGCATCTTGTGATAGGGAGTGTCAAAATCCATTTGCAACATTTTGTCCTGGGAATCCCTTCTCACACAAGGGTCAAACCTGAGGTCTCATTGAGATCGACAGAGTTACTCACCCTGCTTTGTTGATATTGGTGTAGATATTTCATGTATTACGAGGGTCACTTGAAGGTATACCCACAAGGATGAGTGGAAGCCTCTCAAGTTGATTTTGGGCTAGATACCCTGCCATTGCATGTGTATCGGACTATCGACTATTCCCCCAAGAATTATTGTTGTTGGTGGTAAACTTAGTAGCCTATCGTCTTAGGGTCTTACACAAGGTGACTGTGAAGGGGAAAGTCTTCACGGTACCTGGAATCAACCTTGGCCAAACTCACTCAGGCTCCTTGGAGGGTATACTCACGATTATGTGTGGGAGCTTGCACCAAGGTGTAAGTCCATTAAGCAGGTTGTCAACGTAACTTTTCCACCCCAGCCTAGCCCCTTCTTGTCTCATCATCACAACGTTGGATTTCATCACCAACTAGTGGCTTTGGAATTGGAAGGTCTTATTTGTCTGGTTTTCTTCCTAGATTTTACTAGTGCATGTTGTTTGTTCACCCAAGTTGGCCATAAATTTTTCTTCGTAAGATTCTAACTCTATCACATATGACCCTCCACGCCGTTCACGTAGGATGCAAGGTCTACCCACAGAAGATCTGGAAGGTTCTCAACCCTTGCCTACCAACTCACTGGAGGGCTCTCCTCAACAAAGTGAAGTCCAAGACATCGCCACTCCACAAGTGGAAAGAACTAACTCTCTAGAATGGTTTCAAATCACCAATTCTTGAGAGGACTTTCGACTTCATCTCGACTCCGAGAGACATATTATGTGAGTGAACTCTTCCGGAGACTTAGTTGTTCAATCTTCTAGATCACCAACCAGAGCTTTCCTAGGACCTGAGGGTCAATATCCTTTATGTACTACTGGCGTTTTTAGACGAGATCTCTTCAACTCAAGATTAGGCATTGATATCACTGTCTCCCCCAAGCGGCCTGCGACATCTGATCTAGGCACAATACCTTTTACTACTGCCTATTATTTCCCTGGTTCAGATGCTCCACCAGCCGACCACATCTTGACTATCACTCTAGAAATGGTCCATTACACAATGGTCCCAGATACTATGAATCCTCACACCAGGATTACAATGGTTGGCCAAGGCCCTTTTGGCACACCATTATTGCCTAGAAACATCCCATCCCTTCCACCCGGATATCATGTGTTGAATGTTGCTATTCCCGCCCCTACATCAATCTCATCCGGGACTCCTAGCGGTTCCACTCCTTCTAGGCGCCATCTTCCTGGTTTCATTCTGACACTTCCTCCACCCCCTTTTAGAGGATCTCTTCCATCCTCTATTGAAGGAACTAATCCTAGTGGAAACATCTCATCTTTCACCCCTAATTAGTAGATTCTTGTTGGTGGACAATTTCACCAAGGAAGCCAGACTCAACCCCCTTCTGCAGGACAGATCCCAGCTGGGACACAAGCCCCGATTGGGGGGAAACCCCCAATGACCCCACCCTATGGACAAAACATACCTCCATCCTTGGCCCAGTATTAGAATTATCTTATACAACATAATCCTCTCTCGACTAGGGGGCAACCCGGTTCCATCATACCCCCTAGTACAAGCCAACCTTATCCAAGTACATCTAATCCTATTTGGGGATAGAATGCTCCACCCCTAGCCCCTGTTCAATGGTACAACCCTCATTACATGCAAACTGCTTATGGTCCCACTGGTCTACCGACGGGACTCCCTTCCCAAAGTCACCAGTACCCACATGTGAATAGACAGTTACCTTTCTTAGCCACTCTGGACCTCCCAAATCTGTCGAGGATTTTAAATGATCCAATCCATCACTCTCCTCAATGGCCCACCATCCCAGCCAAAATACCGTCTGACATCCCTAAATTCGATGGAAAAGTGGGAGAGGAACCGAACAATCATGTGATGACTTTTCACCTTTGGTGTTCATCCAACTCTTTGATGGATGAATCTATTCATTTACGCCTTTTTCAGTGAACCCTCATAGGTTCCGCCGCGAAGTGGTATATCGAACTACCATGAGGTTTCTTCACTGACTTCAACACCCTTGCCATGGATTTCCTCACCCACTACCAATTACCAATTCACTATGAAACAGGAACTGGGATTTTGAGTTCTTTCAAACAAACCAAAGCCACTCATATCTCTGATCACATACATGAGTGGTGACGGAGATGGCGTCTCATCAAACTCAAACTTCCCGATCAGTTGCTGGCAGAGTGGTTCACGAAATCATTTATGAACAATATCACTCGTGACATTGCCATGGGTGGAGTTGTCACAGAAGAACATGCAATCAGTCATGCCCAATAACTAGACCTAGTTTACTCACAAACAGGTACTCTTTACGACTTACTCCCTAATGCACCTCATCCTTCTACTTCTGCTACTTCAACCACTCCTGCTGCATCTCACGCAGCTAATGGTGTGATTAACACTTTCCATGCCCAATCGTATTCCACCCAGACCTCTGGCAACAACCCCAAACCCATTTCTTCTAATGTTCAAAATGCCCTCCGACGAATGATAGGGATTCATAAAACAAGTTGTCACACGATGCTATTTTCAGCATTATGGGCTTATCAGACATCTATTAAGTCTGCTACCAGGTTTACACCATTCTAGTTAGTTTATGGTCTAGAAGCCATTTTGTCGATTGAATGTGAGATACCCTCCTTAAAACTAGTCGTTGAACTCCTCCTGAACACTTCTGCTGAAGAAGAGCGTCTGTTGCATATCATGCAATTAGACGAAACTCATCGCAATGCCACCCTGGTTATAGAAGCCCAAAAGAAACGCGTCAAAGCCCAATACAACAAACATGTCTGGCCACACATTTTCTCCGAAGGTGATCTGGTTCTTCTTTATGAACAAGATAGGGATATGCTAAGAGCTAGAAAATTTGAAGCCATGTGGCGAGGTCCTTATATCATCAAATGAGTCATGGAGAAAGGATCTTACGAGTTAGTAGACTATGACAGTATCCCTTTGAGTGAACCCAGAAATGGGTTGCACTTAAAGAAGTACTATGCCTAAGATCACTTGTGCACAAGTGCTTGTATTTTATTGTATCATACTTTTTGTGTGTTACTGTAGTATGCTTTTCATTATTTGGTCTTTTCCCCCAACCACTTATGTTACATTGTGCTTGGTTTCCAGATGTTGGAGTTTTCACTACCCCATATTGGCTTCACCGATGGTGCTAGCCGTAGTACTCGGAACCTTGCTTCTATTGCATGGGAAATTTACACACCTACAAACAAACTTATCAGTCTGCAAGGTGTATTCCTTGGTCGTGTGACCAATAATATTGCAGAATATAGTGTTGTCGTCGAATTGTTGATTGATGTTATTTTTCTTGGTATCTGCCACCTGGTTATATGACTCAATTCACAGCTAGTAGTACTACAACTAAGTAATGTCTATACTATTCGAAGTCCTACTTTATTACGGGTGTATTTGCGAATTCGCCTCTTGGAATGTTATTTTGATTATATTGAGTATCAACATATTCCTAGATGTCTAAATACATTAACTGATGCATTAGCTAATTATGTGTTAGACAAACATTTAAACCATTTATAAACCAATCACACACAACATAATATAAGATAAGCGAGTAAGAGCCTTATATATGCATATAACGATCAAAAGTGTTTACAAAATTTTTATGTCCAAGGACCAAAATCTCAAAACTGCAAAGCCCATGGCTTCTACAAAACTGCGTCATGGATGACGCTCATGATAACACAAAACTGCCAGGGCTACCCTACGAAGCAGATGACCAATAGACTCTGACATGCCTACGGTATGGCGTTGATAACGTCTAGGGACCTCCTCGAGAGCCATATCTGGGATGTCAGCGATCAACCCCTCCAAGTTCTGCTCCTCTGCCTCATAGTCTTCAGCATCCCATCTCGCTATTGGAGCCACCTCTCCTCATTGTTGAATAGGAGACGTCCCTAGAGGTCGATATGGCCCCACATTTGTGTCATCAAAAAGAGATTTTTTCATTAGTTCTTGGATAAGCACAAAAACATTTAAAAAGAACAAAATGTGTACTTGTTACCTAAGTCTCACCACTGAGCATCCTCAGGCAAGGCCAAATTCAGGTCTCCTCGGAAATCCAAACCAGCGTATGCATAATCGTCAATCATCAACATCTGTGGCCTTAACCAGTCAAAAAAGGAATCATTGTACTGATGATAGGCCCAGCCACGTGACGAGCCATGAGGTTGCACCACCTCAACATCCTCAGATCCTATAGAGTTGGTAAACCCCAGTGAACCTGTAGTCGCAGTAGTGGGACCCTCTCAAGGAAGAATGACACTAAAAGAGATCCATACCTAACTTCTTCAACTCACCCTTTCGGCACTTCGTCAATTGTCTTTTCACACTGCGGAGAACCACATCATACCAGTTAAAGACTCGAGGCTCTGTACACTCTATGGCATACTGGAAGTAGCTCTGCAGAGCCATGTGTGGGGCCACGCTCCCAGCCATGTGGGTGATAATGAACAATATGGTCCTCAAGGTCAAGTCCTGGACCCCCCAAATGGAAACCTTGCCCTTGCTCCTCTCTGCCTCAGGGACACAATACTAGTGACAATACTCACTCATGGAGAGTCTGTCGCCTCTACTTCTGGTCAAAGTAGCATGGTATCCATGCCTTGATAATCCTTTCAAAAAATAGATATCCTCGATATCTAAGGTCAAGGTGTGGACTCCCCTAATGCCCTAATAGCCTTGTGAGCATGGTTTTTCATAGATGTCGCCACTTCAAAGTCCAAATGATGGGGTGCGGGTGTTCTTTTTCTTTTTGTCGCATGTACGACTACTTTTTTAGGGTTTGTGTAGGAAAAACCTCGAGCTTAGTATTTGTTCTTTCTCATGCTCGTAAATCAATGAGAATGTAACCGAGTATACTTTTATCACTTTTTCGGACTTGTAAAGGTTATACGAAAAAGGAACCCCCTGGATTTCCCTTTAAGCTCTTTTCAGAATCTCTAAATATGAAAAGATTGTTGAGCGACCTTTTTCTTTTCACACTCATTAAAGTATTTGAATAAAACATCTATTGAGTGATAGTTTATCTCTTTTTCGGTCTCATCGGACTATTTTATGAAAAAGGAACCGGGAGAGTTCTCTTTAAGTGTTTTTCAGACTCTCAAAACATGAAAAACCCCTAAGTTTTCTATCCATGGACTCGTTAAACAAACATCGATGGACCCGCAATGGGACCGAGCCACTCCTTCATAGGGTTCATTAAATATACTTCGAGGGACTCATCCGAAGGACGAGCTTACATCAACAAGCATATGTTATCCTCCTCAAGCTTGCATAAAAATAAATAGGTACTCACCAAAAATGGTGGGGGATATTTTGGGAAAGGGATGTGTTTTCGTATTCGTATTAATGGCAGTAAGCGTCGCTCTTGAACATGACAACCCCTATTCATCATTTAAATCCGGGTTGGGGAATCCATTTATCTCTCGTTCGACTTGCTACAAGGTCATATCTCGGGTTTTCTTTGAGTCAGTGCTTCCAACTCCTTGGTCATGTTGTTCATATGTTCAAGAGAAGTTCACCTGAGTCCTCTGTTGAGTCAGCCATCTGCAGTTGTCCATTCTTACTATGTCGACCTTCCCGGTGTCTGTTTCGACTCATGTTCATACTTTTCCTCATCCTCAAAATCTGTTACTTATTTCGTGTCATTGATCGGGGATACATCAAGGACCTCCTGTGATGAGTTTTGTTCCATCGACTCCAACTCATTATCCAAAAACAAGACTTAGAAATTATTTAGTACCTTGGAACCTGCATGCCTCAGTGGCAGGTCTCTTTGTTTTCGATAGGGGTTCTCATCATTGATCCCTGATCGCGATATTCCTCTGAGTGCTTGACTTCAGCTCATGTATTCACATTCATTTGGATTGTACTTTGATACCTTGGGAGTCATTGATATCAATGGTGATTTCCCTCACACTTGTTAATGGTTTCCTCAATGACCGGTAATCAAGTGTTTTCTACCATGTTCGACTTCAACACATGTAATCACATGGCTAGATTCGTACTTTCAGGTGATGGGATTGAAGACCCTGGGTCCCATCTTTTTGATCCAAGCTTCTATGGAGTATGTATAATTTGTGTCAGCACATAGATCCACTTTGTATGTCTCGTGTCTATGTCATCTTAATTCAAGTCTTTTCACATAGATCCACAGTGTATTCGTGGTGGCTATGTAGCGTTTTGATGGAATGGATCCACGGTGTATAATTGGTGGCCATGCCTTATGTTTGTGATTCCATTCATTTGTGATCTGAGCATGGGAATGCCTACCTCAAAACTGGTATTATATTCTGCAAATGCTTGGTTGTTTGCAGGTTTCCGATTAAGTGCGCTCCTAGTTTCTAACACACACACATAGTTTACAAAGTATTTCAGCTGTCACAAATTCTGACCTCATACTTTGGGGGAAATTCTGTTACACATTATTTTGGTCACTCTGGTGATGTCTCAACAGTGATGTATTCAGGCTCCCAACAAGGACTTTTTCTTGAGAAAAGTGGCTCATGTCTGCTTCCAGAAACATATTTTTGAGATGAGTTCACAGGCTGCCTATGGTGCAGGGTGCGAGAATGCCTCATTCTCGCAGGCTACCCACACCTAGGGTGTGAAATGTTCACAGGATTCTCCATACTTAAGGTGCGAACTTGTTTCTAATCTTGGAAAGGAGAAGAAGTCCTGAAGGTTCTAGAAGGGAATCTTCTAGAAAATGAGTTGGCATTCGCATGGTTGTCATCCTACTGAATTCTCATATTTTGTGGGATCATCCTCATCCATTTAACCATCTCTCCTTAACCTATATATTGAAAGGTTTCTCATGGAAAAGGTTAAGAAATATTGAATGAAGAATTGATGAAAGGATTGTGTGAAGAACCCTGCTTGGACAGAAGCTTGAAGGCTCTATTTGGTCTATCAAGAGGTATTGGACTTTCTTCATGCAAGTGCAGAGAAAGTGTGTGTGTTGGAACCTAGGATCACTGAAAGGGAGCTTGTTACATCAAGGCGATCAAGTTGTAACTTCCACTTTCGTTTAATATAATACAGTGGCATGTGCCTTTCCCATAAAACTACTCTCGTTTTTTAGCATAACTCCTTGATCATATGCTTAGTTTGACTTTGAATATACTTTGCTATCTTAACTTTGGTTGGTTTGTGTCATCTTGGAATTGATTGCACAAGATCACTAGAGCGAAGTAGGATCAACAGAGACCTTATGAAGTGACTTAAAGGTATGTCTCTTGTCTCTCTCTCTACAAGTAGATTCAATGATTATAACTTAGGGAAAGAGTCGTGTCATGTCCTGTTTTGTTCTAGATCTAGGTGGATCTAGGGAGATCTGTTAGTGTCCGCACCTACCGATTTGTCTGATAACAAGAATGAATCACCATACTATCTCAAATCATCCCAAAAAACTTACCAAGTTGTCAACAATTTTGAGGCTATGTGCATTTCTCAATTTGAAGTTGTCTTTGTTGAGTCTCCATTTTGACACTTCTATTATCCTGTATTATCCTCTATCTAAGTATATTTTACCTATGATATGTGTATAAGATTGGCCATTTCCTCCAAAAACCTACTTTGTGACCTTGTCCATGTGCATAGAGAGGTAATCTATGTTAAAGCATGAATTGTTTGATTTTCTTGATTAAATTGGATTAAATGATTGATTATTTATGCTTCTAATTACTTTGACTCTTAATTAAGCAGCTCCATCTGGTACTCCATTGTTCTGGTACTGCAACAATTGTTTGATACGGTACTCCATTGGATCTGGTACTCCACAGATCTGGTACTCCGCCGGATCTGGTACCCTTCCTGATCCGGCATTGATATTCCACTTAATCTAGTACTCTACAGTGATATGGTACTACCAGTTCAACACCTATTATGGTACCAGCACAACACTTCTTTCGGTACCACCATCACAATGCTTCTTCTGGTACCACCTACTCAACGCCTCATTTGTTACCACCAGCTCAATGCCTCATCCAGTACCACCATCTCAAGGCCTCATCCGGTACCAGCCTCATGCCTATTCTGGTACTACCTTTGCGCTGGTCCAGTACCCATAGTCAAGACTGTGTCCATTCGATACTAAACCCCTGTGTACAAGATTTACATTTTGAACGAGTATGCTGGTGGTGATTCCAAGAAGTCAGTTGGATATAAGTATCTTGAGGTATTTTTGGATATCACGATAGACTTCATCACACATTCACTTCGTGTCATGAGGATGAAGTCCATCCCTAGAGATACGATATGAATTACCAATTGTAATATTTTGAAACCATTTGATAATTATCCTCAGACCTTGGTTATAACAGCCCACCTTCTTTATAAGGGATGTTGTGTAGATGATAGAGAGTAAGTAGTAAGTAAAGGATGATATACATTGTTATGTTGAATGAAATGTTGAACTACTTATTCAATCGATCAATTGAAGGAATGCAAATGATATTTTGTGCAATTCATGAGCATGAGTAAATCATTTTAGTCTACAATTTCTTTAGAGGTACCTTGTTGGTTCGGCAAGGGCCCACCACCCCAACCAAGGTAAACCTCCTTGCACATGTATTTGTGTGTTGTAAATTAATTGTGTGAGTGTGAACACTTAATAGTTGTGTGTTGTAAATGATTTTAAATGCATTTTATGTACAGTACACATTTATTTGATTTTGAATCAGTGTGAGTAAATTATTATACATTGAACAAAGTATATAATTCCATTTGCATTTCTATAGATTGAAATTTAATTGATAAGAGTTTTATAGATGTGTGGGATTGTTAAGTAAGTAATTGCTATTGTTTTGAATTTATGATTCTGATGTTCTTAGTAGGTACAGGAACCATAAGACTTCATCTCTCACCTTCATGTTCCATATAATGAATTCTTTCAATCATATTGACTATTTCCTGTATTAAAGAAGGTTTTATTGGAATTAATAGAGTTATGTTTGATTTATTTCTAAGAGTGAATAAAGTCGATTGTTGATTATTGTTTAAATTGATACAAGAAGCAATATCTAAGTGTCCGTGTTTCGTGGAAACCTGCACAGGAGATCTAGCTAAAGAAAGTACAAACAAAGATTATAAAGAAATGAAGAGAGATTCAATATGGAAGAATGAGAAAATATATTCACACTACTCCAATGAGCTGATGATTGATACATATATCATGATCAATAAGATACAATGAATGAGTGGAATACACTCATGTATAGGGAAAAACATTCCATAATTAAAAAAAGAAATCGAGCAGTTAGCTTTCCTTAGGAATGCATGCATGCATAATAGTGATGGTAAAAACAAAAAGTCTAAAATAGAACTAGTCAGTTAACTCCCACTGAACTAGTGTGTTGAAAATAGAAATTTCTCCAACACCCCCCTGAACATCACTATGGAGTAAAAAATGAGTCCCAACTACTAGGCCATTTTAGGTACTCATGTACAATGCAGCTAATGAACAATGAATAAAAGTGAGGAAAGAGGGAAAACCACGTGGGAACAAACCCCCCCCCTCAAAATATAATGTATCAAAAGAAGAAAATGGCAGTTGCTGGGAAACTATGTTCTTCACTGTAAGACGATCCTGTAAATTATGAAACTTCTGCTCACTGAAATTTTCTGTGAAGATGTATAAATCTTTATGGATATGATGAAGTCCTTTGGCAACCTCTCTAGCCTTGTACCTCTTGATCTTGTGGACCCATCTTCACCTAAAAATATTCGTTAATGATGGAAGTGGAACTAGATTCCAAGTCTAGTTCTGTAGGAGTGAGTCATACTCCTTTTGCATGGTTTCTTTCCATAATGGATTTATCACAACACTATTGTAGTTCTATGGATTAGTAGATTGAACCATATAGTAATGCATGGGCATCGCAGGTTCTGAAGTTGAAAATACATGAGAAGTCTCCTCATGCTGAGATCGAGTCCTCCTCGAATCCAATGGATTCCCTACAAGGTGTCCTTCTTCCTAAAGTGTGAAATATGCCTTCTTGGGCATCTGCTGAAGCCTCAGCATTGGCTTCTTATCTGGTTGTACTACCTGCTTATTTCCATATACATAATCTGAGTGTATGGAATCATCTCTGATGTTTGAAACTGATGGAAGCACAAGAGTATATGCATGTTGCACTGAAGGTGAATGCAAAGTACTCTCCTTATGTGTAAGTAGAAAGTATAAGTCATCGTCGGAAAACTTAGGGAATTTATACAATCTTGACTTGTGATCCACCTCACTAATTGCAATGATGGAATTGTCATGCATGTCAATTACTGAAATTGAATCTGATGTAAATTCAACCTTTTTACCTTTCTGAGTGATTTGATAAACTGAGAGAAGATTCATAGAAAGCTTTGGAACATGTAAAACATTCTAAAAACTTCCATTGTGGAGTTCCACTTTCCCTTCTCCTGCTACTGCTACTGGAGTATCATTCCCCGTGAGAATAAGGGGTCTTGAGCATGGACTCAAAGAAGAGAAAAATTCATCTTTCACTGCCATATGATGGGATGCACCAGAATCTATAATCCATGAATCAGATGAGGAGTTAAGTGCAACCAGATCATGATGATTACCTTTCTTAGGAGCAGGATCTTCTTCCTTCTTATTTTTTACTCCCTCTGGAATGAATTTTCTAAGGTTGTTCTGCTGAAGTGTCTATGCCATAATATCGATATGTTTCTTCATGCATGTGGATTCTTCAGGATTTTGTTTATTGCAGTAAGTGCACTGCTTTCCCTTCTTCTTCTTCTTGGAATCTGAAGAGTCTTTGGATCTTGAAGAATCATTAACGGGTTTGGAATATCCCTCCTTCCCATTCTATTTGGATGATCCTTTTCCATCATGCATGGTCAGTGCATTTTCTTTGGGATCTTTCATGAGGCCCATCTGTATGAGTTTTGTCTACTCTTGTGTAAGAGACTCAATGAACTGAGCCAATGTAGGTATTTTCCAATTTGTTCCAAAACGACATCTACCAGAATGGAAATTGGAGACATATATAGCATATTCTGGTCCTAGCTTTGCTAATATTGTTAGAATAAGTTTTTTCTCTTTTGTAGACTTGTCAATACGAAATTCACCCAAGATCAATAGAAATGATTTAAATTTAGTAAAAAAATATTGTATATTATCAAAACTTTTAGGGTATAAGGTATTCAAATCTACCTCAAGCATATGACCTCCCATCTCATACTGGTTTCCAAGGAGTCCTTCCAAGGTGGTCCAGATCTCATTTGGAGTCTTGCATGTGGCAACATGAAACCATATATCAGTGGAGATTAACTCAAGAAGTAGTCCTCTAGCCTCATCCTTGTGGTTCACCTATCTCATCTTCTCAATTGTTGATGTAGGTTATGTTTATGTCACCATCATTAAATTATACTGTCCTATTCTTTTGAGTTGGAATGTCACCTTGGTATTCCAATAGAAATAATTGTATGGTGTGAGGATTACCACCAAGTTTGACTGTATAATAGTTTTCATATCCATATCTCCCACTGTTTCTAATAACCCCTAAAACTTTAATCTCAATCTGCAAGTGGAAAATTAAGAAATCACAACAGAAAGGGCACTTTAAGTGAAAATCTGTATTAGTTTCAAGAGATGATCTTCCAACTTACTTTCTGATCAAATGGTGAGGAATCTCGCCAAACAGCTGAAAGCCCTCTTCCAAAATAGGTAGATTTACTTTCCAATTAGATCGTTTCCTCAAAAAATTAATATTTTGGGAGAAATCATAGCTGAAAGGTAAGGCCACGTATTCATATCAGTTTCAGGAGGCTATCTTGTGGCTTAATTTCTATGAAAACAGTGAAGAATATCGCCAAATGGTTGAAACTCCACTTCAAAAATAGGTCAATTTACTTTCCTCGCTGGCCGTTTCCTAAAAAACGTAATATTTTGGTAGGAATAATTGTTGAAAGGTATGACCACGGATTAGCTTTTTGAAACTTCGATTTTCCTTATTCTTTGTCTTGTCTAGCTTGCTCCAAGAAGCATAGCTCTGATACCATGTCAGTGTTTCATGGAAACCTACACAGGAGATCTAGCTAAAGCAAGTACAAACAAATCTTATCAAGAAAGGAAGAGAGATTCAGTATGGAAGAATGAGAAAATATATTCACACTACTCCAATGAGATGATGATTGATGCATAGATCATGATCAATATGATACAAAAACATTCCATAATTAAGAAAAACAATCAAACAGTTAGCTTTCCTTAGGAATGCATGCATGCATAATAGTGATGGTAAAAATAGAAAGTCTAAAATAGAAGTAGTCAATTAACTCCCACTAAACTAGTGTGTCGAAAATATAAATTTCTCCAACACTAAGTTCATCTCTTCATTTCATGAGCCTGTAATGAACAGACTTGTCATCTAAGCAAGATCCTTTCGAATTGAGTGTTTGTTTGAGAGTTTTCTTATCAGTTTTATCTCTTGAGTTTAAAGTTTTGTGAAGCATTCAGATATTCTAGAAACAAAGTGTTATGCTATTAATTATTTCCTGATTGAGATAGATACAACAAACATAGATAGGTTACATGTTTTTGGCACATATAGTGTAACAAATCTTTTGATTACAAATCCCAGATTGACATATAAATGAGTGCAATAGACTAAGCATATATATACACCAACATTTTGGTGTCGTTGATGGGGAGTTGTAAACAATAATAGGTAGTATTTTGAGTTTGATTGGTTTGATGAGTTTGGATTGGATTTAAGGAAAATATGAGGGTGGGGAGAAGACCGTAAGACGAGAGGTAAGCACCTGTGCATCCACTTTGGTGGGTTTTCTCCAAATTTAGGTTGTCCTCTTACCTTTAGTAGTTAAAATTTTGTGTTTCATTAGTATTATAGTTTCTTCTTTTTTTATGCGTAGGTATAGGGATAATAAAGGTATATTTATTGCTTCCAAAATTTCATAAAATTTAGAAAAACAAACAACAAGAGACCCCCCCACACACTAGTTCATCTAAAATTCGTACAAGAAAAATTCTCAGAGGAGAAATTTCAAAGGCAAGAATTGAAAAAACAACCAAAGGCACTAAATATGAAGCCATTGCTCATATTGAAAGCATAATACAACAAGAAAAAGGGGAAGCACTGGTGACCCCATCAGAAGGAGGAGATGGAAAAGAGATAGAGGTAGTGATAGAGGAAGTTTCATCTGCAATTGGGGCAACACACAAGGTATTGGAACAACTATATATACCAAAAAACCCAGTGGTTGAACCATCACTTAGTGGGGAAACATCAACAACACCCTACAAAGTGTTATTTGGAGACATGATAGATGAAGAGGGAAATGCAAACAACGAAACATATACATTTGGATTCCCAATATTATACATCGCCAGAGACGTTGCTATGAATAATATTCCATTATCCTCACTGCCTCACTTCCATGGCATGTCAACATAAGATCCTGATTCATTTTTGTTTGAATTTGATATACTATGTAGGATTTATAATTACACTGATAATGCACAAAAACTAAAACTCTTTCCAGCCACACTAAAAGAATCAACATTAAGGTGGTTTACGAGCCTATGAGAACACACTATCTTAAATTGGGATGGTATGAAGGAGAATTTCCTCCAAAAATATCAATATTACTGTAGACCTAGGGATTCTAGGAATGACATATTTAAAATCCAACAATCTGAGGAAGAAAGTTTGGAAGACAAATCAATTTTACTTAGACACAACCATAGTTAGGACCATCTTCATAAAAGGTTTGAGGGATTACTGCATTGAAGTACTAAACCTCATGAGTTCTGGATATGTGTACCAAAATCCATTTGCAGACATTGTAGAGTATTGTAAAAGATACTCCTGCAGTCAAGCCAAAACAGGAAAAAGTGAAAGGGATCATACACACAGAATTACTAAACCCACACCAAGAGGTGTTACTAGGATTGAATTGGGGAATCTACTAAAAAAATTCAAAACATACATCCTAAACACCATCAGTTCCCAACTTGATACCATTAAAATTAAAAGAAAACAAGAAGAAGAAAATGCTACTTTGGCAATTTTTTGTCCTCAGTGTAGGAAAAGGAATCATGAAAAGTAATCTCCCATTAATGTTATCGAAATATATGGCCTTTTTACAGAGGATAACCCTACCAATGAGTTCCCCTCTTTACCTAGAATAAAATCCATTTTCAAGAGAGGGGGAGAACCTCAGGAAACATCATATCCCCCCAAGAGGACATGGAGACAACAAAATCCCAATATGTTTGTAGACCCTACCACACAATATTCACAACAACAATGGGTATCTCCAATGTCTTATCCTCAATGGTCACCCCAGTAACCACAAATATAGCCTTGGGAACAAGGAGGGAGAGGGCCTGCATATGGGAATGTTACCTTTCAGTCAACAACCTTTCCCACCGACCCATAATACCCTTCCAATATTTCTTAGTTGCTATCGGGATTTAATCCTCCTTCTCTTCCTCCACCTCCATAGTTGCAGAAAAAACTTGCACTGCCTATGAACCCAAATCTACAGCAACAAATGAAAGTTGCACCTATCCCAAACCCTCCTCGGCCTACCCCTATTCCTGCACAACCCATTCCTAATCCAAATAATAGACCTACACGTCCTGTACAAAATCTTGAAGTACAAACCTTCCCCACTTATGTGATAACTCTTTCTTCATTTAATGGAATTGAATTAATATGAGGGAGGGTTTTGAATAAACCAAATCCTACAATGATTATTTAAGAAGAAGAACAAGTAGACAATCAAGCAGTTCAAGAAGAAGAACAAATAGATAATCAAGCAGTTCAAGAAGAAGAACAAATAGATAATCAAGTATTTCAAGAAGAAGAACAAATGGATAGCCAATTAGATGAATAAATAAACACCCTTGTACAATAGGAAATTCCTCCTCACACTTCTCAGCCAGTAGAAATGTCTCAGAAAACTAATCCTCCTCCTTATCGAGAAAGGTTACTTGTGAATAAATATGAGGTACCTCTAGGACATAATATTGAGAATGAACTTAGAAACATATGTGTAAAGATTCCCCTACTTCAGGCCATCAAGGATATACCTATTTATGCTAATATTGTAAGGGATCTTTGCATTAAAAATCCAGGGAGGAAGAGGAAGGATCCTTCTGTTATACAGGTGGTTGGACAATTATCAGAATTTATATCAAAAATGCCATCAAAATATAATGATCCAGGAAACCTAGTTGTGACCATAAAGATTAATGGTGTTTCTTTTCCAAACACACTTATTGAACTAGGAGCATCAATAAATGTTATGTCGGTTGACACCATGAAAACACTGCAACTAAATCACCTAAGACCAACATAGACTTTGCTAGAAATAGCATACAATTTAGTCATCATCCCAACAAGAATTCTATATGATCTAATAGTTACTTTGGCCTCTTGGGAATACCCTGTGGATTTATTAGTGACTCATCCCAAATCCTCCAAACCAGGACATCCAATAGTGCTTGGCCAACCTTGGTTGGTCACTGCTGATGCGTTTACTAGTTGTCGGTCTGGAGAGATAACAATTTCCAATGGCACCCAAAGTCAAAAACTTATCATATTTCCTCATGCCCAACCAGTGACTGAAGTTCCTCTCTGGTTGGAGAATCCCTATGGGGAGGAGGACTGTACTCAGCCCTTTTTTACACTTGAACAAGTGAAAGGAGTTCAAGATCAAACTGAAGAACAAATCTTAAGCCTATTTTTGGTTGATATAGAATGCATTGAATACCCTCAATATTTTCCTGAATACACACATATCTTCAACTCCGAATTCCAGGAAATATGGTACCCATCCACCTCTACAATAGCCACCATTTCACAAGTAGATGAAGGGAAAGTATCAATTGTCCAGGCTATTGAAATCATCCCTAGAAAATCTTTGTATATCAATGCTAGCTTAGAAAGAGATCAACAACAAAAGTTGATTCAAATGATTCAAGGGAAATCTGGTGCTTTTGCATGGGATGACTCTGACATGAAAGGGATCCATTGAGACACTTGTATGCATCATATTTACACTAATGATCAAATAATACATGTTTTGAAACCCCAAAGAAGAATGAGTCCAACCTTAAAAGACATACTGAAAGAAGAACTCCATAAACTCATGCATGCCAATTTCATTTACCCTATATTGGATAGGAAGTGGGTATCCCCATTAGTTATTGTTCCTAAGAAAAATGGTAAATGGAGGATTTGTGTGGACTTTAGAGAATTGAACAAGGCTACCTACAAAGATTACTTTCCTTTTCCTTTCATAGAACAAGTCTTGGACACTTTGTCTAGAAAGAGGTATTTTTCTTTCTTGGATGGGTTTAGTGATTACAATTAGATCCAAATTTCACCGAAAGATCAATACAAAACCACATTTACTTTACCATGGGGGACCTATGCCTATAGGGTTCTTCCTTTTGGTTTGTGTAATGCCCCTGTTACCTTTGAAAGGGTTGTCTTAGCCATTTTCTCTGATTTGACCCATGACTATGTAGAAGTATACATGGATGACTTCACAGTATCTGGGGATGATTTCCAGTAGGCATTGGAAAATTTGGAGAAATTATTGATCAAGTGTAAAGAAACCAACCTTTCCCTCAGTCATGAAAAATCTAGAATGTTTCTCATTGAAGGAATTGTTTTAGGTCACCACACCTATGGTACTGGAATAAGAGTAGACCCTGCCAATATTGACATCATTTCCCAAATCAAAATACCTAGCTCACAAAAAGAAGTTAGAATATTTTTAGGGCATGTTGGTTACTATAGGGGGTTCATTCAAAATTTTACAAATCTAGCTTCCCCACTATTCAAACTATTAGAAAAAGAGGTTGAATTTTGTTGGAATGAACAATGTCAAATCTCCTTTGAAATTAAAAAAACAAATCTTCCAAGTGCCCCTGTTTTGAGAGGACCAAACTGGTCTCTTCCTTTTCATATCTACATTGATGCATCATATACAACTTTGGGGGTTGTTTTAGGAAAAACGGAAGGCCAAATTCCATATGCTATATACTTTGTCAACAATAATCTTTCACCTACTAAAGTAAATTACACTGTCACTGAAAAAGAATTCTTGTCAGTAGTACATGCCATTAACAAGTTCAGACACTACATAATAGGGTATGAAGTTTTTGTACATACCAACCATTCAACCATCATATTTTTTATGAAAAACCCTGTTACAAATGTTATAGTGACTAGATGGTTGTTATTATTGCAAGAATTCAATATCACTATTATTGATAGTCCTGGAAAAGATAATTTAGTTTCTGATTTTTTGTCTATACTTATTCATACAGGTGATAATAGTCCAGTAGATGATGATTTTCCAGAAGAGAATCTATTTTCTATTTATACTTACATTCCTTGGTATGCAGATGTAGCCAACTATATTTTAACAGGAAAACTACCTTAGAATTTGTCCTCCCGAGAAAAACAAAGAATTATCCAGCTAAGTGTCAATTACATGTGGCATGATGATTTTTTATACTAAACTGGGCCCGATTTGGTAATCAGACGGTGTGTCTGAGAAGATGATATGAATTATATATTCAAATCATGTCATGATGGTTCATGTGGAGGCCATTTTGTTTATAAACGGACAACATACAAGATCTTACAATCCGGCTACTATTGGCCAACTATTTTCAAAGATGAAAAGAAGTATGTGGCCAACTGTGATTATTGTCAAAGGATGGGAAAACCTACTGCAGTTGATGAGATGCCCCTCCAAGCTCAGGTAGTAATTGAACCTTTTGAAAAATGGGCTTTGTATTTTGTGGGACCCATTAACCCTATGTCTCGAAGGAATAAGTACATCTTGGTCTGCACAGATTATGTGACCAAATGGGTGGAAGCTAAAGCTTTATATTCTGCAAATGAACAATATGTTGTAGACATTCTCTTTGAATAAATATTTAATCGCTTTGGTGTACCTCGAGAAATAGTAATTGACCAAGGAACCCAATTCACCTCCAATTTGGTTAAAGTTCTTACTGAACAGTATAGAATCAAACATAGAAAATATTCACCTTATCACTCTCAAGCAAATGGGCAGGTGGAATCAAATAACAAGGTGATAGAGGTGTTGGATCATGTTTTCATTGATGCCAATGGTTTGATTGATTGATGTCATTGATTGATTTCAAGTGATTTATTGATGTCAAAGGATTGATTGATTGATGATTGATGTAATATAATATTTATTGTCCTTGATGAAAATCCATAGATGAAGATGGATCAATGAGTTGTCATTGATATGATGAAGATGGATCAATGAGTTTTCATTGATACATGATGAAGATGGATTGATGTGGTTTCATTGGTATATGATGCATTGTTGGAAAAATGTATAGATGACTCATTACTGTCTTATCATTATTGATAAGGTGCACAAATGGATGAACTCCAAAGTGGTCCCCTTATGGTGAAATCCCTCATCAGAAGACGCTTTGCGGATTGAGTTATCCTAGAAGAATGGTTGGAGGACCCTTGATCTCATTATTTTCTTATCATGATTGATAAGGTGTAAAAATGGATTAACTCCAAAGTGGTCCCCTTATGGTGAAATCCCTCATGGGAAGACGCTTTACAGATTGAGTTATCCTAGAAGAATGGTTGGAGGACCCATGCTTGTTTGTGGAATAATGAGATGAAGGACATTGAATTTGTCAAGGAAACTATCCTATATGTATAGTTATTGTCATGCCATTTTTTGTGGTATGTAGAACGTCACATAACTCCTCACGGTTGGAGAGTTATGGCCATGAGAAGTTGGACACCCCAAGTTTTGGTAATGGAACCAAGTTTGTTTGATGGGTAACAGTATGAGTTATGATATATTTTCAGAAAATACTATTCTATATGGATAGTACATTTCATGCCATTTATGGTGGTATGTGGAATGTCCCATAACTCTTCACGGTTTGAGAGTTATGGCCTTACGAAGTTGGAGGACCCTCACATATCATCTAGAAGCCCCAAAAGGTCAAAGTAGTCAAAGTGGTTTAAGGGATTTTAAAAGGTAAATAATAAAGTGAAGTGATGAGTGTACTATAATTCAAATTGAATACAAAATAAATTATTTAAACAATAAATTTAATGGAGAAATTAGAAGTGGGTTAATGCTAAAATAAGGAAAGTGGGGCCAAGTGACCTAGAAGATGTTTTTAAGGAAACTACTTGGAGAGTATAAAAAAGAGGAAAGGCTCTCTTATTTTAATCACACTTGATCATATTGAATATCTATATGTGTCTAAGGTAACCAAGGATATCTAAGCCAAAATTCTGAGGAAAGGTGAAGAAAAGAAGGCCGAAATGCAAGGAAGGATAAATTCTTTTGATGGTGCTTTCTAAGGTATGTTATTTACAGGTCATCTCACCATTTTCGCTATAACTTTTTTTTCTATAATGATTCAGACTGTGAAATTGCTATGCCATTGAGAAAACATACCCAAGTATCTGTTTTAACAAATTCATCTTTTGGTTCATTGTATGTTGGGAGTTACACACCGTGGAAAATAGGGTTTGTGGCTAGTCCTGAAACTAGTCAAAAACAGGTGTTTTGGGTAAAAACGTCATAACTTCTTCGTAATAGATAAAAATTCAGCGAGACAAAATGTGTTGGTTAGGGTAAAGGATTTAGGATTTTTTTTAATATTTTCAGATCAATTCAACGAATATTTTTTGCAGGCCATGCTCTACAAGGTCTCTCTCTAGAATAAGCTAGAATTCAGCAAGGTATGCCATTTTTGCTATAACACCTTTTCTTAGAGGTTCCAAGTAGTGCCACCTGTAGGAATTTCATAAAACACACTGAAGAACATTCTGTATCATTTTCATATCTTTATTCATTACAGGTAAAAATTTATGATTATTTCAAGTTGGGGTTGTTGACTAATCCAAAACTATTCATGGTCGAGACAAGCAATTGATGAGTTGGCACATACATGAGGTGTATAGTTGATGATTTTGGTACATGTTGATGAGTAATTGTTTATGATTATTTGACACATTATTGGTATATACTTGGTACATGGTTGGATGCACTTGTTTATGGTACAAATTGATTATAGATTGCTTGGCACAGGTTGGTGCATGGTTGATGCACTTGTTTATGTTGACAGATTGATATCTGTTGAGGATTTTTGCCTCATCTCAGTTGGTGCTGAGAATGTAAGATGAGTCTTGCATATAGATATGGTACTCTTGTAGAGTTTTACTCTATTCAGTTTTTGTTGAAAAACCCTCGGATTGAAGTCCATAATAAAAAGAAAAATTGTACATACATCTTGTGTTCTCTGTGTTCCTTGTGGAGATGATTTGTTGATGATATGTTGTTGATATATGTTGTTGATATGTATTCAAATCTAACTGATTATAAATGATAGAAATGAGTAATGCGCAAATGTTGAATGTTAACTAAGGAGTTTTTGTGTAAGAGGGAGGTTTTGGGAAAAAGATCCCCACACTCATTCACCCCCCACCCCCCTCCCCCCTCTAAGTGTGGTAGGTGTGTCCAACAATTGGTATTAGAGCCGGCCTTCACTACAATCCTTAACAATCTTGAAGGAGATCCATAGACACACAAATGGATGATGAAGTTCCAATCCTTGATGAGGAAAACTATTCAACTTGGATAATAGAGATGAGATTGTATTTGAAGACAATGGGAGTAGCTATTTGGAAGGAAACCATCGGTGGATATTTTCCATTGAAGAACAAGTCAAAGTTTGCAGCTAAAAGGGAAGGAAAGAAGAATGATGCATTGGCTCTCAAGACCATTCTTAGTGGACTCTCAAGCCCTATCAAAGAGAGCATGGGACAATGCACTTCTGCCAAGGCTCTATGGCTAAAGCTAGAGGAGACATATCAAAGCAAGAAGGAGAAGGAAGAAATTGAAGACAACTCCATCAAGATCATCAAAGGTAAAGAATCATCAAAAACTCTTGAATTCATTATTTCTAAATGTGATTTTGAAAACATTTCAAGTAAAGATAAAGAATCAAGTAATGATAGAACAAAGGAAGATCTTGAAGACATTTCAAATGAAGGCAAAAAATCATGTGATGGTGTTGGCAAGAAGGAAGATATTGAAGGTAAAGAATCTCCCAAGACTCTTGATTGCAATGATTCAAAGTGTGATGATGTTTAATTTTTCTCAAGTGAAGAAGATGATCTAGAAACATTTTATGTAAATTTTGATGATAGTTATCCCATGGAAAGAATAGAAGAAAATCTATTAGAACTTCAAAAGGAATTTGAAGAGAGTTTATACATGTATAGGAGTGATCATTTTTATACACACTATAACTATCTTTTGGATAACACTAAGAAGTTTCTTAGGAGAAGTCAAAGGTACATCTTGAAGTTAAAGGGAATGCTCAAAGAACAAGAAGAGAGTTCTAAATTAGAAGAAAAGGAAGAAGATATCACAAGACTCAAGAATGAAAAAGAAGATATAAATGTAGATGATGAGATTAGCAAAAGTTTTGAAACCATTGTCCATCTCAAGACCCAAATTGAAGAAGCCAAAAGAATAGAGGAACTATTGAAGATTCAAATAAATGAAAAATAAGAGTCATGTTGTAAGCTAGAAGCTGAAATTGTTGACCTTAGAAAGAAGGTAGAGAAGTCAAATAAATTCTTGAATAGCTCAAGAATCTTGGATGAGATATTGGAAAGTCAAAGATCACCATGTAATAAATCAGGTCTTGGATACAAAAGAGAAGATACACATGTTGAATCAAGAACCTCAAAGAAGCATGAGGTAATTCCATCAAAGAAAGAAGACAATGTTGCAAAGAAACCATCTACACAAGGCAAAGCAAATTTCAAAAGTACAAAACAAGGAAGACATCAAGAAGCTACTTTTGGGACACCAAATAAAAGGTATGAAAGTATTTTTCATGGGCATTGTTATTCATGTAATGGATATGGTCACAAAGCTTTTGAATGTAGATCTTATGAAAGGAGATATAATGGAAGATTCTATAACACCACAAGGTGTTGGAGATGTGATCAAATAGAACACATTGTTGTTTACTGCAACTCCATGAGATGCTATAGCTGTAGTGGATTTGGCCAAAAATCCCAGGAGTACTGGAACACAAAAAGAAAGTCCATGATGAGGACTTCACATAGCATGGATAGAAGAAGGAATCAAGTAATAAAGGGAGATATATTTGAAAATATGGATGCTCAAATCTCAAGTTATGAGGAGAAGGGTCATCTACAAAAGTGGGTGAAGAAGATAAAGCAGCTAGATCAGAATGAAAGACTGAAGGGAAGTACAAAAGTGTCATCTACTGAGGCACATGTAGGTGACAGTGGTGATAGTCACGTGCATACGTGTGATGAACTTGAATAGGTCATGTACACACATTCTTTGTTGTGAAGCAGGCCACGTATATGTTGTAAAGACTTGGGAAAAAGGCAATGCACATGGCTTGGAGTTTGATGTGATGGTATAACTCTGTATTACAGGGTCTGACATTGTTTATTGTAGGTTCTGACACTATTTGCTGGAGGTTTTCATGGTGAGATCATACAATGGTATAATACAAATAAATATTGGGTGCATGGCACTAAACCAAGAGTATGGATTGATGTTGATCTATTGGGATTAATCATTTTGTGATGTTGATGGTGGTGTACATGGCTGGTATATCTTATGATGTATTATTGGAAGCATATGTTGATATCATGGTGCATGCATTTTTCATATGGATTGGGATACATGTTGAGACATATGGTTGGTGAGTTGATGAGGTTATCATGTTGTACATCATGGTTTGAACCATGTGTGATGCATGATTGGTACATTTCTGGTACATCAGTAGAGGCTCTTACTAGCAGGATGATTGGCAGATGTTTTATGGAGGACTTGGCATACATGTATGGGACTCATCATTTTGTGGTATTGGTGCATAGTAGTACACTCATATATGGTATTACTTGATTTTAACAACATTGGTATTTGTTTGATACATGATTGTGGCACTTGGTTCATGATGGAGACATATCATGAGTGATATGATACATTGTTTGGCATGTTGGTAGATGAACATGGTTGGCATATTAGTGGATGCACATGATTGGCATAATTGCTAGATGCACATGTTGGCATATTGGTAGATTCACATGTTGGCATATGGTGGATACATTTCATGGATGATATCTTTTGGCACATTGTTGATGTACATGGTTGATGTACATGGGTGTTGTGCATGGTGGGCACATTTTGGTACATGATGTACTTGGTGGATATATTGTTCATGATTCTCTATTTCATTGATGACATATATTTTGCTTCATGATGCTTGGTATGGCATGAGTTTGATGCATGAACAATTCGAAGGATCATTATATGGTAGAACAATGTTCATCTTGCATAAAATATAGGGGAGACATACCCATAGGGGGATTCATTCTTCTTCCCATGATTCTAGGAGGAGATATTTATCAGATGCATACCTAGAAAAGAGCCCTATACTTGAAGAAAGAGCACATGAGCATAACTTCAGGGTGATAAATGGTCACAGGGGGAGTATGCTCGATGTATCTTTAGCATTACATCAGAGTGATATCCCTTGTTCAAAAGGGGAGAGATTGTTCAGAGGAAGATCAAAGGCATTCAGATAGGGGGGGAAGCCCCAAGGAGAGTTCAAGCAAGGGTAGTAGCCCCAAGATGAGAATGGCCCTTTGCCATTGATGTCAAAGGGGGAGAGTTAATCACATTGATATGATTGATGTATTTATGGGGAGAGATAGTCACACTGACTATTGATGTACAACATGCCTTATCTACACGTTGACATCATTAATTGGTAATTGGTGTTGACATCAATGTTGGTATTGCCATCAATGCCAAAGGGGGAGATTGTTGGGTCATGTTGTCATTGATGCCAATGGTTTGATTGATTGATGTAATTGATTGATGTCAAGTGATTGATTTATGTCAAATGATTGATTGATTGATGATTTATGTAATATAATATGTATTGTCCTTGATGAGAATGCATAGATGAAGATGGATCAATGAGTTGTCATTGATATGATGAAGATGGATCAATGAGTTTTCATTGATACATGATGAATATGGATCGATGTGGTTTCATTGGTATATGATGGATTGTTGGAAAAATGTATAGATGACTCATTATTGTCTTATCATGATTGATAAGGTGCACAAATGGATGAACTCCAAAGTGGTCCCCTTATGGTGAAAGCCCTAATGGGAAGACGCTTTGCGGATTGAGTTATCCTAGAAGAATGGTTGGAGGACCCTTGCTCTCATTATTTTCTTATCATGATTTATAAGGTTCACAAATGGATGAACTCCAAAGTGGTCCCCTTATGGTGAAATCCCTCACGGGAAGACGCTTTACATATTGAGTTATCCTAGAAGAATGGTTGGAGGACCCATGCTTGTTTGTGGAATAATGAGATGAAGGACATTTAATTTGTCAGGGAAACTATCCTATATGTATATTTCTTGTCATGTCATTTTCGGTTGTATGTAGAACATCACATAACTCCTCATGGTTAGAGAGTTATGGCCATGAGAAGTTGGATACCCCAGGTTTGGGTAATGGACCCAAGTTTGTTTGATGGGTAAGGGTATGAGTCATGATATATTTTCAGAAAATACTATTCTATATGGATAGTAAATTTCATGCCATTTCTGGTGGTATGTGGAACGTCACATAACTCCTCACGGTTTGAGAGTTATGGCCTTATGAAGTTGGAGGACCCTCACATATCATCTAGAAGCCCCAAAAGGTCAAAGTAGTCAAAGTGGTTTAAGGGATTTTAAAAGGTAAATAATAAAGTGAATTGATGAGTGTACTATAATTCAAAGTGAATACAAAAAAAATTATTTAAATAATAAATTTAATGAAGAAATTAGATGTGGGTTAACCCTAAAATAAGGAAAGTGGGGCCAAGTGACCTAGAAGATGTTTTTAAGGAAGCTACTTGGAGAGTATAAATAAGAGGCAAGGCTCTCTAATTTTAATCACACTTGAGAATATTGAATATCTATATGTGTACGAGGTAACCAAGTATATCTAAGCTGAAATTCTGATGAAAGGTGAAGAAAAGAAGGCTGAAATGCAAGGAAGAATAAATTCTTTTGATGGTGCTTTCTAAGGTATGTTATTTACAGGTCATCTCACCATTTTCTCTATAACTTTTTTTCTATAATGATTCAAACCGTGAAATTTCTATGCCATTGAGAAAACATACCCAAGTATATATGGTAAACAATTCAACTTTTGGATCATTTTATTTTGAGATTTATGCACCATGGAAAATAGGGTTTGTGGTTAGTGCTGGAACTAGTCAAAAACGGGTGTTTCAGGTAAAAACATCATAACTTCTTCATAACAGATCCAAATTCAATGAGACAAAATGTGTTGGTTAGGGTACAAGCTGTAGTATGTTCTGTAACATTTTAAGATAAATTCAATGAATATGTTGTGCGGGCCACGCTCTACAAGGTCGTTCTCTAGAATAAGACAGAATTCAACAAGGTATGTCATTTTTTCTATAACGCCTTTTATGAGAGGCTCCAAGTAGTGCCACCTGGAGGAATTGCACAAAAAAAATTGAAGAAAATTGTGTATTATTTTCAGATATTTATTCATTACAGGTACAAAGTTATGATTATTTCAAGTTGGGGTTGTTGACTAATCCAAAACTAGCCATGGTTGAGACAAGCAGTTGATGAGTTGGCACATACATGAGGTGTATAGTTTATGATGTTGGTACATATTGATGAGTCATTGTTGATGAGTATTTTAAACATGATTGGTATATACTTGGTACATGGTTGGATGCACTTGTTTATGGTACAAGTTGATTACAGGTTGTTTGGCATAGGTTGGTGCATGGTTGATGCACTTGTTTATGTTGATAGATTGATATATGTTAAGGATTGTTGCCTCATCTCAGTTGGTGCTGAGAATGTAAGATGAGTCTTTCATATAGAGTTGGTTCTCTTGTAGAGTTTTGCTCTATTCAGTTGTTGTTGAAAAACCCCCAGATTGAAGTCCATAATAAAAAAAAAATTGTACATACATCTTGTGTTCTTTGTGTTCCTTGTGGAGATGATTTGTTGATGATATGTTTCTGATATATGTTGTTGATATGTATTCAAATCTAACTGATTATAAATGACAGCAATGAGTAATGAGAAAATGTTGAATGCTAACTAAGGAGTTTTTGTGTAAGAGGGAAGTTTTGGGAAAAAGATCCCCACACTCATTCACCCCCCCCCCCTCTAAGTGTGGTAGGTGTGTCCAACAAGAGTCTATTCTTACCAAGACTATTCAACTACATCACAAAGACTGGGTTGATAGGTTGTTTGAGGCCTTATGGGCCTATAGGACAGCTTGGAGAAACACAACATTCCATACACCTTATGAGTTGGTATATGGGAAGCAGGTGCTACTTCTCATAGAATTTCAAGTAAAAACCTTTAGGACTTCCATGCAATTGGGGATGGATCTGGATGAGGCTCAAAATCTGAGGTTATTATAGTTCAATGAGATTGATGAGATCAGACAATATTCTCTCCAAAGTACCACCCTTATACAAGAACAAAGGGATAAATGGCATGACAAGTACATCAAGAAGAAGTCTTTTCATTCAGGTGATTGGGCCCACCTGTATGATAGTAGGTTCAAGAATTTTAAAGGTAAATTGTCTACTAGATGGTTGGGACCCTATGAAGTTGATACATTTTATGACAATGGTTCAGTTAAGATAAAGACTATTGATAAGAATCATACTTCCTTTGTCATGAATGGACATCGATTGAAGGTTTATCATAAGACTCTATCCAAAGAGGATTTTTTCAGACATGTTCTTCAGAATTCTTAGATGCATCTGGTAAGCAAGGGAATTTATCCTCTTGTTGATCCACCACAGTAAGTTTGATTTTGTGAATTAATTTGTCTCTATACATATTTGTAAATAGGTGTGTCATTAGATAGAAATTTTGGTGTTACTAACAAAAAAAAAAGTTTATTGTGTTCTCATGTAGATAAAGGAATAAGGAGCACATATACCAGGTGTAATTATACCCATTTATCCAGCCCTGGTAGACCATTTGGAGTTTTCTTTAAGTTTTTCAAACTCCTAAAAATTGAAAACACCGAAGAAAAGGAACTAGACCGAGATCGAGAAAAACCCACGAGACAATAGATGGAATTTTCTTTAATTTTTTCAAACTCCTAAAAATTGAAAATACTAGCGAGAAGTAACTGGTCTAGGCTGGAGAAAAATACATGAGACAGTAGATGGAGTTTTCTTTAAGTTTTTCAAACTCCTTAAAACTGAAAACACCGGTGAGCATTAACTAATCTGGGCTCGAGAAAAATCCACAGAAAAGTAGTAGTTAGGATTATTTTTATAATAAAAAGGAAGTGGAAACAGGAGCAGTGATCATGTTGGTTCCAAAAGAGGAGGATTATGAATCTCAACATGTGGACATCCAGCTACAAAATACCTTCTTGTTACAGAGCTTGGAGCCCAGTCATTGAATTCTTTTGCCTTATTTTCTGACACTTCCAGTGCAAATTCAGAGTTCATGTATCAAGTGTTGGTATTTGTTTCACCTACATGGTATTTCAGTAGAATCAAATCACAGGTCCTCTTCCATATCATCAGAAAACACCAGCAACTTTTACAAAGTTCAGCCTACAAATTTACAGTCTATAGAGAACTACCACCAGGTACCTTGTCAAATTCCCCTTGAGTATCAGAATACAATTTTGTGATCATCTGGTACTGGATAACATCTCTACGTTCATCCGGTACTACAAACAATGTTTTTCTCTGTGCTCATCCAGTACTAGGAAAAACTATGTGTTCATCCGGTACTGTAGGAGAAGCTCTATGATCATCTGGTACTAAAGGAGAAGGCATGTGCTATTCCGGTACTGGGCACAACTCTACGCTGATCCAAAACTGAAACAAATTCACCCCTGTGTTCATCTGGTACTAAGGTGATATGGTATTGGTAATGAGGTGTTGGTAGTCCTTATCCTATACTCAAATTGTTTGTTGCTCAATTTAAATGCTTCAAGTAATAGGAGGTATAAACTCAACATTTTTTCATTTTATTAAGGAATTAGACTAATTATGTATTAAACATGTGGTTACTCTCAATTATGGAACACTCCCTGCCATGAACTTTTGCAAGTCCTCATCTACATCTCCTTGTGAATAAATCATTCCTATACAACCGAAATGTGAGAGTACGAGGTAATTGTATCTCTAACAAGATCAACTTCATTCCTTCCATTTATATGGTGGAGAAAAATCATAATCCCATGATCCAACATCATGCCATATGAATGACTTAAGCCACATATTTATGCATGTCAAACTATGATTTTGTTCCGATCAAGATGACGTCAGACAATTTTGTACTTGTGAGTTCTAGTCATAACGACCACATGTCTTGTCATCATTTTCCAACACCCTCATCAACATGATTTGATGTCAACCTTCATACGAGCCTATAAGTTATTTATGAATTCAACTTTTCTTACCTTGTCATCATTACCCTAGATGTGACCATTGTAATCTGAATCTTAATTTATAAACTCTCCTCTAAATGGATTTTCCATCCATATGAGCATTATTTATTGTTTTTACTATCACACCACCTAAATTTACACTGTGATCTCATTCCTTTGTATCATTTGCATACTCATCCTCTTCCGATACCCCATCATGGTCTTTGTTGATCTGGTACTCAACCCTCGATCCTTTGTTTCGTTGCCTCATACACTTTAAGAATTGTTTTCAGATAGAATTGGGGTTGATAGATGTAAACCCATGTTCCAATTGTATAGGGAAACACTAGAATATCAAGCTTGCAAGGATATATTTGAACAGGTCGGTTGGGTCCCATTTTTGGAGAAATTTAAAGGCTATCATGAGGGAGTCTCTCTTGCTTTTGTGTAGACATATGATGGATAAAGTATTCATTTTGGAGATATAAAATTAATGATTTTGGAGGCCACCATAGAAGAGGCTACAGGCCTACCTTCCTCTGGAGAAAAATAATTTAAGGGGGTGATCATTGACAGGATGCTTTGTCAAAAATTTCTCAGGCCAAAGCATCAAGGCCTCGATTGGACTAAGGGAATTCCTTGAAGCTGCATAAAAGAAGAATATTGGGTGATGCTTATTGGTTTGTAGATATTTCTCACCTGTGAAGGGAGGTATGAAGTAACCGTCCTACACCATTTGAAAATTTTGTCACATTTTGAAGGAGGGCCACAAATTGATTTTCCTCACTTCCTCTGGATGAGTTTAAATAAAATGGTGAGAGGAGTTAAATCATCTTCCAAGAAACCTAAAACCAGCCTCCATAACCATGGCCTAGTGAAAATTTTGGTTGTCCATGCCTTGAGAAAACAAGGCAGTAGTTGGAAACAACTACTTCAACAAAATTTTGCTCAGGAAGGAATGTCCAAATCTGTAGAAGAATGAGAAACACTGGCACACAATGAGGGGTCTAGTAGAAAGACAAAGAAAAACAAAGGGAATAAGTTAGGGGGTGAAGAAGCCACTATTACACCTAACTCATCCCATCCTATTGATGAATTGGATAAGGATAAGTTTGTTGTGGAGGATCCCACTGCATACAAAAAGAAGAAAACCTCCGAGTCTCAGAAAATAAGTCCAACCTCGATTCCAAAAACTAAAAGACAAAAAAGGAAGGACTCTGGGAAAGGTGAATGGTTAGATAATTCTCCTGAATACCCCATTGAGTTATCACTATATCCAGTTAGCAAGTTGAAAAATACCCATCTACACATTCATATCAGGAAAAAGGGTCAAAAGAAGGATGTGTCAGCAAAACAGATTCTAGAGGACCCCACTACATATAATAAGGAGAGGCATGCCCAATCCAAGGAACATAGTCTAGCCTCGAGTCCTAAATATCAACTGCCACAAAGTGAGAGGCGAAAGAGGAAGAAAACTAGTTAACAGGAAGTTTCACATGATATCCCCAAGGCAACTATTGAGTTCCCTCAAGAATCGGCTAAGGAGTTGGAAAAGACCCCTGAAGCAGCTATTGTGTTTCTTTAATAACTGATTAGTGAGTTGGAGGAAAATCCTAAGATGACAAGTGGAAGTAAGGGGAAGCTTAAAGCGATGAAGGCTCAAAAGAAACAAATCTCATAGCCTACACCTCAGTCCTCCAAAGTGGAAATAGGGAACGCTTAGCAAGGACAAACTCCAGAACCCACACTTCGGTTCTCCAAGGTGAAAATCAAATCAACACAAGAGAAAAAAAAATTGAGACCTATAACTGATATTAAAATAAATAAGAGGAACTTGTTTGAGAATACTTCCACCCCTGTCAGCAAATCTTATGAAGTCTCACTTCCTGTACGAAGAACCACCAGGAGTATGGCCAAATAGATAACAATTCCACATGTGCCTTCTCTTCCAGAAGAGCCTATTGATATTCTGACTTCTCCAGAGAAAGAAAGTGGCTATGGAGCTATGATTAGTGAGATCGATGGTTTGGTGACATAAACCTTGAGATGTCTAAGAAAGGAGAAGGAATCTCGAGAGGAGGTGATTGAACAAACAACCACATATGATCCTAAAAATTCTTTGAGAAAACAACAATCGATAATGAAGATTGGGAAGCTGAAAAAACAAAATGAGAAGATGAAACAAGAAGTTACAGAGTACCAAGTGTTGTATAGGCACATTAAGGAAGAGAATGCACAATTGAAAGAATATAACCTAAGGTTATAGGATGCATAAGAAGAGGTCTCTGCTAAACTCAACAAAGTTTTATGTTTAATCCAATACACCAAGGTGATTAAGAAGGAACTTAGGAGCAAAGCTTCTAGTCTCAAAATCCTACAACCAGATAAATGATGGGGAATGGTTTTGTTTTGAAAATTTTTGAGTATCATTTTTGATATTGTTGCATGAGGACATGCAATGACTTTAGCATGGGGGAAATGTTGAGTCTCCATTTTGACACTTCTATTATCCTATATTATCCTCTATATGAGTCTATTTTACCTATGATATGTGTATATGATTGACCATTTCCTCCACAAACCTACTTTGTGACCTTTTCCATGTGCATAGAGAGGTAACCTATGTTAAAGAATGATTTGTTTGGCTTTATTGATTAAATTAGATTAAATGATTGATTATTTATGCTCCTAATTACTTTGACTCTTAATTAAGAAGCTCCATATAGTACTCCACTGATCAGGTACTGCAACAATCACTTGATCCGGTACTCCACTGGAACCGGTACCCTTCATGATCTGGTACTGATATTCTACCTAATCTGGTACTCTACAATGATCTGGTACTACCAATTTAGTGCCTATTCTGGTACCAACACAACGCTTCTTCCGGTACTACCAACACAACACTTCTTCTAGTACCACCATATTAGTGCCTCATCCGGTACCACCAACTCAACGCCTCATCTAGTACCACTAGCTTAGCGCCTCATTTGGTACCAGCCTCACACCTATTCTATTACTACCTTTGCGCTAGTCTAGTACCCATAGTCATGAATGTGTCCATCTGGTACTAAACCCCTGTCTACAGGATTTACATGTTGAACGAGTATTCTAGTGGTGATTCCAAGAAGTTAGTTGGATAGAAGTATCTTGAGGTAGTTTTGGATATCATGATATACTTCATCACTCACGCACTTCGTTTCATGAGGATTAAGTCCATCCCTAGAGATACGATATGAATTACCAATTGTAATATTTTGAAACCATTTGATAATTATCCTCAGACCTTGGTTATAACGGCTCACCTTCTTTATAAGGGATTTTGTGTAGATGATAGAGAGTAAGTAATAAGTAAAGGATGATATACATTTTTATGTTGAATGAAATGTTGAATTGTTGATTCAATCGATCAATTGAAGGAATACAAATGATATTTTGTGCAATTCATGAGCATGAGTAAAGTGTTTTAGTCTACAATTTCTTTAGAGGTACCTTGTTGGTTCGGCAAGGGCCCACCGCCCAAACCAAGGTAAACCTCCCTATACATGTCTTTGTGTGTTGTAAGTTAATTGTGTGAGTGTGAACACTTAATAGTTGTGTGTTGTAAATGATTTTAAAAGCATTTTAAGTACAATGTGGATTTATTTGATTTTGAATCAGTGTGAGTAAATGGCTATACATTGAACAAAGTTGATAATTCCATTTCCATTTCTGCAGATTGATATTTAATTGATAAGAGTTTGATAGATGTGTAGGATTGTTAAGTTAGTAATTTCTATTGTTTTGAATTTATGATTGTGGTGTTCTTAGTAGGTACAGGAACCATAAGACTTCATCTCTCACCTTCATGTTCCATATAATGAAGTCTCTCAATCATATTGATTGTTTCCTATATTAAAGAAGGTTTGATTGGAATTAATAGAGTTATTATTGATAATTGATTTCTTTCTAAGAGTGAATAAAGTGGATTGTTGATTACTGTTTCAATTGCTACAAGAAGAAATATCTAAATTCATCTCTTCATTTTATGAGCCTATAATGAATAGACTATTCATCTAAGGAAGAGCCTTTTCAATTGAGTGTTTGGTTGAGAGTTTTGTTATCAGTTTTATCTCCTGAGTTTAAAGTTGTGTGAATCATTCAGATATTCTAGAAACAGAGTGTTATGTTATTAATTATTTCCCGATTGAGCTAGATACAACAGACATAGATAGGTTACCTGGTTTTGGCACATATAGTGTAACAACTCTTTTGATTACAAATCCTGGATTGACATATAAATGAGTGCAATATACTAAGCATATATATACACCAACAATCTTGTTTATGGATAACTCTTACCTTTATGTTGAATACTTAAAATGTGTGCATCAAATTATACTAATGTATTTATCTAATTTTGAAATCAAGAAGTGATATCTCTTAACATCGATGCTCAAACTTCAAACTTGAGTTTAATTTGTTACATAAGGGAACTAGTACCATTTTCTTGAATCGTGACTAGTATGTTTCCCTCTTTAAAAATTATATTTTACAGCACAACCTACAAAAGTTTCTATTTAAAAAAACTTACAAGCTACAATATACAAGGTATGAACCTAGAAATGTGATGCGTAGTATGCTAAACTAATACAAGATTTTATGAAAAACAAAGCACATTGCATACATATTAAAAGAGTGTTTGAAAAAATAGGGTATTTTCACATGAGACAAACACCTTAAGAAGTTTCTCATACAACCAAATCAAGTATCATTACACCAATGTTTTACATTGTTAAAACCCTCAAAGAGGGAAACAATCCATGACCCTATCCAATGTAGCCACTTGAGGAAATATATTAAGGAAAAATAAAAATATTGTACATAATAGTTTTTCACAATTGATCTTCAACAAATGACCCTTCGTGCTCTTTAAATAAAGATCATGGACCAGTAGGGTGCTAAGCCACATATCAATAGAGTTGTTAGTATAAAGGAGAATATGAATCGTCAAATCACTTTATGTATAAAACATATCATGACCATCCAATTACATAACTACAAAGCATATTAATGCATATTAAATAAACACACTTTTATCTAAAGACGCATTAGACCAAGTTGATATTAACTATATCCTAAGTGTCTAAATATTCTAGCATAGTACCTTAATAAAAAATTGGGATAAGATTGAAGGATTTACAAAGGTGACACAATATGAGAAGGAAGGAGGCATTAGAGTCTATCCCCCCTTAATGACAACTTCATGAAATTCTAACATAGATTGAAGTTTGGAAAAATTCACTTATGTAAGAGACTTTGTGAAAATGTATACAACTTGATCATATACAGGGGAAAAACGCACCTTGAGAATGCAATCTTGAATGATGTTTCTATTCAAGTGCATGTATATATCAATATGTTTATGGTGATAATGTTGAAATAGATCTTTGGTGAGATTGATTTCACTATAATTGTTAGACCAAAGGGTGGTCGGATGCTATTGTTGAAATCCAAACTCTAAAAGGATCTATTGAATCCACAAGAATTCTTAACTTGCATTAACCATTACTCAATACTCTACGTTTTTTGAAGAAAGAGAAATAACCTTTTTCTTCTTACAATCCCAAGTGATAAGTCTAGAACCAAGATTGAAAACATAACCTACATTAGAATTACAATCATCAAGGACATTGGCCCAATCAGAATTAGTGAAACCAACCAACAAGGGATTCCCCCTGAATTGTGATGTATCCCAAACTAAATTGTACCCTGGATATACCAAAGCACCCATTTTGTTGTTTTCCAATGGATTTCATGGGGTGTTTTCATATACCAAGCAACAAGACTGAAAAAAAGGAAATATCAGGATAGTTATGACTCAAATATAAGAGGCTACCAACTAACTGACTATACAGAATGGCATCTACTTTGGGTGTATTACAAGAAACATCAAGTTTGACTCTAGAATGGAAGGGAGTTGGAGTTGGTTTACAATATTCCATGTGAAATTGGAAAATAAGGTCACATGCATACTTAGATTGGGAAATGGAAATTCCTTTCTTGGTTTAGAATACTTAGAGGCTAAGGAAATAATGTAGAAAACCTCAGTCTGTCATTTCAAATTTCTACTTAAGGCTCAATTTCTCATGGTTAAAATTTTTATGGTCACTACTAAGGAGGATAAGGTCATTGTTGGGTGTAGGCCTATTTTGAGAAGGAAGGTTATTTTGGGCACATAACTATTTTGAGAAGGAAAGTTATTTTGGGTGTAGACATATTGTTGGACAAAAGGTCTATTTTGGGGAAGACCTAATTTTGGAAAGAAGACCTAATTTAATCGATGGCAAGAAAGCAGCATGCAGAAAAAGAAGGAAAAGAAGCATACAAAAAAAGAAGGAAAAGAAACATGCAAAGAGGGAAAATGTTGTCCCTCAACAAAGTTTTGAGGAAACCTTGGTCAAGTTTGGACCGCCTTTTGGACTTCGACACATTGGTCGAGAAAGGAGTGCCCAGGCGAAACTAAGATCATGGATCTCACTTATTTTGCGAGCTATGTGGACCCAATAAGGGGTTTTCTAGGGTTTTTGTAATGGGTTATGGGATGTTGGCCCATGGGGTTTACCCATGATTAGGCCTTATTGTAAGGGATTGTAAAACTATAAATAAGTAAGAATGTATTGTAGAAGAGTAGTGTAGTGGAAAGTGGGTAAGTGAAAGAATTTCAATAGGATTTGTGCAAGGGAATGTATGTGTGTTAAGGCTTTGTTCTTGAGAGAGAGTTGGCTATGTGCCTTGAACTTGTTTGGAAGGAGGATATGGTGCTTAGTACGCATATCTCTTGTCCTATGTGAAGATTAACTCTGTGTCTTATTGCACATGACTAACAGAATGTAAGATATTGATGAATAATAAAGAAGACGAAGTAGTTGGTGGACATAGCCCCACACTGGGGTGAACCATGTATATCTTGTGTCTTTGGTTTGCTTTGTGTTGTGTTGTTTATGTTATGAATTTTCTCAGTGCTTTTCTTATTATGTATGATAGATAGATATGTTGATGCTTAGTGATTTATGCGTGTTAAAGATAAATTAATTTTATATCTAACTCAGTGTTATGTGCTAAGTGGTTGAAGTGATTAATCTTTATTGTTACTACGCTGATCTATCTTTGGGTATGTTCTGCAATGTTACTAAGGTTTGGAAACTAATGCATATCACCTTTTAAGTGTTAATAGAGTACTTTGCAAAGTGTTATTATCACATATCTTTTTCCTAGCTTCGTTACAAACACCTACATCTTGTAACCCCCCTACTTCTACCTTAGGTGAGACTTCGCCTTCTTCGCAGGTGTTGCTGAAAGGGTCAATAGTTAGGGTTTTGTTGGTGCATTGTTAATCATTGAAACTTGGGTCTACCCCTGTGCCAACAAATGGTTCCACTGTCGGGACCTGAAACTATTATTCTTGGGAACTGAAGTAAGGAAAAGAGAAGCTTTGTGTGTAGATCTGTTTTTGAAGTGTGCAATACTCTACTTGACTTGTGAAGCTTTGTGCTGAGAGAGAAATCTGATCTGAAGAAAAGAGGTAAGATATTAAAAGAGGTAAATCTTTGTGCTTTGATAAGAGAAAGATAAATGAAATTTTTTGTTTAGAAAGCATGAATTTAAGTATGTTTAATAGATTTTGTCCTATTCTAAAGGCTAGGGCACAATTGGAAGAAAGAGTTGATCTGAGTAAATTTAATATAAATGAAGAAACATATGTTATTCCTATGCATAGAAAGAATTTTTGGACTAATAAGTGGATGATGGAACCTAGAAAGGATTTTTGCAGATTGTAGGTCTAGCACTGTGATCCTAGTGCGCAGTACAGAAGAGGTTGGAAACATTTAAAATAAAGAGAGGATTGGCATTGTGCTATAATTCTAGAATATCGAGACATCTTGCTAAGGAATTCCCTGGCGGGGGTCCTATTTGTCTTTGTTGTAAGATTGTTGGTCATGAGGTTGAGGATTGTCCAAGGATGATTGCTAGAGTTGAACAAATGAACATGAGACAATAAAACTATGAAGTAAGTCAATAGACTAAGAGCATGTTAGAAAGTTATAAAGAGAAAGAATCAAAGAAATATCAGACTACATTATTACAATTGAAAGAAACGATGGATGTTCACAAAGATGTCAGTTTACCAGAGATCCTAAAAGTAAAACAACGCATAAATGCAAGTATAGAAGACTTCAACATAGACTGTGTCTTGGATGAAGAAGCACAAGTGAATATTATGACAGAAGACACTCGAGAAATTTTGGGAAAGCCGACTATCGTACCTTCACTGGGAAGGATAGGCTTGTTTAAGGGAAAGATGATAACCTTGTGTGGAAGAGTTACTAATATACCTATTATTATTCATGGAACACCGATTGAAGAGGAATTTGAAGTCATTAAGTTTGTTGAGAACAATGCCCCTTTCCCACTTTTGTTAGGAAAGACTTGGATTGAGAAGGATAAGATCAGAAGGAAAGTAGAGGAAGAGGCGACAGAAAAGAAAAAGCAATAACTAAGGGATTTCATAGCTAGAAAAATAGATCAACTAATAGAAGAACGAGAGGATAAGTCGAAGCAACAGAAGGTAAGAGAATTAGTCATCAAAGTTGAAAGAATGCAAGAAGGTTTGAAGGACCTATCCATTCAAGAAAGAAGTATATCCACCCAGGAAGTATTAAGAAAAGGGATATTGACTCCAGACCCTTTGAGGGTACATTAGCAGTGCGAAGTCACTACGCTAGGAGAAGATAAGAATAAGAATGGAAAGAGGATTCCAGAAACAGTTAAAGAGACTCAGATCACAGGAAAGAAGGAAAGGAAGCTCATTAAAAAGAAAGATAAGTTGGAAAAGCTACAAGAAGCTACAGAGACCAGATGGAAGACTTTGCAAACTGGAACCTCACAGGAGGCAGGTTCGTAGGATTTGAGCCTCGCTAGAACAATAGGACCACACAGAATTGTAATTCACCTTGGTGAAGCTATATGATCATTGGAGGCACCCCGACCATTAGAGAGACGCTCCAGAACAGCTATAAAATGCATTTATCGACAGATGGACCGCTTTTGGACATTGAGATCGTGCCATAACAGACATATTCACATTGATGGAAGCATTCCTATCCATTGGAAGAATTTGTTATGGTGACCCTCTTATTTAACCCGTTGTTCACTATGTTGGGACCACTTTTTGCTACCCGTGATTGACTAAGACAAGAAGAGAATTGATTATGTATTGAGTTGTGTTATCAGAAACTATACCTCATCATATGTTTGTCTACCCCACCTACTCGTTCTCCTAACCTGACCTATCTGTTTAAACGTGAGAATGTCGGGCGAACCTAGTGAAGTAGAGAAGTTTGTCGAGGAGATCCTCAAGAAGGTAATGGTCAAAAAAAAGTTATCTGAAGGTGTCCAGGAGTCATCAACCAGAGAAATGCAGGCTTCCCCTTCGAATGGACATCATTATGGTCATGTTAACCCCGTAACTGAGTAGTGAAGTAAGCATCGCGGCGATCTGGCTAATGTGAAGTATATCCCGTCGATCCTACCCAAGTACATTCCACATTTTGCTAGTGAAATTAACCGTGACAACATCCCATGATATTATGAGTACACTATGTTCAACGTGTACATCCTAAAAGGAATATGTGTAGTCAGAATTCAGTTAGGATAGATCGCGTTGTTGAAGAACAACGACTTCAATCTAGGAGACAGAAAGAACTATTTTATACTAGCATCCCATCGCTAATTTACGAAGTCAACTAGGAATAAGCCTCACCTTGTCTCCCAACCATGGATTAAGGGACTGAAGCAGTCCACTGTGCTGAATGTGATGAAGATTCCCCATTTTGGTTACCACCAAGAGGTTAACCCTTGTGTTAAACTCCTCCTGTCGTGCTATCATGGAAGATACATGTGGCTCGACCGACAGATTATTGTGGATCCAGCACTGATCCACTAGATTATAGGCTTAAGAATGAAGGGACATTACCCTCAATAGTTTTATCCAGGGAAGGCCTCGAACCACTCCCTGGAACAACGCATCAAGGAAGCTTATGGCGAAGTAGATAAAGGAAAGTGAGGTTACAAGGTAGTCTCTATACAGGATGGCGCAATGTGCCTTGCTTTCCAACTCATAGCTGGCATGATTGTAAGGAAGAACCACCCCACATAGGTCCTCAGGTTCGTGGTGGACCTCGGAGGAAAATGTGTGGAGGGCATGCAGATGAACTGGGTGAGCTACCTCGTCAATGAACTAGAGAAATATTGTCATGAAGCCCAGGATTTGGGATATGAATTCCACTTCAGCTGGCTAATCGTTTTGATCGCATTTTTCACTTGGAAAATGTCTGAAGGAGCCACCTTTTTGGAGCTCTAACCATCGGAGTTGTTGGCCACTAGTTTCTCCACCTTGTGGTACACCAACAACATGATAAAGCAGTGGCAGCCCAACGTTGTTTTTCATGCATACTATCAACAACTGAAGGTTTCCATTGAATCATTTTCACGCATGACATTGTGCACCCTACACCAGTACCAACCAATAGAAAAGTTTCACGTAGATCCTCATTTCATCTATATCATTGTGTGCAGAGATGAGAACAAGGAAGAGTTACAGTCATACTACAAGCTAACAGATGAAGACATGAATCAGATCACAAAGGAATGGCTAGAGGAATTCCTCATACCCGTCATTGATGCAGAACTCTCCGACAATGAAACCATAGGAAGCCCCATAGTCACATGGGTTGAGCATGTTGGACAGTCTAGTGGGACGTCAAAGAAGAAGAAGCAGGAAGAATTCCAGGATATAGAGACTGATGAGGAGGACAACATTTCTAAAGAAAATGGATCTGGCTCAATAGGAGGAGGAGGAGACGAAGTAGATGGACAAGGAGGAGGGGATGAGCAAGGAGGAGGTGAAGCTACACCATTGGAAGATCCCCCTATTGAAAAAGTAACACCGTAGAAGAGGAAGGTTGCAATAGTAGAACAGTTCCTGGAAAGGCCTGTTAAAGAGAAGATGATCCAGGAGCTTGTTGAGAAGGAGGCTCAGGAAAAGTAGAAAGTCAAGGCAGCTCACATTAATATCGAGGCCTTTGAAGTACCACTGACCATAACTAAGTGACTCAAGATGAGTCACAAGTGAGTGTTGGGGGCCTATTGGCCCTCAACCAAGTTTTGAGGAAACCTTGGTCAGGTTTGAACCACGTTTTGGACTTCGACACATTGGTCAAGAAAAGAGCACCCAAGAGGACCTAAGATCACGTATCTCACTTATTTTTCGAGCTATGTGGACCCAGTAAGGGGTTTTCTAGGGTTTTTTTAATGGGTTATGGGATTTTGTCCCATGGGGTTTACCCATGATTAGGCCTTATTGTAAGGGATTGTAAAAGTATAAATAAGTAAGAATGTATTATAGAAGAGTATTGTAGTGGAAAGTGGCTAAGTGAAAGAAGTTCAATAGGCTTTGTGCAAGGGAATGTATGTGCGTTAAGGATTTTTGCTTGAGAGAGAGTTGGATTTGTGCCTTGACCTATTTTGGAAGGAGGATCTGGTGCTCAGTGCGCAGATCTCATGTCCTATGCGAAGCTTGACTATGTGGCTTAGTGCACATGAGTAACAGAATGGAAGAGATTGACAAATAATAAAGAAGACGAAGCAGTTGGTGGACATAGCCCCATACTGGGTGCACCACATATATCTTGTGTCTTTGGTTTGTTTTGTGTTGTGTTTTTTTATGTTAAGAATCTGCTCAGTTATTTTCTTATTATGTATGATAGATATATATGTTGATGATTAGTGCTTTATTTGTGTTAAAGATAAATGAATGTTAGATCTAACTTAGTGCAATGTGCTAAGTGGTTGAAGTGATTAATATTTATTGTTACTGTGCCAATCTATCTTTGAGCATGTTCTGCAATGTTACTAAGGTTTGGAAACTAATGCATATCACCTTTTAAGTGTTAATAGAGTACTCTGCGAAGTGTTATTATCACATATATGTGTCCTAGCTTGGTTACAGATGCATGCGTCCTATAACCCCCCTGCTCCTACCTTGGGTGAGACTTTTCCTACTTTGCAGGTGTTACCGAAAGGGTCAATAGTTAGGGTTTTGTTGGTGCGTTATTGAGCATTGAACCCTGGGTCTTCCCGTGTGCCAACAAAAAGCAACATGGCACACAGGCAGGAAATCCTAATCATGATAGGGTTAAGGCTTTTGATAAATATTGTAATGACTATAAGCTTGTAAAATAGTATAAATAAGAACCTATGAGGTCTAGTTCAGGGTTCATCGGTTGTAAGTTCATAGGTGTTGAATAATTGTAAGTCGAAGGTGAGATCAGAGAGTCAAGTAAGCTAGATTTTGAGGGTTAGGTCACAGGCTGAGGAGTCTGGTGTGACATAGTCTGGCTCAGAGAGGTTACTTAACCTCGTAGTGATTGTATGATTGGATATGCAATGCACTCAATGCCATATTTTGCAGAAAACCTAATAAAAGAGAAGATAAGACAAATCTTTGTGGACGTATCCTAGGAGGGGGTGAACCATGATAAAACATGTGTTATACATGATGTTTATTGCATGTTTACTTTTTATCCATGATTAGTTTATGAATGAATGGTTAAGATAGATATATTAGAATTCATACATGGTCCTAAAACATGATTGAATCCTAGGAATATTTGAATGAATAACATCATGAATGCATGAAGAAGGCACAATACACTCCCAGATCCCCACTCATTCCTAGACTACAAGCACTTGAGCATTGAAGTAAACTGTAACACACCCGACCCCTAAGTACCCTTTCTAGGGATGGGGTGTCAAAATTTTGATTACTCTAATCATCTTGAATCCCCTGTCCGAGGTCTTCATCCTCTTCTACTCCCTTGTAGCTTTCTAACCACTACTACCAGGCTCAAATCCGACCTCTGGTTTGCAAGTTATCGCCTCCCGAAGTTCTTTGGGCATTATTAGTTGAGGGCCATGTGGCGCCCATGTGGTTCCATCTCTTTCTTACCATATCTAGTTTCCTACCTCTCACAAAGAAGGAAAATTCACCATCCAATCCAATGGTAGGACTTGATCCTCATCTAACACACAGGCTAGAGGGGAATTTGGCATTCGGTGCTTCGGCATTGAACATCCATTTTCCTTTCTACATGCATGAACTTCGGAGTTCTGAATTCCTAAACTCTCGAAGGAGTATGAAATCTTTCCATGTGGCTCCGACCTTTGGGCCTTTCATCTTACCCTCGACATTGCATTCCAAACCTCAGGATTCCCAAAGTCCTGGACTCCTAAAGGGTCCACCCTTGCATGTGGTGACATACTAGACATGAAGGCAAGAACATGTGGGGCCCGAATACTCCTCCCTCCAAATGGAACAAATAGGTAAGTGCCAGGGGTGACGCATGGCAAGGCAGAGATGACACATGGCCCCTACAGTGGCTGACACTTCTCACATTTTAATGGGAACATAGGGTTTGTGAAATGTACGAATCCAGGTGACACGTGGCATGTAAAATGTGGGTCCACATCACCTTGGGTGGTGTCAGTGTACCATGTCCCCCCTGACTAATCTCCTTCCAAGTCCTTCAATATCATGGTCAATGTGTGTCCACTTAACCCCTGGATCTATGGCCTCTGTTACTTTGTATCTTTGTCATTCGAGGGATCCTTGGTGTGACTTCTTCCTTGCTCTCGGAGTAGTCAGCACTGGGCTAACCATGGTCTAGATCTAACAGTCAAGGGAGATCCTGAAGGGTCCCTAGATCTACAATCATCATTACATCACATCTCTGACCTTTGGGGGTTTTGGTGTTATGGCTGCTCCACTCTCCCGAAGTAGGACTTCACCAAAGTATTGTACATGGGTCTCTCCACTAGATGATCGGATGCTTAAGAGGGGTTCTTAAAAAACTCTCTAGATCCACGGCTCTCATCACTTCGTAATCCAAAATTCGGGGATTTTGGTGCCATCACATTTATTTTCTCCTGAAGTCGAACTTTGTCAGACTTAAATCAGTGTAGATCCAATGACCAAGGGTACTCCTAAATACCCTAAGATCTGTGTCTCATGTTACTTCACGATTGGTGAATGGATCAGGGTTTAACGGTGGGTAGGTCTATTTTCCATGGTTAGGGAAACTTCCAGGCGTCGGTCAACCTCGTGGGTAATCATAAAAACCCATTTCCTTCAGCTGATTTATAAATGGTAAGGTCATAATACTCTAGAGCTTTGAACTCTCGAAGTTCTAAATCTAAAAGGGCTTATCTCCTTTCGAGCATAGCGCAGGGTTCCCAAACCTTGGTCACATGGGTCCTTCGAAAAATCTCATGGGCTACATGTTAATCTCTTAGCCGTGAATTGGTTAAGGACATGGGCATGAGCCCTAAGTCATATGGGTGAAAGGTATGAAAGAGGTGTCCTCCTTCCATAAGGTTTGAACTTGGTATTCCCACGAAGTTAGATTCGAGAGGTCGGTGAGACTTAAGCGCTCCAGTAGATCCTACCCCGACTCTCTTGCATAATTACATCCCATAACTCTCTAAATACTAAGCTGAGGCAAGAATATGACCATTGAAAAGAATGGGTTCACAGAGAGACAATACACATTTCTACCTTAATTATTCAATACATAACTCAATCATAGACATGTATATTCAAACATCATTTCCATTTCAATACACAGAGTATGAAAGTACATATTGAAAACCATAATCGTGAAGAGACTAATGAAAGGGGTGCATGTTTCTACCCAACCATAGGCACAACCACTCTTGAATGAATTTACTATTGGCCACCCCTGTTCTATACCATGATGCCCTGAGAGAGACTCTTTCTTCTTGCTCAGTGACAGCCAGGGACAGACGTCACTCTCCTCCTCCCACAGGATCTTGGAAACTGGTTTTCTCTGTACCAAGGAAGGAGGTATGCATGAGTAATTCCATAGTCACTTGTCATCCTCATTTATCATATTGTAACAAAAATCATGCCAGTATCTTATTGCACCCAGAATGATATTATTTCTTAGTTCTCCTTTGAACTAGAGAGATGCAAGCATTATTTTCTCTTCTCGAGATTGGTCTTTCGACTCTGCTTCCTCATGCGCAGATCTGCCTCTGCCCCCAAATTACCACTTTTATTTCCTTCCTCAACAAGTTGGTTTGGGTATGAATCCCCATCTCATGTTCAGGTTTGGAAGTCTTTCAGATGGGTACTCTGCCCCATATCCTCATTAACTCTTGAGGAGTACTCTTCCAGCTACCAGTCTGACTAGTAATTAGTTTTCAGTGTCATAGGATTGTTCTAGGTCTGAGCCATTAAATCCAATAAGGTACTAGTTTGTTGGGGGGTCATCTCAACCATTTATGGTTCCCCTCACCATCTCTCTCATAGCACCATGGTCTATCTTGGCAAACCCCCCTTTCAACAATTATGCAACACTATACATTTTCTATTAATAACAGAAAATACATACATTGACCTTTTATAACAAAAAGGTTCATCAAATCCAACATTCACGCATATTTAGTCTTCCATTGTGTCTTGGCCAGTTATAGTTATATTTACAAACTGGGGGAAACAGGGGTAGTACAACCCCCCCCCCCCCCCCCTTAAAGGAACATCATCCTCAATGTTCTATCTGTCGATGTGCTCTGTATGTACAAAAGTAAACAAAAATGGGTATTCTTGTTTCATGGCATCCTCCATTTCCCATGTGGCCTCATCTGGGCCAAAGTGTTTCCACTGCACCTTAACCTTTGCAATGGTTATTTTCCTGAGTTGGGTTTCCTTCCTGTCTATTATGCATTGAGGTTCTGGTAGGAATTCTCCCTCTAGTTCTACCTGAATCATAGACTAGTCAGTTATATGATTAGAATCATGTACATATTTATTCAATAATGAAACATGGAAAACATTATGTTCCTTCAATGTGGGAGGAAGTGCTACTATATATGCTACAAGTCCCACTCTATCCAAAATTTCAAAGGGTGCACAATACTGAGGTGCCAGCTTGGCACAAAATCCCATTCTCAAGGAGCTTCTCCTAGGTCTAACTCTGAGATACACATGATCCTTTGTTTTGAACTCGCTATAAGTTCTCTTTCTGTCTGCATAGCTTTTCTATCTATCTTGAGATATTTTCCTTTATATGAATTAATTTTTGTTCCATTTCTTTCAACATTTCTAGTTTGATGGTGATTATGTCCACTAGGTTATCCCAGTTGATTGGAATCTTGCACTGTCTACCATAGAGGGCCTCAAATGGACTCTCATCTTCAAGGACTCTTGATAGCCATTGTTGTAGGAAAACTCTACCAGTGGTAGGTAGTCTTCCCACTTCTTAGGTGTTATCACTGAAATTTCATCCACAAATGGTTACAGGAATCCGACATGTTCAAACAACTATTAGTTCACCCATGGACCAAAAATCACCAAAAATGCATTTCCAAAAGGTCCAAAACTATACAACCAGTTATAAAATCAACATGCACTAAGGATGTACAGGAAGCGCATGCAAGTGCGCCAGTCGAAAAATCCAGAAACACATGCATGCGCCAGAGGACTGACTGTGGATGCTAAAATCCACGCACACCTCATAACGACACATTTATGATGTTGGTCGGCTTCCCACCTTCTGGTTAATCTTCCAAGTCGATTTGACATCCAAATCTTGGCTGAATCCAGCTGGGTGGCTGGTCAAAGACCTAAGGGTGCCCTAAATGGCCCCTTGTTCACACTAAAGGTTGGTTAGATAATTCCTCAAAGATATGCTATAAAAAGAGGCCATGGGTGCACTACATTTTCAAGGAATTCATTTGTATTTTTATGTTTCCTATATTCTCTTGGAGGATCATTTTTCCTTGTCAAGAGCATGCAAGAAATATTTCATTGGAGCTATTCAAATCACCATTTATTTCAACTTTTCAAGTTGTAAGAAGAGCTCAATCTTGGGGGTTCAAGAGCCCTCCCTTGGAGGAAGAAGGGACCCAAAGTCTCCCTTTCTCTTTGGTGTTTTCTTTCCACTAATACAATCCTTTCCATTGGTGGCATGAATCTTGTTTGTTCTTTGTTCTAATGTCCTTATGCACTCTAGTTTAATTTTTTTTATTTTTCTTAGCTTAGTCTTTTCTTTATATTACATGTTTGATGTTTCTAACTTTTACCTTCACTACTATCTTGCCTAGCTAACCCAATTGGGCTTGTAAGCACCTCTATTTTTCTCATTTCGGTGACAAAAGAGGCGCAATAGATTGGCGACTCCATTGGGGAAAGGTATCAATTTCCTACCCCATTTGTGTTATTTTAGCTTTTATTTTTGTTTCTTTAACTTGCAGGGACCATAACCGGCCCAAGTCGACCTACAAAAATCCAAATTCAAAGCTAAACAGAGAATTTCATATGAACTTTTCTTCACGGCCGTGTAACAGACAGTGCGCGCATATTTTAGCCCACAGGTGCATCTTCAACACATGTGTGCTCAAACTGATATATTGTTCAACGCCTTCTGTGCACCAGTGCCCAAAAGTCCCTTTCAGTTCGTGCATTGGCACTCACAGCGCCTCTGTCTACTCCGAGACCCGCGCACCTCTGCAGAAAAACACACATTGTAAGATTTTTGTGATCTATGGAGGGCCCATAGCCTTCTTAAAATTGATTCCATGCACATTGTAATCTACACCACACTTACATTCCCTCTCCATATAAAGGGATTAGTCAAAACATAGTCACTTAGGGGTTAAAATCATAACTTTTCCCTCTTTTTTTTGTCATTTTTCCACATGGATGGCTTTCTTTGACTAAAGTTAAGTTGGAATCATTCTACAAAACATGCATTGAGACCAGAAATTGGATATCAATCGTTGAGTATGCTCTTCTCTCGCACTCCAAAGTGATCTTGAGAATCAGAAAGAGGTTGAAGGAAAATTTCATCTCCCTTAGAAAAGACAAAATCTTTAGGAGAGGACAACAACCCCCTCGGGACTCCTCTTAGTTTATTTTTTCAAACACATCTTAAGATTGTAAGGGCCCATACATTACCACATGTTACAAATATAGGATAGTGTTGAAATTTACTTTCTTAGATTAAATCACTAGGGAAGTTTAAAGGTTTTGTAATGGGTCCATACATGCCCACATGTGCACAATCTAGGATAGTTTCAAAGCTTTCTTAGATCAAATCAAAATAGGGAGTTAAAGGAGTGGTAAGGACCCACATGTTCTCATGTTAGTTTCCTAGGGATTTTAAAATTCCACGAGGTTTGTACCAATGACACATAGTAACTTAGGTAATCAACACTTGTAAGGACCAAGCGAAGTCCACATGTAGCAAGGTGACACCTAAATTATTAAAAATTGGCAAACTTTCACTTGTTCACACACAAAGTTCACCAATCACTCACATAGTCTTATATAGAAATCGTGGAGGTTGAAGTAAGTTTCCTCCATTGGGATTCCGAAACGCCCCACCCTTTTTCTTGACGAGACTATCCACTCCCACTTAATTTCAATGAGGTTGGTTCACACCCCCAATCTCTCAAACAACCACACCTAAAATCTTTCTAAAACCCACTAAGTTTTCCTCCACAGGAGGTACCAAAAGAATTTTTTTAGTCTAGGTAGGATCTCGGGGATAGGCATCCAAATAACTCCCTATTACTTGGTTCTCACATCGTCAAAACAATAGAAGTTGAAAATAGGGAACTTTTAAATCCTCCAAGTCAAGTGTTCCTACACCATAAGGCAGGAAGATACCCGTGAAGCGTTGAAGACTGAGGTCCGGTTGTTCTGTGCATCCCCCCTTGAGGCACCCACCTCTTAGACGAGATCCATCCCGTGACCCATTTATGAGGCCGAAAATCTAAATGTCACACTTTGACCGAGGTACCTAGTGACCAAATTTTAGGACATCTACCTAGGTGGAAATTGTGGGCTGCAATTGCACCTTGATTGGATTTTGTGTGGCTATTGGGAAATATCTCCAGCTCTTTTGGGATATGCCCCCTCTACCCCTCATTATAACTGATTACTTCATCCTTCACTAGTTTCTCTTTTGGTGGCTTCAGACACCACTGTCGAGTGCTATTGGAAGGTCCAGTGCTATTTGAGAGGAAAGATGTTATGTCTTTTAGGAAATGAGCATTTTTTTTCTTTGTTCTCCCATGCGAACAAAAACCACCTATCCACATGTATGTTTCTGTATCAATTGATTTATGTATGATGCCCTTGTGATTACATCTGATTGTGAAATATATTGTGAAGGTTCGAAAATCACGGCAAAGACTCTTGTTCATTTATTGCTCTCATCACCATTTTCGCACATTCACTTAGCTAGTTAGACATCATAGGGGACCCACAGAATCCTCTTCATTCCAAACGCTTGCTAAATCTCCCTCCTATTCTAGGGGGAGTTCCTAGTCTTGCTAACTCATAAGCTCCACCATCTCACACTCTTGTTAGCGCTACTATTTTGGGATCAACTTTTCTTGGTTCCACTTTAATTGGGTCCACTTCCCAAGGTGAACCATCCACTCAGTCTCCTTTACACGAAAGCGTGGGGGCAACTTCTTCTCAAGGGGGAAGTACAAACCCACCTAGTCCCCCTCAAGGGTCAGGTACCCAAACCACTCACACTATAGCCAAAACGAATCCTCCGCCACCACCCCATATGTCATACTTCACTTCCCTCAACATACCGGATTTGACTAAACTCACCAATGATCCTATATCACACAACCCCACATGGCCTGCAATGCCTACCAAACTACCTTCAGACATCCCCAAGTTTGAAGGAAAAGTGGGAGACGACCCTGCCAAACATATCATGACTTTTCATTTATGGTGCTCTTCAAACAACATCATGGATGATTCCATCCATTTGAGATTATTTCAACATACACTCACTGGCCCATCAGCTAAGTGGTATGTAGACGAAAAATTTGGGTCCCATGTGACCTCTGAATCCTTGGCCAAATAATCTTTGACCTTCTTTCAACTACCAATTCTTCATGACAATGGCCTCGAACTTCTCTTAGAATTAAAAAAAACCTCCTCCATGCACATCGCAGACCACATTCACGAATGGCGTCGACGATGCAGTCTCTGCAAAGTTGATGCTACCCCACAATAATGTCTCAATTGGTTTTTTAAATCACTTGTTTCCCTCCTTGCTAAAGATGTGGCCGCCACCTTCCCCCAGTCTAAAGAAGAGGCCATTAGCAAGACCCAGTAGTTCAAACTCATTTACACACAGTCTGGTTACCTATATACAGTACTTTCAGACACCCCAAGACCAGTGCCCTTCAGCCAAGACAAGCCTGGGATGTCTCAGTCAACAGATGGATTGATTGGTAACACCACACACCACAACCCATAACCTCAAAAACCACCCATGCATGGCATAGCCTAATATCTGTCGGCATATGGAGGAATCCCTTATTATCCTCCTCCCCCTTACCAACAACCATACCCTGTTTCCCTACCTCCACCCATAAGTGGACCCCCACTAGCACCCACAATGCGCCCACCTATCCAACCTAGTTCTTGTACTCCCTCTACCTCAACCTATACCTTAAGCACTAGTGAAAGAACCATGCCTTCCTATGTACCTTATTGATCACTGCCACAACATAATCTGTACTTTCCATTTCCTAGTCCTCCATAGCCCATGGCTCCACCACAAGGACACCCACATGTTGGGGTTAATTTTGTTCATCCCTCTCCCATTCAGCAATATCAAAATTTTGAACAACTGAATATGGACAACCCAACCCACCAGTCGAATAATGCCAAAAATAAAGGAAAAAACCAAAAAAATAATAACACGGGGCAAGGAGGCAATCATCCCCAACAAAACCAACCCACTGGGGGCAACCAGAACCCAGGGAACCAGAACCCTCATGGGGGAAATAATAACAAATACCAAGGGAAAAATAACAACAACCTTCGCACCAACTTCCCTTGTGCCCTTTGCGGTGAGTTTGGTCACTATACTCACCATTTCCCCCAAATCGTTGACTTTAAGAGGATGAAAGACTCTATGAATGGATCACATCCTCCAGCATAGCCTGCCCCTTAGCAGGCCCCACAACAATATGTACAGCAACCACCCCTAGCCATATTGAAAAACCTCATTCCACACCAAGGGGTGATGAACACCCAACAAGACATGCAGCCTACCCCACCACAGTTGGGACAATATCCCAATCCAAGCAATCCTACAGATTGCACTATCCTCCTCACTAGTGAGGAAGAATTCCTTCTACAAACACGTAGTCATCAATGCAGCACACCCCCTGAGTCTTCTCCTACCACCTCTGAAGCACCCCCAGTCACAACTGGACCCCCATTGATGATTCCTTGCCCTAATACTGAAACCCCCCTTTGTATTCCTCGCATCCCATTACGCAGGAATGTCCACAACCCTCAGGCTAGGGCAGCTCATAATTATAGTTTGGTCAATGACTTGGCACAATCTCTGGTTGCCATGTCAGTCTTAGAAGTCCTTCAAAATTTCCCCACTCAGTGGAAGTCATTACTTTCCACCCTGGGGGAAGTCGACCCTGCTAATACCCGACTCATCACATTTGATATTGATAGAGGAGAACCTCGCCTCCCTTCTCTTATCTCTTTTCAAATACCAGTTAAAATCCGGAACATTACAGTTCACAGATGCATCATTGATGAAGGTGCATCCACATGCATCATGTCCAAATCTGTATGGCAGAAACTTGGTTCCCCTGAACTCATACCATCGGCCATTACCTTAAGAGCTTATGACAGACGACCATCTTCTCTTGAAGGGCTCTTCCAAAATGTCCCCATCAAACTCGGGGGAAAAACCATTCTCATTGACATTGAGGTTATTGATGCCCCCCTCGATTACAATATCTTGTTCGGTCATAGCTACATGTATGCTATGAAGGCAGTTTCCTCTTCTGTATTTTGAACCATGATATTCCCGCATAACGAGAAGATCATTACCATCGATCAGGTTTCACATTATGAGCCTAACCCTTCTTCCAACATCAATAATATCCTCCCTTTCGTCCACACTAATCCTGATACTTACCCACTCATCGAGATGGGCCCCGACATTTTCAAAGACCCATCCTTGCTTGGGACATACCATGCAGCACCACTGCTCATTCATCCTTCCAATCAGGTATCTGTCGTCTCATCCAATGAAACTGGAATTGGAAACACCCTTCCTCCCAATTAGGCCTCTCTTATATCTGACATCCCACTAGTCGCATAACTCTTTCCTCAAGAATTACTTGAAAACCCTTTTCCTTCACCTGTTCCTGATTCCACCTTACCCCAAGGACACATACCAGTTTGGGAGACACTTCCCCAAGCTCTTACTCAAATCCCCTTCTTTTACCCTCCACCAGGCATACAAGATTTTCAAGTATCCGCAATGATTACCCTTCCCAATATGGTGTTGGCAATCCTAGTATGGTATATACATACACCATCCATGGTCCCTCAACCATCCCTCCCTCCTCAAACTGAAGGAATCCTGATGCAGATTCCAGTACCTACTCCCACCGCACCATCCACACCCTCACTCACTAGAACCACTACTACAGTTGGGGGTAGACGGAAAAATAAAGAGACCACCTCTCCCCTACCCCAATGTGTCCAACCTCCTTGCACACTATGCGAGAAATACGGGCACCCCACCAACAAATGCCCATCTTTACCAGAGCTACGCAATCTAATTCAACTTAATCAAGCACCATCACTGCTCATAGCTTCATCAAGTACTACCGCTACCTCCCCTAACGCAAGTAGAAAAGGAATACGAACCAAATTCGCCTGTGCCATCTATTCATAATATGGCCATTATACACACCATTGTCCAGTGCTACCTCAATTCCAACAGACACTAACAACAGTACGCCAGAGATTTCAGCAAGAACCCACCCCATCTGCATCATCCTCACCAAACGTCACTGACATCCATTATTTCACGACCTCAGTCAACGAACATATGAGATTCCCTTGTTCTCTCTATGAATTGTTAGATCATTTCACATATCAATGTCCTATGATCATTGAATACAGACAATGCCAAATCGACCTGATTCAAAATCCTACCNCCCGACAGAATTGGTGATTAACCCTACTCCATCACCAAAGGTTCGTCATATTATTTCCACTGAGCCTGAAGCACTCCCTACTCCTCCATGGTTCTTGGATTATTTATATGAGGATTTACCCCCAAATCCCCCCAATTCTCCAGTTCATTTTCCTACGGAAATTTTACGCATGACTACCATTTTTAACCCACAATATATCGATATTTGGTTTATGTCGAGCAAACCATCGCAATCCCCTTGCCTCAATACCTCTACTTATTTACCACCAGGAGACAATGACATAGTGATAGTCACTGTTGTCACTCCTCCTGATCCCCTATATTCACGACAGTTTCACTGCGATGAAGATATCCTCAAGGAGTTAACTACCCCTGATTTCCCATGGGATGCACTCCACCACAGAGAGCTTTTTCTTTCACAAGAATCCTTCACACCCCCTAACCAACACCCCATATATAGAGATGAAACCAAATATTTTCTCTTATCAGGGCATATAGATTGGTTCAATAACCCTATCCCTACCCCTCATGCTTTCGAAGAAGGCAATATGGCCAATATTTCCCCTACCATCAAAATCGATATTTCCATCAAATCTGGAGTCACAGAGGAAATCACCATTGGCGACGCATGCCCTCTGGAAGAAATTACCATTGGCGCCACATGCTCTCTAGAATAAATCACATGTTATTTTTCACGCTATGGGCTTATCGCATGATAGTCAAAACTTCCACAGGCTTCACACCATTTCACCTAGTCCATGGGGTCGATGCCACTCTTCCCATCGAGTGCGAAATCCCCACCTTACACACCGCTATTGAGATATTACCCGACACTGCTCAAATGGAGAAGTGTTTTCTGAACTTAACATCTCTAGATGAAGATCATTGATCTTCATTACAGAACAATGAGGCAGCCAAAAAATGGTCAAAGGCCACCTTTGATCGCCATGTCAACCTCCGCTCATTTAATGAAGGCAACCTTGTCCTCTCTTACGATATCGCTCACAATACCCTCGGACACAGAAAGTTTGAGTCACCATGGTATGGACCTTACATCATCCAACATTGCCTCACTAAAGGCGCATACATTCTGGCCTCTCCCGAAGGCCACCTCTCAAAGAACCCGTCAACGGGTTGTACTTAAAGAAATTTTACGACTGAGCGTAGCCCTTCTACACTAGGATTTTTATTTTTTGTACGTTTTTATATAGAGTTTTTAATATTCTTTCTTACATACCTCACGTCTAATCCATCATTTGTGTTTTTGACAGATTCCTCCCCCATCGGCCTACCACATCGGTTACACCGACAGAGCTATCCGTTGGACAGAGAATCTCGCTTCAGCCGCTTGGGCCCTCTATTCACCCTTGCATGAGCTACTCCACTCCAGTGGCATATGTTTAGGTTCAACAACCAATAACCAAACTGAGTACACAGTCATCATTGGCCTCCTCGTCGAGGCCAATCATCTCCATATTCATCACCTTAGCATTCTACTAGAGTCCCAACTAGTTGTCCTCTAGCTCAACAATGTGTGCCGTGTCCACGATCCTTGCCTCTTCTGCAAATACCTGCATGTTAGAATTTTTTCTCAAAATTTTGATTCCATCAAATTCACACATATTCCAAGACAATTTAATCAAGTAGTAGATACTATGGCTAACCTAGTGTTAGATTGACATTTATCACATCAAAATACCAGTATGCATACATAAATCATCAACAGTCTGTCAACAACATATAGATTAGACATCATCAAAAAAAATTAACAAACATCAACACATATGAGAACCACAAAGATCCCAAAAAGTATATCCATATATGTATCGGTCAATGTGTCATCAGTGTTTACAAAAATAATATACAAAATATACCATCCGTAGGTAGGTGAACCACCTTACCCCTATAGATACAAAAATGGTACCCCCTCACCATATACAAAATGGGCTCACCAGCCTATATCGATACAAAAATACATACATATAGAGACACTCATGGTGCCTATAGAGCGTCACCACCTGGCCCTCTCTTTGGAGGAGGGGCCCCACCAGGGAGGGGTCCCTCAGGTCTTGGAGGTAGTCTCCTAATCATCATTTCCCCTGCTACAAACACTCTCCAAACCATGGTCCTCCATGCCACAGGAACACCCACACACTGTTCCAGGACTCCCTCATTTAGGATACATGACCACATGCCCTCAAGAACTCCCTGTAGTACTGCCTCCAAGTGGTGGCAAGCATCCTCAAACTCTCCCCTGACCTCAATCGGAGGAGCATGCAATGGCCCTGCATGGTGTTCATCAAAACAGCATTGCCTAGCCACTCTCTCATCATCAATGGGCATCGACCCAGTGTCATCACACCGTCATCACTCTCCTGTCCGTGGCTCTCCCCGTGGAGGTCTCATTAGCCCCTCACATGTCAGTGCCATAACCAACTCAACCTCACACCCGTGAGGTCCCACATCTACACATAAACCAAACACATGATAGCATCAGCATCCATCTATACAAAATATACATGATATACTATCTAAACAAATCAAAACATCAAAAATCACATCTTACCTTGGCGGTTGAACACCTCTCCTGGAGGTAACACCATCTCTGGATCATCCCGGAAGTCCACCCCACAATATGGATACTGCAGTATGATCTGCAGCATCTGCCTCCACACTTGTGCAACCTCGACCGTGAAATAATGGTCACCCTCTCCACCACCATGACGAATCATGATCCTAGACCACCGCTTCAGTCATGGCTCTCGCACACCAGGTGCACCTAACAACACTCTAGGGCACAACATCGACACCCTCTCCAAGAACCATACCACCAAGATAGACCCAAAGGAAAACTCCCCAGTGTCCTCCATACGACATCTGTCGAGCTTCCCTACCATATTCACATGGAGCATCAAACCCCAGGCAAAATGCTTGCCAGCTAGTCCCCTCTCCATAATCCTCAACTGAACCCCACTGATCCGCTGAGTCGCAAGAGACCCATAAACTCTCACAACCACCGCTGCCACGCAATGATGAAAAAGGGAATCCATCGCCCCGATACTCACCATGGAGCTCGACATGAAGTCATCCCTCGTACAGTACCTCCAGCCTAAGGAAACCAACTGCCCATCCCCAGGTACCACGGGCTCCGCCAGTAAGGGAATTCCCCGAAAAGGGAGCCCAGTCAAAAAATATACATCCTCCACCACAGTGAAGGCCAGCTTCTCCCCTTGCACCATAAAACAATTCATATCTAGACTCCACATCTGAATCATGAACTGCAGTAAATACTCCTGTGCCCACACCAGGGGGCACTCAAAGAACTTCAACAACCCATAATCTGCAAAAGTATCACGAACCACCGACTCCTCATTGTTCATGGCCTCCCTGAGGTGTGACCAATCTCTCTCTCTCCAGTGAATTGACATCATCCAAAATGATCACCTGCATCCACATAATCTAGTACTCGATCAACCATCTCAACCATAAACACATCAAAATCTCCAAAAAAAATGATAAGTTTTTACACCCTTCAGCTTTGCCTCCAAGGTGCGGATGTTTTAACCCACAAGCATGCACACATGCGTGCCTATTTATCCCATAAGCACGCCCACATGTGCACCTATTCATCCCATAGGTATTCACGAATGTGCACATGTTGGCCATATAGAAGCACATTCATGCACCCCTGTCACCTATACAGGCGCGCATCATAGCGCGCATGTTCAATGCACAACTACGCACGCATGCGCAGTTGTTAAGATTACAGAAGCGCATTCATGCGCCCCTGTCACCTATACAAGAATTCATCATAGTGTGCATGTTCAATGCACAGTTGCGCACGCATGCGCAACTATTAATATTACAGGCATGCATGCCATGCGCCCCTATTTCCCCCATTAGGGCGCCCTAGCACGCGGATATCCGCATTACAGGTATGCACCCATGTGCATAAATTTCTAGATCACCCACGCACTGGGGGGACACAGCCACAAAACCCCTTGTACAACCTTCCGTACAGGCCCTACCGAAAAACAAAAACCCTAATTCTATGCAGGATGATACAACAACTAACCTAAAGCTTGTTGGTCCTAAATCGGCTGCCTCAATCTCCCGGAATCTCCAAAACTCCTCTAAACTTGCTCATCCACTCAATAACACAGCAGGTACAAATGAAGTGGCATTTTGTGCCCTACAACTATATATAGTCCATATTGCCAAAATTCCAGACTCAATTCTGAGAACTCCGAGCATCCATTTTTTGATCCGTCTTCAGGCACGGGATCAACACCCCGTAACCTACACCATGACAGTCCCTGGGCCACTTTCCATCTTTATCCCTCGGGGGACATTTTTCTCATATTACACTCAAGTACGCATGCTTACATTATTGAATAACTACTATATGATCTTTCTCTTCCGATATTGTTCACATCGGGGTATTCGTTTTTCATTTGTGCAGGTACTTTCTCATCATATATTAGCAGTCTCCCTTCAGGTATATTATCAACACTGACATGTAGTCTTTCCCTCTGAATATCACAATGCATTTATAGTCACACCCCCCGATATTTGCCTCTAGGATCCCTATATCCGGCTCTGCAGTATTTTCACCTCCACTACATTTCGGTACTGTCACCCGGTAGTACTCCCACCCACATGAGTTTTCCCATTCATAGTCCCCCTGGGAACTTTGACACTCATGTTGTTTTCACCCTTTAGGGATGGGAGTCCTGATAGTCTTACATCGTGTTGAGAATCATCCACATACTCCTTCTCCTCATGTTGCTAAAACTGCCCAACAGACTCCCAGGTTACTTCATCATGGTTCTATTTTAACTGCACCCCCATAGTATCATTAACCATCCATTTCATTCATCACCAATTTTCCCATCTATAGATTGTCCTCCATACATTTCCCTAAATACAGAAACTTGCCTGTGGGGCCCTAACCCTCCACTTGTTCTCTGAGCAACTTGCGCCCTCATCAGGCCAAGCCATCTTACATTGGAGCACCCATTTTTGTATCTGCACAGTTATCCCAACTTATTATTTTTTATTCTTTTGGTAATTTTACAAACCCCTTTTTTGCATTTTCATATCTTTCTATTGCCGCCTTTAGCGGCCTTCCTTTTTTCGTCAAAGAAACCATTGTCTCCCTTGGTTGGGGAATTTCTCATTTTCCCGACATCAATGAAATTATCTATAAACCCCGAGTATCCTACATCCCATACACCTTTCAATCTCTGTGTTTACCCATTTTGTCACGCCTCTGGCACAATTTACTCTCATCTAGTTGTCCCCCTGACACTAGATTCAATTTCATGGTTGCTGCCACTTTACATCTCCCCCCAACCAAAGGAAGTATTGAGTCTCACTACTCCTCTACTTTGTCTATGTTACTCATCAGTTCCTGATTTTTTCCAAGTGGATTTCATGAAGCCCTCCGCTTCTCAAAGTTGCATCTCCCTTTCTATTGACATCAACACAGTTTCCAGCAGGGCGACAGTATCTTGACTCTCATTACCTTTACAATGAGGAGTCTCGGATGACACAGAGAGAACCATCATTGCTCTCTGATGTCATTTACCCCCACCACATTCGAATTCAATACTTTCTCAAGTTGTGGTGGGTCTTACTTTGCGACTAGTGCGGTTGTTTTTTATTTTCTGAAGACCTCTTAACATTGTTAGGCCATCAATGCCTGTGAATCATCAACACTTTCTCTAAGTGTCATCGCCTCTTTTCAGAGTTTATTCCCCATCAAAATTGTCCTCTATTATTATCAACACGCCCCTAAGGGCATTGCAGTCATCTACAATGACATACAACTTCAGTTACTATATTACACTCATTTTGAGTTACATAACACAAGCATGGGGCATGCCCGCCTCGTTTGTACACAGTTTATTTTTTACACCTTGCAAGAGGTTGGGTTTTACAGGTTCCCCTCTCCCTCCAATGGGTCACTCTTGACACTATCATTATCAATCTTTCTTACAATGGTACTCTTAGTAGAATAAACATTGATGAATTTTATCCATACGTATGCTCCTAACCTCATCCATCAAGGGGCATCTGTTATCACTGAAATTTCATCCGCAAATGGTTACAGGAATCCAGCATCTTCAAATAGCTATTAGTTCACCCATGGACCAAAAATCACCAAAAATGCATTTCCAAAAGGTTCAAAACTATACAACTAGTTATAAAATCAACATGCGCTAAGGATATACAGGAAGCGCACGCACGTGCGCCAGTCAAAAACGCCAGAAACGGGTGCATGCACCCGAGGCGTGAATGTGGATGCTAAAATCCATGCACACCTCAGAACAACGCATTTATGATGTTGGTTGGCTTCCCACCCACTTCTGGTTCATCTTCCAAGCGGATTTGACATCCAAATCTCGGCTGAATCCGGTTGGGTGTGTTATCTCCTCAAATAAATTAGTGGATATTTTGCTTTTTTGGTGATAGATTGTGTCCCAAAAATTTATTTGAAAATTTTTGTAGGTAGGTTAGAGAGTCTATTTTCTGTAATAAAACTCATAAAGAACTTTTGATTTGGTTTGGTCAAGCAAAAGGAAGAATCTCAGGTTTCGGTGGTTTAAGCGAGCCTGAAACGCGCTCATTAACCACTGAAAGCCTTCGTTCTCGGTAGTTAAGAAGGAAAAGAAAAAGCTCAGTTAACCTCCAAAAGGATTTCAACGGGGAAAAGGAAAAGCTCGTGCTTTCACACGAGCTAGCTGTCAATTGGCGTAATCATGAGAATGTAATCGACGAAAGTTGATGGAGGTGGTAAGGTATGCATGTTCTTGTTGAATCTATCCGAAGAGTGATACCCTCTTGTCCTTTTAACTACATTTGTCATTTCAAAATTAAAGCTCGGCAAAGACACAGAAACTCATGTGTGATTCCCGACTAATAGAAATGATTAGTCACATAGCCCCTCGCTATCTCCAGTCACGAGGACAGAGTTCCATTATGATCCCAATTAATCTCTGATTTGTTTTCCATTAATTATCAATTTGAATCCGAGAGTCATTGTGACAGTCTTGAGCCCATGATTTCATTAAGCAAACACATATTCAGAGATCATAATCTCATTTTTGTGGTGATTGCCAAGTGGAGTTTGAGTTCAGCCGATCGTGATCAAGAAAATTTTCATACCAATCAAGCCAAGTCAAGTCATTAGGTAGTTCAAATCTCATACTGTGTCAACTTAATTGTATATCTCACCGAAACTCGAAATTTTTATCTTGTATTCAGTCAGTCTGTTGTCTAAATTTGGTTAAGTGATTGAGCTTTGCGATTAGAACTCTGAGTCACCCTTCTCGTTTGTTTTTCTTTGAGTCATACTCCCTGTCATCCTAAATCATAGAGTCTTTGTCTCCCTGGCACGAAGTTTTTCCTAAATCGTAGGTATAGGTCAGCAATTACTAAATGTCGAAAGTAGGGCCAGTTCTAAGGGCTGAATTGGATGGAGTTTGGTACCTTGAGGCTCACCCAGAGGTGGCCGAGTTCTTCAAGAAAACTGGAGTCTATGCATATTGTGAAAATTTGACAGATTTTCACCAACAGGTGTCTGAAACCTTTTCTATCTCGTATGATGGAAGAACAACAACAGTGGGAAAGGAACAGTTTGTGGTTGACGAGGCAGCCATAGATGAGTTCATTGGTCTCCCCAGAACAGGCGATTGCTGGTTCAAATCAACTATACCTTCAAACATTGAATTTAGATCCTACCTACAGCCTCTACACAAAGATCTTATATGGGAAAACGACATACCAATGTCTTATCTGGAACCTAAGTGGCAATCTCTCTTGAAGGCAACCTTTGTCTATATCACCTGTGAGGGTAGATACAACAGAGTCATGTTCTACCACTTCAAACTTTTAAATCACTTCACAGGGAGATCTCCTATCAATTTACCATTTTACTTGCACAAAGAACTTACAAAAATGGCTAGGCAGGTCAAGGCCAAGCCCACTAAGGTGGCGATTAGATTGTCTCATCAAGGACTCATTACTCTCATCGTCAAAGAGTCATTGAAGAAAAGGTAGGTAGATTGGAACTACTTCCTCTTCTGGAATTAATTCCATACTGATTGGCAATAGGAGGAGAAGGGTAAAAATGTTGTCACTAAGAAGACCATTACTCCTAAGAGTATTCATACAAAATGGAGGGGTATCTCACCACCAAGAGAACTAACTCAATCATCCTCTGCTAAAAGAAAAAGAACCAAAAGAAAGTTACAGTTTGAGGGTAAGCAGACCAAGGACCTTGCTGGAGGAAGTAACCCTTTAAACTTACCATATAGTGACTCAAAACCAGAACATGAGTTAGAAAAGATAGAAGGTGATGAACAGGTTGATCAAGTTGAAAAAGATTATCCCAACTTGCCTTCACCAACTCCTCCAGATGAACACATTCAACCGTCAGTAAAAGCCTCTTAAAGCAAGCCTAAAGCATCTAAGGCTCTCAAAATCAACAAACTCCTAAAAAAAATGTATGAGATGGAAGTCTTAGAAAGATTTATTAAAAATGAGAATAGAGACTTGACTGAAAGAAATGCAGAAATTTTCAACATGAACCAAAGTCTCAGGGAAAAACATGACAAAATCAAGGACAGGAACATGGTGTTGATAAGGGAGAACATGAAGCTGTACAGGCAGCTTAGAATTCTGAGGCTGAAATTAAAAGATATCCAACCGCTAACACAGGAGAAAATAGGTTTGGAAACTCTGGCTGAGCTAGCTACAACAATGGTAGATATACCACAGTCTTCCACACAGCAAGATCAGGTTCGCAGATCTGCACGAGTAAGAGCTCCATCGTCCAAAAGACCTTGAACACTCAACTAAGCATCAAGGTAATCATTTTTGCAAATTTTGAAGTTTTTAACAAATCTAAGTTTTCGATGGTTTAGGCGAACAGGATGACTGTTCATTAACCACCAAAAGAAGAAATTTCAGTAGATAACACACCCATTAGTCACCTGAGTTAACCACCGAAAGCCTGTCACTGCTAGAATGACCGAATTTTTGCCCAGATCGGAATTTTTTGAGTTAGAATGGTTTGAAACCTCTTCGAATGGAAATTTGTTGAATTATCAAATCATATCTAATAGCTATTTTTGATGGATAAGGGAAAGAAGAGGTGTTTCAATCATTTTTGGTACCTTTTTCAAAGGCAGAAAATCAAGGTTTTTGCACACCTCAGCAAATTCAAAATTTATCTCTTGGAAGAGTCATCAATCAACCTTGGAAGGCTATTCTTCACTGCACAAGGACTCTACAAGATATGAAGACCGTGAAATGTTGGATTGACCTCACTTTGAGGGTCATTCCTTATCTTTTGCAAGTTAGTTTTGAATTTCTATTTTAGGCATATCTGATCCATTAATTCAGGATCTAGATACTGTGTTTTAAAGGCTATAAAGCTGGAAACTGAAGATGAACACAGGGTTCAACTTTGGAGACCTTTTTCAGATTTCTGTACTCAAACTTCTCATTTTCATATTAAGTAATACAAGCTTCTTTTGCCATAACTTGTTCAGATTTCATCTTCCTATCTATTCTGTACTTGCACCTGGATATTATATTCATGTTGTTATGCTTATTTATGCCTAAAAACTGTCATCTTATCATTGCATTCATAAGTTAAACTTTCCAAGTATTCTTGTGATTATTGTAATTGGCCATTCATATATGATTTATATGTGATTATGCTGGTATAATAGTTATTTCTCCATACATCCATTTATTTGTAAACTCTCTAAACATTTTTGGTTGAAAGCCTTGTCCATCTAAATGTGTTCATGCATGTTTTGAGTGAGAAATGATTCAGTCATACGACTTGATCCAAACCCACACTTATTATTGAGAAAATAGTTACCAAAAGATAAAGTTACCAGGCATCTTTGACTTAAAGCCTAGGAAAGTTTCCTAGAGTGATAACATATGGCACCATTGTCGGGGAGAGGAGATCGAAGTTCATCTTCCTTGGGAGACAACATAGATCCAGCTTTGATGGTGGAAAAATCCTGGACATCATTTGGGTTGTAATCATCTATCTGGTGACTCCATTGAAATGAAGTGGCTCTGAAAAGAGCTCACACCAGGGAGAACCAAGAAGGCCCACTGGCAGCACCAGTTCTTGACCCTGAGAAGATCATCAGTAAGGTAAAAGATTTACAGCGACAGGCTTCCGGATCTACAAAGACATCAGATCTAGGTATTCAAACCGACACTTCTTCTTTCATATCTAAAAGGCCTCTAGTTGAATCCCCTGCTACTGAAACTCATAGTTCTCAGGAAATTGAAATTTTATCTGAAAAATTGAAGGTAGAGGAGCCTTCACTTTCTTCTAATGTTACAGACTCTTTTTTTGAGCATGATATTACATCCAACCTTAAAGAGGTAATTACAAAGTCCCCTCAGCAAAAAGAAACCTCTTCTTCTTCTTCTTTGAATTCCACACCCACAAATCCTATAGAGGGTGTTCTCTACACTCATACTAATCTGCCTGTTCTTGAAGATATTCTACATGATTTTTCCTCTAAGGGAGAAGAAATCTTAGCCTTGTTGCTCAGTCAGTTTTACAAGGCCTCTTATTTTCCACCCATTTCTGAAAATTTTTCTCAAAGTGAAGTAAGACAACCATTTTATTTAAACTCAGCCATCCCATCTCAACCTTCATCTCCTGGAAATTCTTCTTTTGTATCAACCCCCAAGATTGCCATGGTTGTTCCTTTAACCAAGATGGAACAGATTTTAGCAAATAGGTATGCTCCACTTGTCTTGCCCAATCCCTTATCTACCATGCCAACTGGAGATTATCAGAAATATATGCAAAAATTTACCGGAGCTAGGGATTATACTATTGAAGAACATATAAAATATTTTTATGCTTATGCTGGAAATATTAACATTTCAGAAGAAGATGTGTGGACCAGAGTTTTTGTGAAGAGTTTGGATGGACAAGCCCAGAAATGGTTCAAAGAGTTACCAACAAATTCAGTGACAGGTATTGAGCAACTAGATGAGGTGTTCTTAAAACACTGGGGAGAAGGAAGAGATCTACTATATTACATTTATGAATTCATAAACCTAAGAAGAGAAGATGGGGAGTCGGTCTCAGACTTCATCAAAATATATAATAGAATGTTTGGCAAGATCCCTGCAGAGATCAAACCAAGTGATGCATCAACAAAGATTACATTATATGTTGCTTTTGATCCAGATTTTTGTCTAATCCTCAGAGAAAGAAGATCAGCCACACTTGCTTTAATGAAATATGGTGCCCTCGAAGTCGAATCAAATATTATGGCATCTCAGAAACTTAAAGGAAAGGTTGAGAGAAAGAAGTTTTCTATTGAGCCCCCTTCTTCTTCTAATAGAAAAATGGAAAAGATGGCCAAGATGTTGGACAACTTGACATATGAAATGTCAAAATTGAAGATACAGAATTAGCAACCAGTAAGGACAAAAGAGACAAATGCTTTTGTCCCCAGAAATCCGAATGCGTTCCCTTACAAAAGGAACAATCAACAAGTCCAGATCCTTCAGAGAGATAAGAATGCGGTTGATGATCGGAGAATCAGACCCCCTTTCCAAAATGCAATACTAGAAGAAGAACAATAGATATCTCATAATGAAGTTGAAGAAGAAGATGACATAAATTGTTTTGGTGACGAAAATGATTCCTCCTTTTTGACACAAGTAGATTATGAAGAAGCCCTGATGGATCAAGAAATTCATGAGGCGAGTATTGAAGAATCTGTCTATCAAACGGATGATCAGCAAGGTTATAATTTAAGATCCAAAAATGTTGCCCCTAAACCATTGCCCATTGCTCCTGTGAAGAAGAAAGAAGTTGTTGCCAAGCAGCTTGTTGCTCCTATAAAACAAACCTCCACTCCTGCAAAATAGCAACATAAACAATCACAGCCCCTAGCCAAGGAGCAAGTCATTCTCAAAGCTCCTTCCAACGAGGTAAAAAATTCTGACAAATCATCATATTCTTTTTATTTCGAATCAAAAATTCAGAAAGTAAAGATACCTATGCCATTGACCAAACTCATGAAGAATGATATTTTCAAGTTTTCCATCCTGAAGTCCCTTAAACCAAAGACATCTTCGTCTGTTGATTTTGTAAACTTACAAGATGACAAGCCAACAGTAACTATAGGGCCTATGATAGAAGACCGAGATGATTCTTGTCCACCATTCTATATATCCCTAAATGTTCATGATAAGATCCTTCACAACTACTTGCTTGATTCAGGAGCATCACATAATATTATGCCCAAAGCAGTGATGGATGAGCTTGGGCTTGAGGTCACCAAACCATATCATGATATCTTCTCTTTTGACTCTAGGAAAGTCAGATGCCTTGGCCTCATAAAAGACCTTGTTATAAACCTTACCCAATTTCCAATGAGAAGCATGGTAATGATTGTGGTGGTTGCTGATATCCCACCCAAGTTCAAACTCCTATTGTCATGTCCTTGGAGAAAAAGGTTAGGAGGTACCTTGCAGAGGGATCTTTTGTATGCTACGATCCCGGTGTTTGGAGGAGAACTGAAAATACTTTACATAGAAAATCAACTTGCCTACTTCATCAGCAATGCAAAAAATTCTGTAAATCATCCAAATTTATGCTGTAGACACAGATTTTGGCTCGTGCATTCTTCAAATAGATGATTCTCAATCAGCTCCTATGCAGCTTTTGAAGCCCACTAAACAACAAACTGATGATAAGGGTGTTCCAGTTTGGACTATGTATTTTGATGGGTCCAGTACCAAAGATTCAGCAGGTGTAGGGGTAGTTTTGATTTCTTCTTCAAAGGAGACTATACATTTTTCTTTTAAGCTTGATTTCAAAACTACTAACAATATAGCAGAGTATGAGGCTTTGATATTGGGCTTAAACACAACCAAGGAGATGGGAATTAAAGGATTAAAGGTGTTTGGAGATGCGGATCTTATCATACAACAGGTAAACAGTACTTTCCAAGCAAAGCATGTCAGATTAAAAGCCTACAAGGATGAGGTATGTAAAATTAGAGATTCTTTTTCCATTTTTGAGATTTCCTATATACCCAGAGATATGAATCATCTTGTGGATTCCCTTGCTATTTCAGCTAGCCTGTTTATTCCTCCCATGCCCCCCAGGCTCAATTATGAAATCCAAGTCAAATATACTCCATCTTTGCCCGACAATATTAAATACTAGAAATTTTTTGAAGACGATGATGAACTTAATAGATTTCTCTAGGTGGTAGATGAATTTTCTGATATGCATGTTGACTAGCAGAATCTAAATATAGAGGAGTCCCAGAAGCCTAAACTGAAACAAATATTGGGTCAGTATGATATTGTTCAACTACCTAACAATTATATACCTCGGGGTTTGGTACCTCTTGAAAAGCTATTTGATCATAACGATGTCCCCTACAAGCTAGATAAGAAGGAGAAAGAGCCTGTCGTTCATGAGCACAACATAGGAAGTGAAAGCCAACCTAAATTCATAAATCTGTCCTCTGAATTGACTGCTGATCAGAAGTCCGAATATTGCAGCATTTTGAAACAATTTTCTGATGTTTTTTCTTGGAAATATAGTGATCTGAAAACTTATGACCCTAAGATCATTCAACATAAGATCCCACTTGAAAAATACACCATCCCTTTCAAACAAAATCTCAGACCTATCAGTCCTCTTCTTTTTCCTGTAATTGAAAGAGAAATAAAAAAGCTTCTTGATGCTAAGATCATAATCCCTTTGAGATACTCTAAATGGGTTGCAAATCTAGTAATAGTGAGAAAGAAAAATGGTTAGGTCAGGTTAAGTGTGGACTTTAGAAACCTAAACAAATGATCTAAGAAATAGAACTATCCCCTACCTAAGATGGAACATTTGCTGCAAAGAATTTTAGGGGCTACTGTTATGTCTTTCCTAGATGGTTTTTCTAGCTATAACCAGATTTCTGTTCATCCTGATGACCAAGATAAGACTACTTTTACTACTCCTTGGGGTACCTTTATGTACACCAAAATGCCATTCGGATTAATGAATGTCGGGGCCACATTTCAAAGGTCCATGGACATAGCTTTCATGGGTGAGAAAGACAAGTTTTCCCTCATCTATCTTGATGACATCATAGTTTATTCCAGCAGTAATGAAGAGCATCTAAAGCATTTAAAAAGGGTTTTTCTGAAGTGTAGGCAGTTCAGAATTTCATTGAATCCCAAAAAGCCCCATTTTGCTCTTAGGAAAGGCAAGCTCCTAGGCCAGATTTTCTCAGCAGAAGGTGTGAAAATTGATCCAGCTCAGGTGGAAGCAATTTAGAGGTTGTCCTTACCAAGGTTGAAAAAGGAAATTCAATTGTTGCTCGGTAAGATTAATTTTGTTAGAATATTTGTTCCAAATTTTGTTGAGCTAGTAAAACACATAACATGTATGTTGAAAAAGGGGTCTGAGATAAAATGGACAGAAAACGCAAGGAATTCATTTTAGGATATTAAACAGGCTATCATAGAATCCCTGACTCTGATCAGTCCAGATTACAGCAAAAGTTTCTACATTTTTTCCTTCGCTTCTTATGACACAGTGGCAGCAATCCTAGTACAAAAAGATGATGACAATATGGATCACCCAGTTGCTTTCTTTAGCAAGACACTCAAAGATGTTGAACTAAGGTATGATCCTATTGAAAAACAAGCATATGCTCTCATAAAATCTTTAAAAGATTTTAGAATTTACATCCTCCACTCAAAAGTCATTGCATATGTTCCTTCACCCTCTGTGAAAGATGTTTTGACTCAGCCTGATATTGATGGAAAGAGAGCTAAATGGATTGCAAAGATGATTGAATTCAACATTGAAGTGAAACCGACCAAATTGGTAAAATGCCAAGGCCTTGCTAAGCTTTTAACGGAGGAAAACCATGAGCTGCTAGACATAAACTTCATAGGGGAAAATTCAGCAAATTTGCAGACGGAGGTGGTAGTAGAAGGACAACATAACAATCAATAGGTGGCTGAGCATTTGTCTTCTTGTGAATTGTACTTAGGTATTATACAATTTTTACAAAAGCTATAGGTTCCTCCTGAACTCAGCATGACTCAAGCCCGATCCCTTAAGCTTAGAGCCATCAAATTTTGCATTTACAATAATCTGTTATATTAGAAAGACCCTGTTGGTTTACTACTCATATGTTTAGACAAAGAAGAGTCAGTGGAAGTTATACATCAGTTTCATTCAAGTGTTTCTCGAGGTCATCATTACTAGAAGACTACAGTTCATAAAATTCTAAGGGTTGGGTACTATTGGCCTTTTCTTTTCTCAGATGTGTGTGCCTTCGTCAAAACTTGTGACAAGTGTCAAAGATTCACAGGAAAACAACAGCTAAAATCTTTACCCCTGAGACCTATTGTAGTGAATGGCCCTTTTCAACAGTGGGGTTTAGATTTTATAGGTGAGATAAATCCTTCGTCTAGTGGTCAACATAAGTGGATCTTAGTAGCCACAGATTATTTTACAAAATGGATAGAGGCAGTCCCCACCGGGAATGCCACTCACCAGGTTGTAATGAAGTTTCTTTATGAAAATATCTTGAGCAGATTCGGCTGCCACAAAAGGCTGGTAATAGATAATGAAACAACTTTCAAAGCAGAGGCATTGGTCGACATGTGTGAATCAATGGGCATCCAATTGGTACATTCAACCCCCTACTACCCTCAAGGTAATGGCCTGGCCGAATCATCCAATAAGAGATTAATCAAAATCATTAGAAAGTTGTTAGAGGAGAACAAAAAGAATTGGGATTCTAAACTAAAATTTGCTCTGTGGGAAGACAGAGTAACTATCAAGAAATCCATAGGAACCTCTCCATTCGAATTGGTCTATGGGACTGATGCTATTTTTCCTATTCAATTAATTTTACCAGTGGCTAGATTCTTTTAGGAAGAGCAAACTGAGTCAAATGATATGGTAAGAAGAATGCTTGATTTGGTGGAACTGCAGCAGGCCCGTGAAAAGTTAGTGGACAAATCAAAGGCTCATCAAAATAAGATCAAAGATACTTTTAATATAAAGGCAAAGGTGGATAATTTTCAAGTTGGTGATTGGGTTCTGAAAAGGGACACTCTCAGACAGGATAAAGGCAAACATAACAAATTCGATTCTTTGTGGACCGACCCTTTCATGATAACTCAAGTACATCACAACAACACATTCATTCTGCAGAGTCTGGGAGGTGAAGAAATGTTCGGTGGCCCAGTCAATGGGCAATTTTTGAAACTCTATTTTGTCTGAGGCTGTGAAGCCTAGTCATTGTAATTTTAGTTTTAGTCTTTATTTTTACAGAATAACTTGTTGGCAGCCAATTCACTTTTTTTATTATCCTATAAGCTGCCTACACCTATGTCTTGCAAACATCAAGTTTTTCGTCACATTTTTCAAACAGACGACACTTTCATTTCTTGCGACATTTACACATTTGTCTTCATTAAGTTTTCACGACTGTAAGCGTGAAAACTTCTCCTTTCGAGGTCACATTTCGATCACTATCTGAACTTTCATGATCTTTTTATCGATATGCCTACTGCACTTACCTTTTATCTATCGTTATGTGGCTAGAAGTATTTTCGAACTATGCTCATTGGACATTTTGTATTGATTGCATAACTTGATTTTATTGAGTTTGTAAGGCATTGAGCATTTCAATTTACACTTTTTATGACTTGCCTAATCATTGATTCTATGAATTGCATAGGGGTTATGATTTATTTCTGTTTTTATATATATGATATGATCCTTATGATAATCTTTTCATAAATTTGGCTAGTCGACTAGATGAATTCATTTTGGCACATTGATTATATGAATTATATACATTGGCGCATAATGATTTTGATATTGATCTATACGTTGAATGTTTTGAACACTATGGCATAGTGCTGGCGCATATTGGTATGCACATTGCATTTGATTGGTTGTACACATAAGTTAATGGTTGAACTATTATTATGGAGTAAACAGCTATGAAATTTGGCGGTTGTACTTGGATAATGAATATTATGCATGGAAGACTCCATCACGTTCGCATGTGCGCATTTATGCTTGCCCCTTTTGGCTCGATTCATTGCTTTTGGTTTGGGTAGCTCTGTTACTATGTGTTGATGAAGTTGAACCCTTCCCTTACCATGCATTTAGCTCCATGGAACCAATCGTGCGAGTTGATCCCAATGGCAACCAGGCCCTGTTGATGTTTGACAATGCCCGCCAAGATTTGGCAGACAGTGGATGGCTTACCTTCGTGGAATGTTTCGATGGTTTTAACCTTTGCGTGGCTCGACAGTTTGCCATGACCTTCGATGGCTGTTGAGCCAAGGTCGGTGATGTACAGTTAGAGATTGATGAACAGTTCATCAGCTCAGCCATGGGGTTATCTACCTCTCGATAGTGTTGGTTTAAGAATTGCAAGGTCAAGGAAGTGCCATGGACATTGTTGTTTCACTCGTGCAAAATCACCTCCTGTGATAGAGGTATGCCCATAACTATGCTTAAACAATGTTGGCATGATTTATTGATGATAATCAAGAAGTTTGTGACCTGCGAAGGTCGGTATGGACTTCTGTTCTTACACCACCTGCGTTTGCTTATGGTTTTTATGGGATACTCTCTCAATATGCCCTATTATTTGCATTGAAGCCTGTTTAAAATGTCGAAGAAGTACAAAAGACACCAGGCTGATAGTAGCCTTTTTCATTATGGGCTTGTTAATCTTATCATTGTCTATCATTTGAGTCTGCACAGGGATTGTTGGAGCAATTTCGTTGCTCAGAATGGTTTTGAGGATCCGAACCCTACACAGGTTGACAAACCTGTGGTGAGCGAGGTCAAGGTTATACCCCCAGTGCCCTACCATATCCTACTGCCTAAACCCTCGGCCAACCCTCCTATCAAGTTACCCCACACTGTGACTAAGAGTGTTGAGACTGTTAAGCCTATGAGAAAAAAGCCCAAGGAAAACCTCACTACAAACGCCAAAGGGAAAAAGAATGCACGTTTGATTTCACGAATGGAAAGAAATAATCCAAAACCCCCTGTCGAGCCAAACCCTATCGTGTTGAGTGAGGACTCTGATTCGGAAGTGGAATGTTTCTTGGCTAGCGAATACCCCTATTCACAAGGTTTGTGTGCTGAACCCTCATATGATTTTGTATCAAACCTACCCCCCTGCCTAAAGGACGACCCTAACTACCCAGGCATTAAGTTGCCTTGTGAAACCCTTGGTCATTTGCCCAAACCCTCGCCTGCTCTGTCTAAACCTACAGTGTCACCCTGTGGTCAATGCAATTCATGGTTAGAACAATATTATAATGATGTTCCAATACTCCAGTTAAATATTCAGTCACTAGAGGACCAGATTACAGTCCTAACCAGTCAAAAGACCAAACTACAAGTGATAGATAAGAAACAAAAGACGACCGGCTCCATACTATTTAAAAATGTGGAATCAGCCACGGCTGTTGTAAACTCAAAGCTGGTATAAGCAAGCAGCCTCGTCGCCACACAGGTATGTTTTGATATCATTTGTTTTTTGTAAATAATCTAGGTTTATATAACGATTTGGTTTCGGTTTTAAACAGCTCTTTTCACATCATTGAATGGCTCTGTTATACTGCGTGCATTCTATATATAGACTTGCTCTGAGTAAATGGAATTTCGTTTTTCCAATCATTCCCAGTTTAGCTTCTATTATATTTTCATCGATTTGATTGATCTTAGTATGGATTTGACTTGTTTGATCGATTTAAAATGGATGCTTCACTGTCAATCGAAGTTGTTTGTATCTATTCAAGACAGGAAATGTTTCTTATACTCAATTTAGAATACAATCACATTTCGATTCGATTTCGTTATAATGCATACGCTATGATTGGCAACGATTTTGATGAGGTTAATTGTTATGGTTTGCTGTGCCATATGACTTTCAAAGAACAAGAATTCAACTCAGACCATTTCCAATGTGACTCTGTTTCTTCGGAAACATAGCTTTTTATTAAGCCTGTACAAACACGCCCAAATCATGGAATGGATTTAATTCATAACGATTATGCTAAACCCCAGCTCGTTAATTCGCATTGATTAAAGTACTGTTAGCTCGACCATGTTATCAGTTGGATTCACATTGCAATGGATACTCTGTTTGAATTTGATTTGTAAAACGAGATTGGTTATATCTGGATTCACGATTTATTTCTATATTAAACTCGGTCATGATTCGTTTGAAATTAATGATTTTATTCAATACCAATCAACTTTATTTGCCCATTTTACAATAACCAATTATCACTTCTGTCGATTCTATTACGACTGTGATCAAAGTCAAATCGATCTGGTTACGATTTTGTATGAGTTGATTCTTGCCCCTGTTTGAATTAATCTACCTGTAGCGTGAATCGTTTGATGTCATGACAGTTATAATAATTTTAAAATGATTTTGTTTCGATCTGATCGTATCTCTTGTTGTTGGAAAAACACAACGTTTGCCTGCGATTTGTTTGATTGCATTGCTTTCAAATTGTATATGAAACAATTTTCAAAATCGTTTAATTTTGATTCTGTCTACCCGATTTATGATAACAATCGAAACAGAGTATGCATGTCTCTCTATTCGGTTATTGGATTTTGATTCTATTTGATTTCAAATGATATAACATTTTCAAATGAAATAATTTTCTTTCAAATGACTGTTGGTTGTTAATTCAATTTGATTTTATTAAAAAGATTTGATTTAATTTCAATTCCGATCCTGTATCTTATTTTAGACTAGCTACAGAATCAGATGATTCTGTAGATAAGTCTGTAGAATTAAATTTTTATTGTTTTATTAATAAAATATCTCTCTAACTTGTTTATTTTTGACCTGTTTCAGGTGAATTCGAAATTGCATGGGATTTGATGGACAGTTTAGAGGATATTTGGATGATTTATTTTCATTTTAGTTTCCTAGTTTAGTTGATCTTGGGAATATCTTCCCAGATTATGTAAACAGTTTGATAACTTCCACAGGGAGGTTTTACCCTGTGGAAAACTTATAAATACTTATTATTTTTTGTAATAACGATCCTCATTCATGGGAGAACAAGGATATGGAATTTTAATACAGACTGAGACATAATTGATGTTCTATTACAGCTTTAGCTTTTCATAATATCAATATTTTGTTTCATGTTTATGTGTATCTATTTGCATTTGGTTAATGACTACTTTAGCTATCTTAGGCTTTTGCAAATGATATAATTTAATATATATAATCCATATCTGATTTCTTCCATTGTTTAAAAAACATAGCAATTACTTGAATCAGTTTGTGAATGATAGATTTCTCTTCTTCATAAGTTGAATTATTAAGTATAAGTTTTTTCATAACAGGTTTCCCTTATTGCAGAGATTTATAAATCATATAATTGTTATGATTTTTTATGTCTTGTTTGTCCTGTAAACAACTCAAAGAGCAGTGCAGCCTATCGTTTACGAGAATCTTCTGGATCATCCGGTGCGAGTTTCCTTCCTCCGACCAGCTTCGAGGTCATCAAACACAGGATAAATCTAGAGTGTTTCCGGGTCTGTTTGTTGTTTATTAGTTTAGTATATTTGTTAGTATATTAGTTAGATATATGTGTAGTTAGTATATTACATTGTTTAATTTTAGTAAGTTTTATTTCTTGTTCATAAAATCATAAAATCAACAAAAATATCTTTCTCTGTCTTAGGGCAGAAAGCAAATGAGTTTTCCAGGTTTTATTTAAATCTGTATTTTGTAGATATTGTATATTTTGTGAATAAATTAGATTTCAGTTAGTAGTTTGTATATATAGAAATAGTAGATTAGTTAGTTTGTTTAATAGTTAGTTTTAATTAGATTAGTTATATTAGTTCTTTTTATTTATTAGTTAGTATTAGTTTGTGTTATTTATTGTTAGTTTGTTTAGTTTGTTTTATTTAGTTTTATGTTAGTTTAGTTAGTTTAGATTAGTTTTAGTTAGTTATTTAGTTTAGATTAGTTTTCTCTTTGGTTTTTCTAGGACCTTAGATCGGCTAACGGAGCCGCTAAACCCATCAGGGTGGTTCATTCCAAATGGCTTGGGTTATTAGACAACCCCGGATTGGTTCCACTCTCCCAGTTGACGGACGATCAATTTTGCCCGTCAACAAATGGCGCTAGAAGGAGGGCCTGAACTTAATTAATGGCACGAGGCGGTCGCAAGACTCCTCCCCCCCCTAATCGCTCACCTATAGTGACTAGAAGCCGTTCAAACGATAATATTCCCCTTCAAACAACAACTACTTCAATCGACGATCCACAAATCACAATTGAGCTAACAACCCCTAATCCTACAGGTGGTGACATCCAAGAGATTGTCCGTCAATCTCTCATTAAAACACATAGTTCCTTAGCTCGTCTTAGGCAACCAAACCGTCCGTGGGGTCAACCTTTGGATTTCTTTGATATCAGAGAACAATTAGGTGACACTAACCTCACTGTGAATCCTACAGATCCAATCACAAATCCTACTGCAGGAGGATCTGGGATACCTCCTTCACCACCTCCCTCATCTCCTTCCTCTTCTAGAGGATATTCCTCTTCTCACGAAGGCAACTCACCTTCTCAGCCTTCCACACCCACTACCCCAATGGCAAATCAGAACAACCCTGCTAAACTCTGGTTGGACCAGGATGTTGTAGCTGTACCTGGAGCCCAGCACCCTTTACCTAAACACCTGGAGAAATGGCTTCCCAATTTTGATCCCGATTCAAAATAGATAGTTGAAGATCATATCAAAAAATTTATGTTAGCCATTAGACTCCGAAATGTTGAACATGAAGATGTTGTCTGTAGGTTGTTCCCTTATACCTTTGAGGGTAATGCATCCACTTGGTACTTTGCCCAACAACCCCATACCATCGTGTCTTGGGAAAAGTTTGAGTCATGTTTTTTGGAAAAATTTGGAGATGGCAAACCTTCGGAAGTCTTAGTCATGGATCTTTCAAGCTTAAAAATGAACCCAAAAGAAAAAGTTAAAGATTTTAATCAAAGATTCTTAACACTTAAAAATCGAATCCCTGCAGATTCTATGCCTGCTGAGAGTCTTGTAATAGCTTACTACACTAAAGCTTTACATCAAAGTATAGCTATTTGGGTTAAACGATCTAAAAATGCCACGTTGTTAGAAGCCTTCGAGGAGGCTAGTCAGATTGAAAAAGACATACTTAGTCTTAAGGACTCTTCTAGCAACGAAACTGAAACTAGTTCTTCTTCCGAAAAGAAGATTGAAATTGTTAGGATATTTAGACACTTAGGAGTTAGTTAAGATCTACTTGGTCTAATATGTCGTTAGGTAAAAGTGTGTTTCTTTAGTATGCATTAGTATGCATTAGTAGTTAGGAAATCCGACGGTCACGATATGTTCCCGACATAG
>ML777658.1:694657-715920 GCA_009831015.1 Picea engelmannii | reverse complement strand
CCGTGTTGGCTGGGGCCGTGGATGTTTCCCCGTAGGGGTTTTACCACGTGAAAACATCGGTGTGTTGATCTTTGATCTGGTTATGTGAGTGGTTACTGAAGGTGTTCGTCCTCTGTTGGAATACCTGTGTTGTCGAACAGAAATTCTCCCTAGACCTACTCAAAGTAAAACACAACCTGAAAACTCTGATTTGGAAAATTTAACTAAAGTTGTTCAAAAATTGTCGAATCAAGTTATAGATTTAAAAAGGTCGACTGAAGAAGCTTCCTCTAGTAAAGGACCCTATAAACCTCCTTTCTGAAATCCTTTTCCTACCAACCGACCTAATCCAAACCCCGAAGGTTTGAACCTAGAAAGTTTGCAATGTGCTCTTCAAACAATTCTAGAAGCCCAAGATAACTTGATGCCCCCTGAAACCCCTCAGGAGGAAGTTGAATAGGAAACAATTCAAGAAGAAGAGTCTTCTCCAAACATCTTTGGACACTTCTCGGACAACATCTTTCAAGCTAACTTCGACACTGTTCACCCTTATAACACTAGGAGTAAGTCATCAAACAAGCCTTCTACCAAGAACACTACAACTTCACCTCCAAATCCATCTAAATCAGCAGAAACTAAACAGAGCAATGTCAGCCCTAACTCAGATTATGATGTTGTTGAAGATCTTAAAAAATTAAGGGCTAACATTTCTATTTATGAGTTGTTGAAGTTTCCATTTTTGTTACAGAAAATGTTGCAAAATATTTCTAAGAATGGCAAGAATGGTAATTCAAATGGTAACAAGGTTGTGCAAAGAAAAGTTCCGCAGAAGACTTCCACTAAAAATAATCCTGATCCTCAAGATAAAGGAAGCTTTCCTATAGTTCCTGTAAATAATGTAAATAATGTAAATAATGTAGATAAAGTAGCATTAGAAATTGTGAGTAAAAAGCCACAAGCTACTACTCTTAGTACTCGCAAGAATGTACCTCCTTTTCTTTTAACTTTCGAAATTTTCAACAGAAATGTGCATAATTGTATGGTTGACTCAGGAGAATCATCTAATGTGATGCCTTGGTCTGTCTACCAAAAGATTAATGCTGAAGTGGAACCATCTACTTTGAAAATCATACAACTTGATCGGACAAATGTTAAAGTTATAGGCGAACTAAAAAATGTATTGATTAGATTATCGTCTAACCCAAAGGTTCATCAGGTTATTGATATAATTGTTGTGGATATTCCATAAGTGTATGGTCTATTTTTTAGCAGGGACTGGTCGGAGCAGCTACATGGTTACTTCACAACGGACTGGTCTCACTTATGGCTTCCAGAGAACGGTAAGCCTAACAAGATCAGGGTGAATCGTGAGCGTTACCTTAAGTTCATGGTCACAGATTTGAACGATCCTAACGAACCATATACACCTTTTGTTGATTCACCCGAAGTCCAAGGGATGGACACCTTCTTCAGCAATTTCATGGCTGAGGTTTCACCTACCAACAATCTAGAACAACAGTCCGAGATCGTAGCATATATGCAACGAACAACTCCCATGCAACAGTCCCATGTGCCCGATGGAAACCAAATTTGGTCTCTATATTTCGACGGTTCCAAGTCTAAAGAAGGAGCTGGTGCAGGCTGCATCATTATCGATCCGGCAGGTAAGAAGACATTAATGTCTTGTAGACTAGAATTTGAATGTACTAACAATACTGCAGAATATGAGGCTTTACTGCAAGGTCTCAGAAAAGCCTTGGATATGAACATTCAAAACCTGGTTGTATTTGGCGACTCTGAAATAGTGGTTAGGCAAGTAAGAGACTCTATACACTGTCTTACCCCGCATCTCAAAAGTTACCAGTCTGAGGTATGGAGTTTAATGAATAAATTTTCTGCTTTCAATATAAATTCCATTCCTAGACTAAATAATGCTGAAGCAAATCTACTAGCTAATGTAGCCTCTAAACTTCTTCCTGCAGAAGGTTTGTCCCCAAATGCATTCTCCGTTGAGATATTGTTTCGACCATATGTTCTTGACAATATCACAAACTGGAGAGTATTTGACGATGATCAGTAGATCATTAACTTTCTGCACATGGAAGAAACCTTTCAAGGCGCAGTAATAGATGAACGCACGCACGACGACAATTTGCATGATTTTACGGTAATACCTGATCCGAAATCTCCTGAAACTCCATCGGACATGGTAAATTTCATACCCAAATCCATAGTTAGATTAGAAAAGTTTTATGATTTTGAAGATAAATTTAAAAAAATAGTCAATTGTAAAACCAATAGTTCTTCGTTGTCTTATGAAAAAGTCAATTTAGGAACTAGTGAAAATCCTCAGTGCATTAATCTAGGCTTGGGATGTTCTAGACAAGAAAAAGCTGCTTTTGTTAAATTATTTAAAGAATTTAAGGATGTCTTTGCATGGACATACGATGATCTTAAAATGTTCGATCCTAATATCATATAGCATGTCATCCCGATGAAGCCCCAAACCTTACCCTTCCAACAGAAACTGAGGAAGATGCACCCTAAACTAGAACCGACCGTTCAAAAAGAATTGAGTAAACTCCTAAGTGCTAAAATAATATTTCCTGTTAGACACACTCAATGGGTGTCCAACCTTGTCCCAGTTCGGAAGAAGAACGGGGAAATTCAACTTTGCGTCGATTTCCGAAACCTCAACAAAGCATCTGACAAAGACAATTATCCTATCCCACCCATGGAACATATCCTGCAACAGGTATCTAGTTCTGAGAGGCTATCTTTATTGGATGGTTTCTCCGGATACAACCAAGTCCTGATGTCTCCAACAGACCAACTCAAAACCATCTTCCGTACCCCGTGGGGCACTTATGCTTATCGCAAAATGCCCTTTGGATTGATTAATGATGGCGCTACCTTTCAGAGAGCAATGGACATTGCTTTTCGAGGCTTAATCAATCACTCCATCGTAGTTTACTTAGATGATGTGACCGTTTATTCTAAAAACAAAGACGATCATCTAGCTCTCTTACGAGTCGTTCTGCTACGATGTCGTAAATATGGCATCTCCTTGAACCCCAAAAAGTCCATCTTTGCAGTAGTAGAACAAGGTAAATTACTAGGATTCATTGTGTCTAGTGATGGGATGATTATTGACCCCGAGAGGACTCAAGTCATCGCTAAACTTCCCCCTCCTACATCCAAGAAATCCATGCAGTCTTTCCTAGGCCAAATTAACTTCGTGAGAAGATTTGTCCCCAGCTTCTCCGAAATGGTCAGGCCTCTACAGAACCTGATTAAGAAAGACACCCAATATCACTGGGGACCCAGAAAAAATCAAGCTTTTAATGCCATAAAGAAGGCCATAATAGATGCTCCGTCTCTCATGAGCCCTGAATTCTCTCAAGATTTTACACTCTATACTTTTGCCTCTGATCGGTCCTATGCCGCAGTCCTAACTCAGAATAATTCTGAGAACAACGAAGTACCCATCGCCTTTATGAGCTCTGCTTTCAAAGGTGTTGAACTTAACTACCCAACAGTCGATCGGCAAGCCTACGTTGTTTTCAAAGCAGTTAAGAATTTCCGGTCCTATATTTTGAAGTCAAGGACAAAAGTCATTGTCCCCTACGCTGCCGTAAAGAACTTGTTAGTGCAGAAGGAGTTAGGAGAGAAGAGAGCTAACTGGGTCACCTTCTTGCAAGAGTATGACTTAGAGATCAACCCAGATTAGATCGTGAGAGGCCAAGGGTTGTGTAAATTGGTTGTTGATTCAGAAACAGGACAACAAGAAGATAGTGATACGTCAAACCTAGAACAACGCGATCAAAGTTTAATTTGTTGCGCACAAAACCTTGTTAGTCCCTGGTACGATGATATTAGATTATGTCTTGAACATGTATCAGCACCCCATCACCTTGACCCCGCCAAAAGAAGAGCATTGAGACTAAAGTCCACCTCGTTTCATCTAGTTAATGGTATACTGTTTCGTCAAAATTTTGACAGCGTACTGATGCGCTGTCTCGAAAAAGATGAAGCAGAAAAAGTCTTTCTTGAGTTGCATGCAGGAGAAGCTGGTGGTCACTTCGGTGGTGACACCACTGCTCATAAGGTTTTAAGAGCCAGTTATTACTGGCCCATGCTTTTTAGGGACACCCACGCCTTGTGTCGTAAATGTATTATCTGTCAGAAAGCATCAGGGCAGTTACAAAAACCAGCTTTTCCCTTGCAACCCGTTTTAGTAGATTCTCCTTTCCAGCAATGGGGCCTTGATATCATAGGTCCAGTTAACCCTCCATCCTCGCAACAACACAAGTATATTGTGACAGCTACAAATTATTTTACACGATGGTCTGAAGCTGCTGCGCTAAGAACTATTAACACCAGTCAGGTAATTGCTTTTCTAAACTCGAATATTATCACTCGTTTCGGTATCCCTGACTGTCTAGTCTTCGACAACGCTTCATACTTTTCTTCTCTTGAGATGAGTGAGTTTTCTTTGGAGAAAGGAATAAAGCTGAAGTATTCTGCTAGTTACTACCCCCAAGGCAATGGCTTAGCAGAATCAACCAACAAGAACTTGATCAAAATTATCAAGAGAACCGTGGCTGAAAATCACAAGAATTGGCACAATGCACTGCTGAGCGTACTGTGGGATGATAGGGTAACACCCAAAGCCACTATAGGTAAATCCCCCTTTTTCCTCATTTATGGAAGAGAAGCAATTATGCCACCTCACATTCTTCTTCCTTCGCTTCAGTTGTCACAAAAAGTCCAAGAAGAAGATTGTCCCCCTTTAGAAAGCCGAATTAATGCTTTGATGAAGTTGGAAGAAGTAAGAGCCCAAGCTAAGCATAGGTTAGATCAACATCAACAATTAATTAAAAGATGGTTCGATTCTAATTCTTCTTCTGATAGGAATTTTGAAGTAGGCGATCTCGTCTTAAAGTGGGACAAACCACACGAAGGAAAGGGTGAGCACACCAAATTTCAAAATTTATGGCTTGGGCCATTTTTAATTGCTAAAAAGTTGGGTCCTAGTTCCTTTCGATTGCAGAATCTTGAAGGGTAGCTTGACACCTATCCGGTGAATGGCCAAGCCCTGAAGAGATACTTTGCTTGATAACTACCCTTGTATATTATGTATATATTTTTTCTTTTGTTTGAGTTTTTGTTTGCTTTCTATTTTTTTTATTTTGATTGATCAGTTTGTGTTTTTGAACATACACATACCTGTACACTAAGCTATTCAGACAAAGACGATAGAAAAATTTCTTCACTAAAATAACTTCTGAAAATTTGTACAAACATCAATGGTATATCTCTGAAATTGATATCTATGTTGGAAAATTTTGTTGTTTGAAAGAAGTTTACTGATTTCAATCTCTGAGCAAAGTTTGACATGATCATCTATTATATTTTTACGCTGTCCCTTTTCCGTAAAGGAATGACTCAAAAGATGTCTCCCTATCATAGGAAGTTGTTTTGTAAATAAAACATTTCTGGAGATAAATAAAGGACAGTGCTAAAAAATTCTGATGACATCTAAAAATATGCTAAAATATCAAGATTTGCAACATCACCCCGCTCAGCTATATATCTATAAAAGAAAAACAAAATAAAATTATTAATAAGAGCTGTGGGAAGTGCTTGTAAACCCACCGGGATACTGAACAGGTCTGCTGGCAGCAGGTAAATGCATGCATGGTGCTAAGACAACTTCGTCGGGGTACTGAACAGGCCTGCTGGAAGCGAAGTAATGTCGGGTACATGAAAATCTGCAAAAAATATAAGAAACCTCTTTAATGTCCTTCATTCTGATCTAGAACTTCTTGACAGGATACAGATGTCAGAGTGGGTTAAATGGAAACCCTGTCAAGGCTATGGATGCCTGCTGGCAGCAGTGGCCATGCCAACAGTATTGAAGATTTTTTCTTTAATATCGTGACTCGCTGATCTTAAGACTGTTATTGGTTTTCATCTTTTAAAACACTGTTGGAAAAAAATGATTAATGATGATGTTTGAACGACTTTCTGGTTGTTATTTTTGAGTTGAAATTTTCTTGGCTGTCCTAATCTGAATTTGTTACTTTTACAGAGATAACTGCTTCTTCCAGTGTGTCACTATTGTTGGCAGCCAATTCACTTTTTTTATTATCCTATAAGCTGCCTACACCTATGTCTTGCAAACATCAATTTTTTCATCGCATTTTTCAAATAGACGACACTTTCATTTCTTGCGACATTTACACATTTGTCTTCATTAAGTTTTCACGACTGTAAGCGTGAAAACTTCTCCTTTTGAGGTCACATTTCGATCACTATCTGAACTATCATGATCTTTTTATCGATATGCCTACTACACTTACCTTTTATCTATCGTTATGTGGCTAGAAGGATTTTCGAACTATGCTCATTGGACATTTGGTATTGATTGCATAACTTGATTTTATTGAGTTTGTAAGGCATTGAGCATTTGGATTTACACTTTTTATGACTTGCCTAATCATTGATTCTATGAATTGCATAGGGGTTATGATTTATTTCTATTTATATATATATGATATGATCCTTATGATAATCTTTTCATAAATTTGGCTAGTCGACTAGATGAATTCGTTTTGGCACATTGATTGCACTTTGATTATATGAATTATATACATTGATGCATAATGATTTTGATATTGATCTATACGTCGAATGTTTTGAACACTATGGCATAGTTCTTGCACGTATTGGTATGCACATTGCATTTGATTGGATGTACACATAAGTTAATGGTTGAACTATTATTATGGAGTAAACAGCTATGAAATTTGGTGGTTGTACTTGGATAATTAATATTATGCATGGCAGACTGCACCACCTTCGCATGCGCGCATTTATGCTTGCCCCTTTTGGCTTGATTCATTGCTTTTGGTTCGGGTAGATCTGTTACTGTGTGTTGATGAACTCGAACCCTTCCCTTACCATGCATTCACCTCCATGGCACCAATCGTGCGAGTTGAACCCAATGGCAACCAGGCCCTGTTGATGTTTGACAATTCCCGCCAAGATTTGGCAGACAGTGGATGGCTTACCTTCGTGGAAGGTTTCGAGCGTTTTAACCTTTGCGTGGCTCAATAGTTTGCCATGACCTTCGATGGCTGTCGATCCAAGGTCGGTGATGTATAGTTAGAGATTGATGAACAGTTCATCAGCTCAACCACGGGGTTATCTACCTCTGGACAACATTGGTTTAAGAATTGCAAGGTCGAGAAAGTGTCGTGGACATTGTTGTTTCAATCGCGCAAAATCACCTCCTGTGATAGAGGTATTCCCGTAACTATGCTTAAACAACGTTGGCACGATTTATTGATGATAATCAAGCAGTTTGTGACCTTCGAAGGTCGGTACGGACTTGTGTTCTTACACCACCTACGTTTTCTTATGGTTTTTATGGGATACTCTCTTAATATGCCCTATTATTTGCATCGAAGCCTGTTTAAAATGTTGAAGAAGTACAAAAGACACCAGGCTGATAGTATCCTTTTTCATTATGGGCTTGTTAAGCTTATCGTTGTCTGTCATTTGAGTCTGCACGGGGATTGTTGGAGCAATTTTGTTGCTCGAAATGGTTTCGAGGATCCGAACCCTACACAGGTTGACAAACCTGTGGTGAGCGAGGTCAAGGTTGTACCCCCAGTGCCCTACCATATCCTACTGCCTAAACCCTCGACTGACCCTCCTAACAAGTTACCCCACATTGTGACTAAAAGTGTTGATATTGTTAAGCCTATGAGAAAAAATCCCAAGGCAAACCTCATTGGAAACGCCAAAGGGAAAAAGAATGCACGTTTGATTTCACGAATGGAAAGAAATAAGCCAAAACCCCCTGTCGAGCCAAACCCTAATGTGTTGAGTGAGGACTCCGATTTGGAAGTGGAACATTTCTCTGCTAGCGAATACCCCTATTCGCAAGGTTTGTGTGTCGAACCCTCATATGATTTTGTATCAAACCTACCCCCCTGCCTAAAGGATGACCCTAACTACCCAGGAATTAAGTTGCCTTGTGAAACCCTCGATCATTTGCCCAAACCCTCGCCTACTCTGTCTAAACCTACAGTGTCACCCTGTGGTCAATGAAATTCATGGTTAGAACGATATTATAATGATGTTCCAATACTCCAGTCAAAGATTCAGTCACTAGAGGACCAGATTACAGTCCTAACTAGTCAAAAGACCAAGCTACAAGCGACAGATAAGAAACAAAAGACGACCGGCTCCATCCTGTTTAAAAATGTGGAATCAGCCACGGCTGTTGTAAACTCAAAGCTGGTATAAGCAAGTAGCCTCGTCGCCACACAGGTATGTTTTGATATCATTTGTTTTTTGTAAATAATCTAGGTTTATATAACGATTTGGTTTCGGTTTTAAACAGCTCTGTTCACATCATTGAATGGCTCTGTTATACTGCGTGCATTCTATATATAGACTTGCTCTGAGTAAATGGAATTTTGTTTTTCCATTCATTCCCAGTTTAGCTTCTATTAGATTTTCATCGATTTGATTGATCTTAGTATGGATTTGACTTGTTTGATCGAGTTAAAATGGATGCTTCACTGTCAATCAAAGTTGTTTGTATCTATTCAAGACAGGAAATGTTTCTTATACTCAATTTAGAATACAATCACATTTCGATTCGATTTCATTATAATGCATACGCTATGATTGGCAACGATTTGGATGAGGTTAATTGTTACGGTTTGTTGTGCCATATGACTTTCAAAGAATGGGAATTCAACTTGGACCGTTTCCAATGTGACTCTGTTTCTTCAGAAACATTGTTTTTTATTAAGCTTGTACAAACACACCCAAATCATGGAATGGATTTAATTCATAACGATTATGCTAAACCCCAGCCGGTTAATTCGCATTGATTAAAGTACTGTTAGCTCGACCATGTTATCAGTTGGATTCGCATTGCAATGGATACTCTGTTTGAATAAGATTTGTAAAATGAGATTGGTTATGTTTGGATTCACGATTTATTTCTATATTAAACTCGGTCATGATTCGTTTGAAATTAATGAATTTGTTCAATACCAATCAACTTTATTTGCCCATTTTGCAATAACCAATTATCACTTATGTCAATTCTATTACATCTGTGATCAAATTCAAATCGATCTGGTTACGATTTTGTATAAGTTAATTTTTGCACCTGTTTGAATTAATCTACCTGTGGTGTGAATCATTTGATGTCATGACAACTATAATAATTTTAAAACGATTTTGTTTTGATCTGATCGTATCTCTTGTTGTTGGAAAAACACAACGTTTGCCTACGATTTGTTTGATTGCATTGCTTTCAAATTGGATATGAAACGATTTTCAAAATCGTTTAATTTTGATTCTGTCTACCCGATTTATGATAACAATCGAAATAGAGTATGCTTGTCTCTCTATTCGGTTATTGGATTTTGATTCTATTTGATTTCAAATGATATAACATTTTCAAATGAAATAATTCATTTTCAAATGACTGTTGGCTGTTAATTCAATTTGATTTTATTAAAAAGATTTGATTTAATTTCAATTCTGATCCTGTATCTTATTTTAGACTAGCTACAGAATCAGATGATTCTGTAGCTAAGTCTGTAGAATTAAATTTTTATTGTTTTATTAATAAAATATCTCTCTAACTTGTTTATTTCTGACCTGTTTCAGGTGAATTCGAAATTGCATGGGATTTGATGGACAGTTTAGAGGATATTTGGATGATTTATTTTCATTTTAGTTTCCTAGTTTAGTTGATCTTGGGAATATCTTCCCAGATTATGTAAACAGTTTGATAACTTCCACAGGGAGGTTTTACCCTGTGGAAAACTTATAAATACTTATTATTTTTTGTAATAACGATCCTCATTCGTGGGAGAACAAGGATATGGAATTTTAATACAGACTGAGACAGAATTGATGTTCTGTTACAGCTTTAGCTTTTCATAATATCAATATTTTGTTTTATGTTTATGTGTATCTATTTGCATTTGGTTAATGACTACTTTAGTTATCTTAGTCTTTTGCAAATGATATAATTTAATCAATATAATCCATATCTGATTTCTTCCAGTGTTTAAAAAACATAGCAATTACTTGATTCATTTTGTGAATGACAGATTTCTCTTCTTCATAAGTTGAATTATTAAGTATAAGTTTTTGCATAACAGGTTTCCCTTATTGCAGAGATTTATAAATCATATAATTGTTATGATTTTTTATGTCTTGTTTGTCCTATAAACAACTCAAAGAGCAGTGTAGCCTATCGTTTACGAGAAGCTTCTGGATCATCCGGTGCGAGTTTCCTTCCTCTGACCAACTTCGAGGTCATGAAACATAGAACAAATCTGGAGCGTTTCCAGGTCTGCTTGTTGTTTATTAGTTTAGTATATTTGTTAGTATCTTAGTTAGATATATGTGTAGTTAGTATATTACATTGTTTAATTTCAGTAAGTTTTATTTCTTGTTCATAAAATCATAAAATCAACAAAAATATCTTTCTCTGTCTTAGGGAAGAAAGCAAATGAGTTTTCCAGGTTTTATTTAAATCTGTAGTTTGTAGATATTGTATATTTTGTGAATAAGTTAGATTTCAGTTAGTAGTTTGTATATATAGAAATAGTAGATTAGTTAGTTTGTTTAATAGTTAGTTTTAATTAGATTAGTTAGATTAGTTCTTTTTATTTATTAGTTAGTATTAGTTTGTGTTATTTATTGTTAGTTAGTTTAGTTTGTTTTATTTAGTTTTATGTTAGTTTAGTTAGTTTAGATTAGTTTTAGTTAGTTATTTAGTTTAGATTAGTTTTCTCTTTGGTTTTTCTAGGACCTTAGATCAGCTAACGGAGCCGCTAAACCTGTCAGGGTGGTTCATTCCAAACGGCTTGGGTTATTAGACAACCCCGGACCGGTTCCACTCTCCCAGTTGACGGACAGTCAATTTCGCCCGTCAACATAACTCCATGCCCAATGGAAACACTAGCAGATAGTTTTTAGTTTTCTTTTTCAAGAAAGGCCTTGGTTATGTGGTTCTTGACACCTCACAGGGAGGTGTTCATCCCCAATAGGAGCCAGTGTTATCTCCTCAAATAAATTAGTGGAGATTTTTCTTTTTAGGTGATAGATTGTGTTCCAAAAATTTATTTGAAAATTTTTGTAGGTAGGTTAGAGAGTCTATTTTCTATAATAAAACGCAAAAAGAACTTTTGATTTGGTTTGGTCAAGCATAAGGTAGAATATTAGGTTTTGGTAGTTTAGGCGAGCCTAAAATGCACTCATTAACCACTGGAAGCCTTCGTTCTCGGTAGTTAAGAAGGAAAAGAAAAAGCGCAGTTAACCTCCGAAAAGATTTCAATGGGAAAAAGGAAAAGCCCGTGCTTTCGCACGAGCCAGCTGTCAATTGGCGTAATCATGAGGATGTAACCACCAAAAGTTGATGGAGGTGGTAAGGTATGCATGTTCTTGTTGAATCTATCTGAAGAGTGATACCATGTTGTCCTTTTAACTACATTTGTCATTTCAAAATTAAAGCTCGGCAAAGACACAGAAACTCATGTGTGATTCCCGACTAACATAAATGATTAGTCACATACCCCCTCACTATCTCCAGTCATGAGGACACAGTTCCATTATGATCCCGATTAATCTCTGATTTGTTTTCCATTAATTATCAATTTGAATTCGAGAGTCATTGTGACAGTCTTGAGCCCGTGATTTCATCAAGTAAACACATATTCAGAGATCACAATCTCATTTTTGTGGTGATTGCCAAGTGGAGTTCGAGTTCAGCTGATCGTGATCAAGAAAATTGTCATACCAATCAAGCCAAATTGAGTCATCAGGTAGTTCAAATCTCATACTGTGTCAACTTAATTGTATATCTCACCGACAATCGAAATTTTTAGCTTGTATTCAGTCAATCTGTTGTCTAAATTCAGTTAAGTGATTGAGCTTTGCGATCAGAACTCTGAGTCACCCTTCCTGTTTGTTTTTCTATGAATCATACTCTCTGTCATCCTAAATCATAGAGTCTTTGTCTCCCTAGCACGAAGTTTTTCTTAAATCGTAGGTACAGGTCAACAATTACTAAATGCCGAAAGTAGGGCCAGTTCTAAGGGCTGAATTGGATGGAGTTTGGTACCTTGAGGCTCACCCAGAGGTGGTCGAGTTCTTCAAGCAAACTGGAGTCTATGCATATTGTGAAAAATTGACAGATTTTCACCAACAGGTGTCTGAAACCTTTTCTATCTCGTATGATGGAAGAACAACAACAGTGGGAAAGGAACAGTTTTTGGTTGACGAGGCAACCATAGCTGAGTTCACTGGTCCCCCCAGAACAGGCGATTGTTGGTTCAAATCAACTGTACCTTCAAATATTGAATTTAGATCCTACCTACAACCTCTACACAAAGATCTTATATGGAAAAAAGACATACCAATGTCTTATCTGGAACCTAAGTGGAAATCTCTCCTGAAGGCAATCTTTGTCTATATCACCTATGAGGGTAGATACAACAGAGTCATGTTCTACCACTTCAAACTTTTAAATCACTTCACAGGGAGATCTCCTATCAATTTACCATTTTACTTGCACAAAGACCTTACAAAAATGGCTAGGTAGGTCAAGGTCAAGCCCACTAAGGTGGTGAGTAGATTGTCTCATCAAGGACTCATTACTCTCATCATCAAAGAGTCATTGAAGAAAAGGCAGGTAGATTGGAACTACTTCCTCTTCTAGAATGAATTCCATACTGATTGGCAATAGGAGGAGAAGGGTAAAAACATTGTCACTAATAAGACCATTACTCCTAAGAGTAGCCATAGAAAATGGAAGGGTATCTCACCACCAAGAGAACTGACTCAATCATCCTCTGCTAAAATAAAAAGAACCAATAGAAAGTTACAGTTTGAGGGTAAGCAGACCAAGGACCTTGCTGGAGGAAGTAACCCTTTAAACCTACCATATAGTGACTCAAACCTAGAACATGAGTTAGCAGAGATAGAAGGTGATGAACAGGATGATCAGGTTGTAGAAGATTATCCCAACCCGCCTTCACCAACTCCTCCAGATGAACACATTCAACCCTCAGCAAAAGCCTCTTCAAGCAAGCCTAAAGCATCTAAGGCTCTCAAAATCAACAAACTCCTGAAACAAATATATGAGAAGGAAGTCTTAGAAAGAGTTATTAAAAAGGAAAGTACAAACTGGACTGAAAGAAATGTAGAAATTTTCAACATGAACCAAAGTCTCAGGGAAAAACATGACAAAATCAAGGACAGGAACAGGGTGCTGATAAGGGAGAACATGAAGTTGTATAGGCAGCTTAGAATTTTGAGGCTGAAATTAAAAGACTTTCAACCGCTAACATAGGACAAAAAAGGTTTGGAAACTCTGGCCGAGCTAGCTACAACAATGGTAGATATACCACAGTCTTCCACACAGCAAGATTAGGTTCGCAGATCTGCACGAGTAAGAGCTACATCGTCCAAAAGACCTCGAACACTCAGTTAAGCATCAAGGTAATCCTTTTTGCAAATTTTGAAGTTTTGAAAAATCTAAGTTTTCAGTGGTTTAGGTGAATAGGATGATTGTTCATTAACCACCGAAAGAAGAACTTTCAGTAGATAACACACCCAGAAATCACTTGAGTTAACCACCAAAAGCCTGTCACTGCTAGAATGACCGAATTTTTGCCCAGATCAGGATTTTTTGAGTTAGAATGGTTTGAAACCTCTTCTAATGGACATTTGTTGAATTATCAAATCAGATCTAATAGATATTTTTGATGGATAAGGGAAAGAAGAGGTGTTTCAATCATTTTTGGTACCTTTTTCAAAAGCAGATTTGAAATTTATCTCTTGGAAGAGTCATTAATCAGCCTTGGGAGGCTATTCTTCACTGCAAAAGGACTCTACAAGATATGAAGACCATGAAATGTTGGATTGAACTCACTTTGAGGGTCATTCCTTATCTTTTGCAAGTTAGTTTTGACTTTCTATTTTAGGCATATCTGATCCATTAATTCAGGATCTAGATATTGTGTTGTAAAGGCTATAAAGTGTTGGTCACTATAATTGCTTATTTAATTTAAACAATCAAGTGCTACATAAATTGTCAACCCAGGGAAGTCTGTTTATTTCAAAGGTAACCACGCACTATATATGCTCAATTTCAAAATCAACCTAGAGTTGTAGTAAAGGAAACTATATTAATCACACTTGCCTTGAATGAACTGAAGTTCTAACTGGAATTACAGAAAAGCAATCTACCTATTGCAGAGCTCAAAGTTTATAGAAATGATTAATTGAAGAATCCTGGATTACATTAAAATAACACAAGATACTGCAACAGAAAAGACCAACTATTCTGTAACCAGAGAACATGACCCTATTCCCAAAGCAGGAATCTTCAACACCTGTTTCCGATCATCACACTTCATGAACTTATTGCTTAATTGAAATAATGCACACTGAAGGCTATCTATATCCTAATAGAGAACAGGACCCTAATTCCTTCCCAAAGAAGGAACCTTTAGCACCAGTCTCTGATTAACACACTCATGGAAATAATTAAAGGCTAACTATTTCTAACAGAGAACATGACCATAATTCCTTCCCAAAGCAGGAACCTTCAGCACCAATCTCTGATTAGCACACTCATGGAAATAATTGAAGGCTAACTATTTATAACAGAGAACAAGACCCTAATTCCTTCCCAAAGTAGGAACCTTCAGCACCAGTCTCTGATTAGAAAGCTTTCATAAATTCATCACACAAGATTGCTAACTAAAATGATTAACAGTTACCCAAGCATGAACCACATGAAAACAATGTAACGTTCAGTAAAACAGAGTTCTTAACAAGACAGAGTTCAGTAGTGTTTCAACAAAGTAGAATTCATTAAAGTAGTGTTTCAGCAAGACAGAAATTAATCAAGGCATAAACAAAGATAACACTAACACACTATAAAACTAACGGGTGAATCTTGTGAAGAAGGTGGGCCCTCCCTTCTCACAATATTCCACTGAAACGAAGAGGCTAGAGGAAGATGCTCAAAACAGTCTTTTATTCATTTATCAATGTATCATATTACAATATGAAAATGAAGTACGTCCTTCTCTGTAAACCCTTCTTAGTACAAAAAATGGTGAGCCTCTTGAATGGTGATTTAATTTATTTAAAGAGGAGAATCCCTTCGATACAATTGATCAATAAATTACAGGTGTATATATGAGTCCTATTCTTAGTCAGATCGACTTTCTAAACCGGAATAGGATATCCTAGTCTCCCGCAACAGAATGCTATTACGAGTGTTGAGTGAGGTGTTGTTGTTATGGCTGGAGTAACAACTCTTTCTTGTTACTGTTGTTTTATGTTGTTTCAGCATCGCAAATCGTGGGCTGTTTCAGCCACGGGATTTGCATTCTGACTATTTCAGCACTTCTCAGGCAACAATGATGTTTGATGCTTGGCTCACGGTGCAGTTGTTGTAGTCAATATGTGTGAGTTGTTGTTAACTGCGAACTGTGTAACGGCTTCCTCTGTGTTTCAGCATCGTTGACCATGGACTGTGTAACAACTTCCTCTGTGTTTCAGCATCGTTGACCATGGACTGTGCAACAACTCTTGTGTTTCAGCATCGTCGACCATGGACTGTGTAACAGCTTCTGTGTTTTAGCATCGTCGACCATGGACTGTGTAACAGCTTTTGTGTTTCAGCATCATCGACCATGGACTGTGTAACATCTTCTATGAGTTGTTGTTTCAGCAACAGGCCTCAAATGCTAATCTGCAGTTTGAACTGTTTCAACACTTATACATTTCTAATCAATGGTTAAGTATGAGAGTAATGTAAAATTATATGCAAAACAAATTAAACGTATAGTAAAGAGAAGAGACGTTGTATACCTTTAGAAAGATAGGATAAAGTGATAATATGAGTTTAAATGTGAGTGAACAAGAGTGTAATGGTGGCAAAAAGTATGGGAAAAAAGGTACATTGTGTGGTCCTAACATCCCCCCCAACTTAAAATGTTGCATGTCCTTAGGCAACTTTACTATGAATCAGAGTCTGAATACCGCCTCTGAGCATGCAAGTTACTCAAGAAGTAGCTGTGGGAGGTACTGTTTGTTGGCACTCTGAACCCTTGGACACGTTGTAACCTTTGCCAAGCTATTGTTTCTGTCTTCTTAGGCAACTTATAATGGATTTGATATCTCTCTATTGGAAACCAAAGGATAGGAAAATAAAATCGGTACCCTATCCATCTTTCAGCACATTGCTGGACACACTGGATGTAGTTAGGTACCCTAGAGATTGCTATCTCGAGATTAGTAGGGCTAAAAGGATTGTGTTCATGTCTTTTCTTAGTGGATTGCTGCCAAAACAAGTTATTTGCCTGGAGGGTAGCAATCTCTGTGGATCTGATGAAGTGCTGACAATCCTGAAGCACTGTTGATTGCAGTTGTTGAACGTGTTCAGTCATCCCTAGTTTCTTTAAAAAATGATAGTATTTTGTAACAAAAGTGGCTACATTTTGTGTTTCTGGTCTTATCTAGAGAAGGTGGTTATCCTCATTGTGCTTGGCAGCCATGAAGTCATCCTGCCATATAATCTGATTGTGAAGAAAGGAGGTGAATGCCCGAATCTGGATGTCCCCGATAAGAGGATTAAGGTTCAGCTGCCTGTTCTCGGGGATGGCCTCGTTATGAAAATATGCCTCACAGAGGAGGTGTTGATCCCTAGCAGAGGCTTCTGCAAAGGTTTTGACAAAATCTGTTGGGTGTAGTACTGCATGGGGTCTGCCTTCTGTGATTGATTTGATCTGAAACCATGTAAGTCGTTCCATAAGGAACAAGGAGTAATTGCAGGATGGTTTCCTTGTAGCCAATAGCTTTTGTGCCAAGTCAAGTACCAGGGCCAATATGCCTTTCAATTCTTTGTTCTGTTTCTTAAGGGCATGAGCTTCCTGGCGTGTCTACTCTAAATCTTCCCAATTTGAGTAGTTATGATTTATCCAGATTTGTCTGTGCTCTTGCGGGCTTTTGTCCTGTGTAGCAACATACTCTTTCTTCCATTTCTGTATTACTGCCTGCTCATCCCATGGCTGAGTTTGTGTTTCAGCGTTTCAAGTAGTGGGGTGAGATAAGGTCTGAGTAGATTGTTCCACAAAAGTGTGGATATTGATCTGGCTGGGAGGGGTAGGTTCCTCAATAGACATTGTTTGTACAGCTTTGTTAACAAAAGCAGGGGTTTCAAATTTGACATTTGTTGTAGGGCAGGGCTCAGTCTTAATCTTGGGAGGTCCTACTCGTTCTTGTGTTTCAGCTGTAGCTGGTTCTTATGTGACAGCTATAACTGGTTCTTGTGTAACAGCAGGTTCTTCTTCTTTGACTGCAAAAGTTGAAGGAGTAGGGGGAGCTCCTGGCATTGGGATTTGAATTACTTTGTAGCCTTCTTGATAGTAGATGTCCCCACATTGACAGCACATATATTCTCTACACAGATTCTCTTTTGTATTTCCTTCTGACATGGTCGCTCTGTGAGCTAGGATGTACAAACTAAGTTCCTTTTCATAGGCTTCCTTTTCCATAGCTAGCTCTTGCTTGTAGGCTTCCAGTTCAGACTTTAGGAACTCATTTTCTTGTAAAACAGAGGTCATTGTTGGTTCTAGTTGAGGAGTGACTGGTTCTTGTGTAGTAGTTACAGCCACACTAGCTGGTTCTTGTGGAGTAGCTACAGGATCGACAACTGCTTCTTGTGTTTTAGCTTCTGGATGTAAGGAGAGTAATGTTGCAGCACCCTGGACCTCTGATTCCTGCATCTCGGTATCAATATCAGTAGCTAGTTCTTGTGTTTTAGCTGTAGCTGGTTCTTGTGTGGCAGCTATGGCTGGTTCTTGTGTTTCAGCCACTGAATGAGTAGCTGGTTCTTGTGTTTCAGCTACTGAATGGGTAGTTGGTTCTTGTGTTTCAGCTACGAATTAGGTAGCTGATTCTTGTGTTTCAGCTACAGAATGGGTAGTTGGTTCTTATGTTTTAGCTACTGAATGGGTAGCTAGTTTTTGTGTTTTAGCTATTGAATGGGTAGCTGGTTCTTGTGTTTCAACTAGGGAATTGGTAGGTGGTTCTTGTATTTCAGCTACTTGATTTGAAACAGATGATGTCGCAACATCCTGAGCATCTGGTTCTTGTGTTTCAGTGCCCGTGGGTGGAATAGGAAAAGATTCTGGCATTTGGGAGGTTGGAGGTGTACGGGGTATTAGTCGGATGGGTTGGGGGTCTATGGCGGTGGTAGTAGCAGCTGCCCTTGTTGAGGCCCTTATTCGTTTTCTTTGTAAAAAGGGCGGAAAGAAAGGAATTTGCTTTCATCTTCATGGGGGTTTTTCCTCAATGATGGGGAAGGGAGAATTGTTTGGCTCAGAATCATCGCTAAGAATATGAAGGGCAAGAGTGGTTGATTCTGGTAAGGTGTGGGGCGGGATTGGTATGGTAGGAGGGTTAATTGGACTGATTGGTTCTGTAGATAGACTATGAGGTATTTCTAGAGAGTCTGGAGGGTTTTGTGGTTGTTGTTCCTGAAGATTTTTAGGAATTTCAGCGGCTTCTTGGGGATCTATAGGTGGGTTTTTTAGTGGAAGGTTTTGTTGGGAAAAACCCTTTTGGATAAGCAGTTGAACGAGACGGTGATGGGTGAGTAAAAGGACGGGATCTTTAGCCTTTTTATAGTAGTGCGACATATTTTTGAGACAACTGAGCAGATAATAAGGGATGTTCACCAATCTATTATGTCGTAAATGAGACAACAAGAGAAAATCGTGCTGGTAGACTACCTGGTATCGGCCTTCACAGGTAAGGTAGTGTTTGACGAATTTTGCAACTTCCGACCATGGGGGTGGCAACGAGCTAAGTCGGACACCCTGACCTTTAAATTCAATTTGTTCCTCTGGTGAGAGAAAGTCTCGCTGGGCATTCAGGATAATATGTTTGCGGCTGAACAGGAAAGTGCCATTAGTAGGGAGAATCAAAACCTGTGCTATATCCTCTTTTGTAACTGAGATTCGAACCCCTTGAACAATGGAATGATCCCCCTGGATATTTTGAGCAAATTGCAGAACCTGTTGTTGATCAAACCCCTGGAGTCTCTGAAAATAACTGAGCCATCCTGCCCGCAGAAAAATTTGATAGGCTTCTGGATACAGTTCTAATAGGGCTATCGTGGCAGGTTCGTACCATATAACAGAGCCTCCCATAGCTACCAGCTCAGTAAAATACACCGTCAAAGAGTTGAGTAATAACTTATGTGCAGAGTAAGTTTTTCGAGTGAAGGCATGCGAATGGTGGTGAGACGAACGAAAGGATAGTAAAATAGGAATGGCAGTGGTGAATTCATGTGAAATGATGGTATAAAAAGTTTGATATGTCCTCCCCCCCCGTCAAGTGCAGCTAATAATGATTGCACTCGAGTGGTCATAATGATTTGGAATCTTCTCATTAACTATAGCTTAACTGTATTACATAAAATTTACATACCTCGCCTTACCTTCTGATTCATGCTGTAAACAAAATATAATGCCTGTCCATGATAGTTCTGCAGTAGTCGTGGCGGAGACTTTTGATTTGTTAGATGAATTGTATCAAGGATTTGTTGACTGGAAGGAATAAATGTAGTATGAGAGCACAAAATCTTGCTAACGGATAATGTTGAAAAGTTGGTGTTTCAGCAACAAAAAAGAAGGGGCGAAACAATTGTTGGACGGTATTGTTTCGTCAATGGAAACTGTGAAGAATTGCCAGACTGTAGAAAAAAGTTGTTGTCAGTGGTGTTTCAGCAATGGGAAAGCTTGTCTCTTCGTGAAGTAGGATCTTCCTTTCCTAGTGGATTGTGCTTTGATCGGGAATCTGCAAAAATCGATTGTAACATGGTATTTCTTGACAGGGATTATTAGTAAATAAAATCTAGTCTAATACTAAAGAAATTAACTTAAAAAGAATTAATTGCAATGAGGGGTAGAAGCCCCCTCTAAAAAGAGGTAATGGGATTCTACCACACATGTGGCCTTAAAATCTTCTTTGGAAATAGGGTGATGGTACAGACGGAGCTGATGACCATTTACAAGTAACGGTGTTTTGGAGTCATCGATTGTGAGGAGACTTACTGTTCCATTGGGGAAAACAGTGTCTACTTTGTAAGGTCCAAGCCATATTGTACGTAGTTTCCCTTGAAATTCTTTGAACCAGGAGTCATACAGTAGGGCCCAGTTACCTTTTTGGAACTTCTTATTCTTGATAGTTTTGTCATGCCATTTTGATCTTTGTTGTTGAATTATAGTTGTCTGATGAATTGCATCTAGTATTTTCTCATCCAATTCATTAAGCTTCTGCATCCTGGCTGTCTGTGCATCGGTCAAATCAAGGTTGACAGCTAAAGTATTCCTTAAGGTTTTTATTTCAAATTCCATAGGAAAGACAACACTCTTTCCATAGACTAATTCATAGGGAGAAAATCCTGTAGTATTTCTCCAGGTAGTTCTGTAGGCCCATAATGCTTCAGGGAGCCTGTAGGACCAATCCTTTCTGTTTTCCTTCACTGTTTTTGTGAGAATGTCTTCTATTACTTTTTTTGTGCTTTCCACCTATCCATTGGCTTGGGGGTGGTATGTTGTAGTCATTCTATGCTGAATATGATATTTTTGAAGGGTGGCTTTGAAACCATGAGAAATGAAAGGAGGACCTCCATATGTAACTAATTCTCTTGGCACTCCAAATCTGATGAATATGTCTTTAAATAATAAATTTATAACTGCTCCTTCGGTTGCTCTGTGGAGTGCATTAGCTTCCACCCATTTATTCATGTAGTCTATGCAGACCACTATGTAAACTTTTTGATTGGATGGGGGGTTAATGGGTCCTACAATGTCTAAGGCCCATCTTTCAAATGGTTCAAGTACTATCTGGGGGTTTAATGGCATTTCATCTCTATGATTAGGTTAGCCTACTCTTTGGCAGCTATCATAGGCCCGGACATATTTCTTTGCATCTTTGAAGAGTGAGGGCCAATAGTACCCCATCCTGAGAATTTTATGTGTTGTTCTCTTATCAGCAAAATGTCCTCCACAAGGGCCATCATGACAAGCTTTTAGTAGATCATAAACCTCATATTCTCTAATGCACCTTCGGATTTCTTGATCAAGTCCTGTATGGAAAAGACACCCACTTATCCAACTATACCGAGCACTTTGATGAATGATTCT
>ML777658.1:640794-672409 GCA_009831015.1 Picea engelmannii | reverse complement strand
GGCGACAGTATCTTGATTCTCATTCTCTATTTTAATGAGAGATCTCGGACGGCACAGGGTGAAACACCATTTCTCCCTGCTGTCGTTGGCCCCCATAACATTCGACGCCAACACTCTCTCATGTTATGGTGGGTCTTACTATGTGACTGTTGCAGTTATTCTTGTCATTTGCCGAAGACCTCTGAACGTGGTAGGGCCATCAATGCCCACATCATCATCGCTGCTTCTTACAGCGATCATTGCCTATTATTCAGAGTATGTTCCTTTGCAGAATTGTCTTCTACCTCTATCATTACCGCCCCCGAGGGCGCTGCAGTTGTCTACACCAACACTTCCGTCATATTTTTTCAGAGTTACATCACACAAGCATGGGGCATGCCCACCTCGTTTGTACACAATTGTATACTTTTTCTCTACACGTCTCTCAGAAGGTCGAGATACCGGTTCCTTCTCTCTCCAACGGATCGCTCCGAATGATCCCACTCTTGCTTTCCCTTACAACCACATTCTCAGTAGAAGAAACATTGATGGATTTCGGCTATACGTATGCTCCTAACCTCATCCATCAGGGGGCATATGTTATCACTAAAATTTTGTCTGCACATGGCGACAAGAACTCCACATCATCAAAACAACAATGAAGTCACTCATGGCACTAACTTAATTTCACAGCACTCCAGAAGGGAAAAAAACTATACAAAGTAACCAAAAATTGAAGGGCGCTTTACAGCAGCTTGATGCGCGTGCACATGCGCGGGACAAAAATGTGTTACTAGCGCATGCGTGCTCGACGCGCGACTGTCAACACAAAAACCCGCGCATCTGCTAATATGGCGCATTAATTTCATAGGTCAGCCTCCCGACCGCCTACGGACCGGCCCCCAAGATGATTTGACTCTCAAATCAGAGTCGGCTCTGCAAAATCGGTGGATTAATGACCTAAATAAACCCTAATGCGCCCCTATTCACACTTGGAGAAGGTTACGTGACCGATCGTGAAGCTGCTATAAAAGGCCATGAGGGTACACTGTTTTGGCAAGGAATTCTAAGCATTGTTATGCTGTTTAGATGGTTCAAGGCTCCTCCTTTGACAACAACCCATCAGCTGCATCACCCAGATTTCTTTCACTGCTATGCGCAGTTCATTTCATTTGTAAGGAAAGCATTGTGTTGAGGGCCCCGAAGAGCCTTCCGTTGGAGGGAGAAGGAACCCCTGGTCTCTTTCTTCAGCGTGCTCTGGTTTCATTAATACACCAGCTTGAAACTATTGATGACCCCTGTGTCTTATGTTTGATGTTTTTGTTTATTTCCGCAGTGTTATTTGTTTTCAGTTGATAGTTAGATTGTAGTTAGTTTTGTTTTCTTTAACCCTCTTTGCTCCACAGTTGTTTTGCCCTGCCAGACCCAACAGGGTATGCAAGCGCTCTCCATTTGCTCACCTGGTGACCATTTGAATGAGAACACTAGCATTAAGTTTTAGTTGATCAAATAGGTACCTCAACCCATAATGGTCTGTCATAAGAAAAAATCTTCTACCCAGGAGGTAATGCCTCCACATTTTTAAAGCATGAACTATGGCGGCCAATTCTAGATCGTGGGTCACATAATTTATTTCATGCTCATTCAATTTTCTAGATTCGTAGAAAATTACATGTTCTCCTTGCATAAGGACTCCTTTGATTCCTTCCTTTCATACATCTATACACACAAGGAAGTCCTTGTTTTGATATGCAATCTTCAACATAGGTGCATTGGTTATAAGGCATTTCAGCTCTTGGAATCTCTCTTCACATTCTAATGTCCAAAGGAATTCAACTCCCTTTTTCTAAAGGGAGGTGATTTGGTAACCAATATTGGAAAATCCTTTTATGAACCTCATATAGTATCATGCTAGGCCCATAAAGGATATGATATCAGATACATCCTTTTGGTTAGGCCAATCCATAATGGCTTTGATCTTGTTAGGATCAACTTCCACTCCTTCTTCAGAAATAACATGGCCTAAGTAATGGACTTATTTTTGGAACGAAATCACACTTACTAAACTTAGCATAGATCTGATGTACTCTTAGTACTTGAAGAACTAGTTTGAGATGTTCTTCATGCTCCTTCTTATTCTTAGAATAGATTAGGATATCATCAATGAAAACCAATACAAATATGCCTAAGAATTTACTGAGTGCATTATTCATTAAGCACATAAAAGTGGTTGGTGCATTGGTTATCCCAAATGCCACCAACATAAATTCATAGTGACCATATCTTGTCCTAAAGGCCATTTTGTGGATGTCTTCATCCTTAGTTATGACTTTATGGTATCCAGACCTCAATTCCATATTTCACAAAATCGTAGCACCCCTTAATTGGTCAAACAAGTCATCGATCCTTGGAAATGGATACTTATTCCTTATGGTCATATTATTGAGTTGCCTATAACTTATGCACAATCTAAGTGTGCCATCCTTATTTTTCAAAAACAAGGTTGGTGATCCCCATGGAGACACACTAGGCCGAATGTAGCCTTTGTCCATAATTTTATTTAGTTGTAGCTTGAGCTCAACCAACTCTGGTGTAATCATTTTATAGGGTGTTATAGACACTAGCACCGCTCATGGTGAAAGTTATATTGAAAAGAAAATATCTCTTCTGGGTAGACCTGGTACCTCTTCTAGAAACATATCTCTATACTCTCTTAATATGGGATGGTCTTCTAGGATTGGTTTGTTTTCCTCAACAGAGTCCAACACTTGTATTGCATATAAAGGGAATCCTTTTCTACAATACTTCTTCACTTGAAGGGTTGATATTTGTATCATTGAGACAGGATTTTGAATCCTTTGTAGGGTTACCTTTCTCCCTTCTTCATTTTCACACTCCAAAGTTTTATTGTAGAAATCCAACTTGGTTTTATGGGCATCCAATCAGTCCATCCCAATCAGCAGATCATAAGATCCTAAAAGGAGCATGTTTAGGGTTGCATGGGTGGGTAATCCACTCATAATGAATTGGCATGCTAGTATGACCTTTGTTACCTTTATTTTTGTTCCAGTGGCTAGTTGTACCAGCCATGATTTAACATTATTAACTTGTTTAAATTTACATTTCTCAACAGTTTGAGGGGAAACATAACTCAAATTAGAACTAGGGTCAATTAAAATGGAAAGTAGATGGTTGTTAATCATACCTTCGATCTCCACCACTAAATCTTGGTGGTTGACTTGTCTATTATCCAAGGCTGCATAAATATGTGGCATGATCTTAGACATGCCACTGACTGTGGTATCCTCTTGGGCTTTGTAGACACTCCTATTGTTATATTTCCTATATGGGAAGTCTCTCAATATATGTTATTCTCCACAACCCCAACATTTCAAGGGTTCTCTCTTTTTGTTATCAGTCTTACCTGAGGCTGCTCCAAAGGGTTTATTTCCACTTTGAGAGGGAAAATTATGTTTATATATACTTTTAGTAGGAAGGCTCATCTTTGAACCTTTCCCATATTTCTTAAACCTTCATGGTTTAAAACCCTTCTTCTTGAATCTTGAATTACTTTTCTTCTTCCAGTCCTCATGAGATTTTGTCTTATTCTTGAATTTCTCATAGCAACACCTTTCCTTCTGGATAGTGTCTTCTAAGGTCTTTGGCTCATCAAATTCAATTCTGTCTTGGAAGGACTGAGGCATTCCACTAATAAATCTTTGATGTAGGGAACATACCTTATCATATCAAGGAATTTGTTGATATATTCATCTATTGTAAGTTGTCCCAACTTGAGTTCATAGAACTCCTTGGTATTCCAATCAAAGTATTTCTATGACGTATACTTCTTATTGAAGTATTTCTCAAATTGTTTCCATGCCAATTATTTCTCATGGATTCCTTTCACATTCCTAAGGTCCTCCCACCAAATGGAGGCCTTTCCATTCAGGTTAAAAATGGATATTCAAACCTTTAAATTTTCAGAGTAGTCATGGACTCTGAAGTAATTCCTCAATCCAAGCAGTCAAACTTCTTCTTCTTCCCCCTTCTTAATTTCTCCATTGAAAGTGGATGGTTTGGCTTTCTTGAACTCTTCAGGGTCATGACTCTTGGAATTTTTACTCTTCTTTCTTTTCATCTGGGAATGAAAACTAGATTTTCTACTACAATATTCCTTGGAGTTGTCAATTTCCTCACCAGAGGATTATTTTGATGAGTGTCTCTTGGCTCCATGTTGGGCCTTCTTTGAGTTTCTTCTCATTGTGTGGCAACTTTCAGGGACATTATTTTGTATCTCAGGTGGACTCTAGGTTTTCTTAGTATGGTTCTTGTCCACATGACTGGCTGTTGGTCCATGCTCCAATTGCCTTTGTATATCTGATAAGCTCTGGAGTAGAAATGCATTAATTTCAGTTTTATTTTCTTTCTCTTTTATCAACCTTTCATTGTTAGCCTTACAGCTCTGTAATTTTTCGATGAGGCTTCTTACAGTTTTGGCCAAATATGAAGGGGTTTCCACCACCCACCTTTTTTCAGATTCTTCCTCTCTATTGTGGGAGATTTCTCTCAATTCATGGTGTGTCACCATCCTTTATGTTATAGTTTTCTTGTGTTTTGATACCTATTTGAGTGTTGATAAAACATTTTATGTTAGTTAATGATCTACTAGTTTATGAACATCACATACTTCAAATTTTTCAAAACATATACAACAACAAAATGTTTCGTTCCTTTTTTGAGTAGAGGTTTAACTAATCCTCTTAGGAATGGGGTAAGATAGGGTGTCACCCTAAAAGTTCTCTAATAATATTTTAAACGACTTTTTCAAGAGGCCAAGAAGGCCAAGTGTTGTAACCATGCTCTAATACCAATTAGTAACACACCCGACCCCTAAGTACCCTTTCTAGGGATGGGGTGTAAAAAAATTTCTTACTTTAATCATATTTAATCCTCTTCCTGAGTTCTTCATCCTCTTCTACTCTCCCATATGTTTCTAACCACTTCTACCAGGATCAAATCCAGCCTTTGGTTTGCAATTTATGGCCTTCCAAAGTTCTTCGAGAAATTTTAGTTGAGGGCCATGTGGCACCTACATGGGTCCATCTCATTCATATCATCTCCAATTTCCTACCTCTCGTAGGGGAGGTCCATCCATCATCGAATCCAATGGTGGGACTTGATCCTCATCTAACATGCAAGCTAGAGGGGAATTCATCGTTCGGTGTTGAACGTCCCTTTACCTTTCTGCACACATGTCCTTCAAAGTCATGAATTCCTGAACTTTCGAAGGAGTCTGAAATATCACCACGTGGCTCTGGCCTTTGGCACTTTCAACTTACCCTCAACACTACATTACAAACCTCCATAGTCTTGAAGTCTTGGACTCCCAAAGGGTCCACCCTGGCACATGGTGACATACTAGACATGGAGGCAAGTACAGGTGGGTCCTGAATACTCCTCCCACCAAATGGACCAAATAGGTAAGTGCCAAATGTGACGTGCGGCAAGGAAGAGATGAAACGTGGCCCCTATAGTGGGTGACATGTGTCACATTTTAATGGTCACATAGGGTCTACAAAACGTATGAGTCCAGGTGGCACTTCAAACATCAAATGTGGGTCTAGACTCCATGTCACCATGGGTGATGTCATCATACCACATTACCTCAGATTGATTACCTTCCAAGCCCTTCAATCTCATGATCAAGGTGTGTCCATGTAACCCCTAGATCTATGACCTTCGTTACTTTGTAACTTTGGTGTTCGAGGGATCCTTGGTGTGACTTCCTCCTTTCTCCTAGAGTGGTCAGTGTCAGGCTAACCATGGTCTATATCTAACGGTCAGAGGAGATCATGAAGGGTCCCTAGATCTACAGACTTTGTTACTACACAGCTCCGGCCTTCAAGGGTTTTGACGTTATGGATTCTCCATTCTCCCGAAGAAGGACTTTGTCAAAGTACCGTATGCGGGTCTCTCCACTGGATGATCATAAGTTTAAGATAGGTTCTTAATGAACTCCCCAGATCCACGACTCTCATCACTTTGTAACTCCAGCATTCAGGGAGTTTGGTGCCATCACATCTCTTTTCTTTCAAAGTAGGAATTTGTTGGACTTACCTCGACATAGATCCAACAACCAAGGGGACTCTTGAATACCGTCAGATCTACATCTCATGTTACTTCGCAATTGGTGAATGGATTAGGATTTGATGGTGGGAAGGTCTATCTTCCATGGTTAGGGAAACCATCAGGCATCGGTCAACCTCATGGGTAACTGTAACAATCCATTTCCTTCGGTCAGTTTACAAATGGTAATTTCGTAATACTGCAGAGCTCCAAACTCTCATAGTTCCAAAGCTAGAAGGGATTATCTCCTTTCAAGCCTAGCATAGGTTTCCCAAACCTTGGCCACATGCATCCTTCAAAAACTCTCATGGGCTACGCACTAATATCTTAGTTATGAAATGGTTAAGGACACGGGCATGAGACCTCGATCATACAGGTGAAAGGTATGAAGGAAGCATCCTCCTTCCACAAGTTTTGAACTTGTTACTACCACGAAGGTATATTCGATAGGTCGGTAGGACTTAATCATTCGAGTAGATCCTACCTTGACCCTCTTGCAAACTTATGTCCCATAACTCTCTAACTTCTAAGCTGAGGTAAGAAGAAAACCATTCAAAACCATGGGTTCACAGAGAGACAATACACATTTCTACCTTAATCATTCAGTAGAGAACTCAATCATAGACATGTATATTCAAACATCATTTCCATTTCAATACATAGAGTATGGAAATACTTATCAGAAAACCATAATCGTGAAGCAACTTTTGAAAGGGGTTCATGTTTCCACCCAACCATAGGAATAACCACTCCTAAATGGATTTACCATTGGCCACCCCCGATGTAGACCATGATGTGCTAAGAGAGACTCTTTCATCTTTCTCAGTGACATTCAGGGACATACGTTACTCTCCTCCTCCCACAGGATCTTGGAAACCGATTATCTTTGTACCAAGCAAGGAGGTCTGCACGAGTACTTCCATAATCACTTGGCAACCTCATTTATTAGCGTGTAAATAAAAACCATGTCAGTATCTTCTTTCACCTAGAACGAGCTTATTTCTCAGTTCTCCTTCGAACCAAAGATATGTAAGCGCTCTTTTCTCTTTTCGATATTGGTCTTTCAACTCTACTTCCTCACATGCATATCTGCCTCTACCCACAAATTACCACTTTTATTGCCTTCCTCAATAAGGTTGTGTGGGTATGAATCCCCATCTCGTGGTCAGGTTTGGAAGTCTTGCAGATGGGTACTCTACCCCATATCCTCATTAACTCTCGAGGAGGACTCTTCTAGCTACCTATCTGATTGGTAATTCATTTTATAGGTCAGAGGATTATTTTGGGTCTGAGCCATTAAATCCAGTAAGGTACAGGTTTGGTGGGGGGTCATCTCAACCATTTATGTTTCCCCTCGCCATCCCTATCATAGCACCATGGTCTATCTTGGAAAACCCCCCTTTCACCAGTTATGAAACACTATCCATTTTCTATTAATAAAAAAAAATACATACATTGACCTTTTATAACAAAAAGGTTCATCAAATTCAACATTCACACATATCTAGTCTGCCATTGTCTCTTGGCTAGTTATAGTTATATTTACAAACATGGGGAAATAGGGGTATTACATCACCCATATAGCTATATTAGGTGAGACTGTGCAGTGCACTCTGTGTGCTATGTTTCCTTCTGGTTTACCAGGAGGGACGATAGTTTTAGAGGGTTTTCTTGGAAACCTATTGAGATCCAAACCTTGGCTAGACCAAGAAGTGAAGGAGAGATTTAAGACAACAAATGGTTTCATTCTTGGCTGGAACTGCATAGAATTTAGTGGATAGGATCTATGGAAGAATCGCGCAGAGAATGAAAGCATAGAAGGGAATTTTTAGGCCATGGAATTCAATGAAGGAGGAGATTGAAAGATGGTCGAAAACAAAGGAACTTTAGTTTTCACAAAAGGGTAACAGAAACCCTAAGTTAACACCACGCAAATGTTTTGACAAATACGTGTTTAGCGACTTGCATGAAGTATTTTTCTGTGATTTCTCGCATTTGTTGCGGGAGTGGCTATTGAGGTTAAAATACAACCACCCAATAAATTGAATTATATAGATGGAGTGGAATATTGTGGAGATCGCATAGTTACAACAAGTTAACAACACATTTACGTGTGTAGTAGATTTCTAGTTAGACAATATTGTTGCAGTGTTTATCATTGAAATTGTAGTAGATACGACGAATTCTTACAGCGTAGCAGAGAAATATTTTCTAAAAGGACCCAAAGGTAGGTATATCTGATCGTTGTATATTTAAATCAATATTTTATTTTATAAAAATGGTGTGATGACCATGGAATCAGAGAGATAAAATTCCTTGCATGCATGGGGGAAGGAGGGAAGCACTGACAAGAGGTGGAGAAATGGAGAAAGAAATGTATAAGGGAAAGAAGAAGGAGGCCATGGACCCAATCATGATGGAGGAAGACCAGATAAATAAGATAATGGCAATAGCTAGAAAGACGCCCAGTGGATTACCCTAACAATATATTATGAATAACAAGAAGAGATCCATAGTTGATAGAGAGGGCTTGGAAAGAAATGAGGAAGAGGTAGAGGATCTCCAGGCTATGGAGTAGATTAAGGAAATCCTGCATACAACATATGAAAGGACAATAGGAGGTCCAAGGGTAGGAACAAAAGGCATAACTCTAATCCATATCAATGTTAGTGTGGAACCTACAACCCTATGTGTGACTAACACACCAGAAATAACACCAACATTTATACAACCAAATTTTAGTGGAAGAAAGACAGCAGGAAACACATCCAAACAAGGAGAAACAATTGGAGGAGCCAGTTCAGGAACCAACAGTAAAATATCTACACCATGCAGAGGTAGTAGTTCAACACAATTCAAAATGGCAGGACATGATACCACAATCAGGTTACTAGAATTTTGGGGAGATGCATCAGAGGACCCTAAAAAACACTTATTCATCTGTGAGAAGATATGGGAAGCAAAGAAAAGCACATATGAGGATCCAAAACTTGCACAGTTTGATATCAAGCTAAGAGACCGTGCACTGGATTGGTACATGAGCCTAGAAGTAAAAAATCCACTAGGAGTAACAAGGACGATTTCATATGTGAAAAAATTACTGATAAATGAATTTCAGAAGCCCAACTCAGAGGACCAATACATGAATGAAATGATTGAAATCAGGAAAAAAATAGGTGAAGTTGTTTGGGAGATTGATCATAGTTTTAAACACTTGAAAGGTAAGTTTAATTATGAAATTACCGACATGCAACATAGGGACTTATTTGTGAACTCATTGTTACCACATTTGAAATACCCCTTAAGACATCAAAAGTTCCAAACTAAGGAAAAGGCTCTGCAGGCAGCCTTGCAATTGGAAGAGAACTAGTATTAGAAGAAGATCCAACAATAGAGGAGTTGAAGGAGGATTTGAAGAACCTAACATTTCAACTTAATCAGAATAAGGGCAAAGAGAAAAGATAAATTTTTTGGTGTACCACATGTAGGACAAAAGGACACCATAAGAACAAATGTCCAACTTTCGCACAGTACATGGAAACAGGAGTACCAAACCCTTTGCCAACAGGAGGACCGTGGTGCAAGATTTTTAAATCACATGGGCATGATCCATATCATTTTCCAATGATGCAGAAGTATAAGATGGTATCGAAAAGTTCATACTGCAATTTTTTCAAGTCAGTAGGTCATGATGATAAATATTATAGGACGATGGATATGATGAGAGAAAGAACTCCATATACTTATAGGGTGCAAGTAGAAATGATTATAGGACAAGTTGCACCTCAGTTCAACTAGGTACCACCACCATATAACAATGCGTAGCAGCATTACAATAATGAACAACCCCAATACAACAATGCACAACCACAGTATAACCCCACGTAGTATTACTAGGTACCTAAATACAATGCACTGTGAGGATATTGAGGTGGATATAGAGGTGGAGGATGAGGAAGAGGAGGATTTGGATGAAGAAGATATCCAGTAGTGTTCCAAAACTTTCAACTGCTAGGACATTATGCAAGGGAGTGTCCACTTCTAGCAGCGACACGTATGTATTGTCGCACACCAGACCATGATACAAAAGATTGTCTGAAAATATTGGGGAAGATCCAATAAAAAAAGAATCGTAACAACCAGAATGTCCAGTGGATCTCTGCAGAAGCCAAGGATGATGGAACAAACATCAAATTATTCACGTGAGGAGGAGATAAGTTAGGAATTGACACAGTAAGATAAGATCCAACGCAACATCAATGAGTGAAGAAGAATACCAAATCAAAGAAGTAGTTTGATGCACAGAAATAAAAGGACACATTCAAAGAGGAAAGACATGAGTTTCTCAAGAAAAAATTTGTGTCTACATCGACTGAGCAGCAAATTTAGAACTCACCAATGTACGAAATTCCCTCCTCAATGGATCACACCAGTGAAGCTCAACCTTTAGAGAAAGTAAGTAACATACAAACTTTTCTTCAATATTGTGTTAAGTTATTAAAGGATCCATCATCTTTTAATATCTTACAAAATATTCTAGAAATATGTAACATAGAGGTAGAAGGGAAATTAGAGTGGAAAACAGTCAATCATCTCCATGCAAGAAGAAGGACAAGCAAAGAATTCAGACTGAATTCCAACATTGGAGATTTCAATATGGGTGATATTATACTGGAATTAGGATCTGAAATAAATGTTTTACCTAAGAATACATGACAGTGTATGGGAGAACCCACACTAGGCTATTCACATGTCCAACTGAAATTAGCAAATCAACACAGAGTGCTACCAATTGGAAGACTTAAGGTGTGACAATCGATTTGGATGGAGTGTGCACTATAGCAGATTTTGAAGGAATAGAGATAGTAGATGTCACAACACCTTATCCAACATTGCTTGGATTGGATTTGGAATTTGATAAGCCATAATTGACCTGAAGAAAAGGAAAATGACGTTTGAATCAGGGGAATATAGAGTCATCGCACCATTAGACCCTTCAAAGGAGAAAGGTTTGTAGAACCCACTTGTTTATATCTAGAGGAAATAAACCATTTGTACAGAACCACAGCGTGAGAAGAAGATTATGTTAACCCTACTGCAAATGGGGTACTCAGCTGGAGAAGATTCACATCATGTGCTTCCGACTCAGACATAGGTTTGGATAATTGGCAACATATATTACATGAATTTTCCATGAGAAGGTGTGCAGGAATAGACCACACGGTAAGATGGGTTGGTACAGATATAAGAGAACCTCCCAATTTTCATGGGGTAAATGACCTAGAGGAATTTCTGACAAAATATGAAGAAGAAGTGTTATAAAATCATAGGCTCTCAGCCCTACATATTTCACTCAAGGCCAGACCTGCAATATGGTGGGGTGTGCACAGAGAAACAATTCATGATAGGTACCAATGTAACCAATTACTGCACATTAGATTCAATGCATAACATGGGAGCAATAAAATGCAGACATATGATGGGAAACGAACAACAAAAAAACACTTGGGGAAGTGCATAAAACATTGAAGGATGACACATGTTGGCCCTTGACCAAGTTTTTATAATCCTTGGTCATGTTTGACCTACTTTTGTGACTTCGACAGGCTATCAAAGATAGAGCACAAGTCAAAGAAGAGATCGCGGGATCTCAGATCCTTTTTAGGGATTTTTGGGTTTTAGGCTTATGTAATAGGAATGAGGATGTAGGCCCATGGGTTTACCCATGTTTAGGCCCATTTTGTTATGTATAAATAGATAGCTAGGTGATTTAAGAAGAGGCCAGTGTGTTAAGTGCTAGAGTTCGATCTATGTAATCAAAGGAGGGACAAGTATGTGATGCTAAGTGTTGAGTGTTAATTGTTAAGTGCAAGTGGTAATTGTAATTTCTTTGTGCACACTGTGTGAGACTTGTAGAGATAAGTGCAAGTGATTGTAAGAGATTATGGAAGGCTTTGTGTTGTAATTCAGGGAAGGAGGATCTAGCGAGGTGCACATATATCCTGTCCTCTATGGAGTAAGATATCATGGCTCTGTGCATGTAGAAGATTGACAAAAATAAATAAAGAAGAAGAGTTGGTGGACGTAGACCCAAGGTGGGGGTGAACCATGTATATCCTGCATTGTGATTGCTATGTGATTTATGGTTGTTCCCTTGTCTATGTGATTGAATGCTTAGTGCACTGATGTATGCTTAGAAGGATCTAATATGGTAGATTAGTGTTGAATAATGTGAATAAATGCTAGGTCTGATCTATGTTGGTATTCTTAGTACTTGAATGTATTGGATCTGTATAAATACTGCGTTGATTTTTTGTTAGGGTTTAGTTGCGCTGTAAACTAAGGATGAATATTAACGAACTGTAATTGTTAAGTGTTTTGTTAAGGTGTTGTAATCACATATCTGTGTCCCAGCTAAGGTTGCAGACACTGGAGTCCTGCAACCACCCCTGCCTCTACCTCGGGTGAGACTTCATCTTCTTCGCAGGTGTTTTTGAAAGGGCCGATAGTTAGCGTTTTGTTGGTGCATTGTTGCAGCGTTGAACCCTGGTTATGCCCCTATGCCAAAAAATGGTTCCGTTGTCAAGACCTGAAACTGTGATTGTTGGGAACTGAAGGAAAGAAATAAAGCTTTGTGTGTAGACATGTTGCCTTAGTGCGCAGTATTCTACTTGCCCTGTAAATATCTATGCTAAGAAGAGAAGTCAGATCTGAAGAAAAGAAGTAAGATATCGAAGCTTTGTGCTCTGTTAAAGGTAAGAATAGTGAAATTTTTTATATCTGGAAGATTTAAAGGTAAGAATAGTGAAAAGTCTTAGATCTGGAAGCTTTGCGCTCTGCTGAAAGTAAGATTAGTGGAAATTTTTGTTTCAAGATTATGGATCTAGGTATGTTTGATAAATTTTATCCTAGTCTGAAAACTAGCGCACAGTTAGAAGAGAAAAGGTTGGATATGAGTAGATCTGATAGAAATAATGAAAGAAATGTTATTCCTATACATAGAAAGAATGTTTGGACTAACAAATGGATGCAGAATCCTAGAAATAATTTTTTGTAGGTTAGCTACTATGATCCTAGTGCATAGTACAAGAAAGGTTGGGGGTAATTTAAGAAAAAAAGAGGATTAACCCTTTGTTACAGTTGCAGAAGACTGGGACATATTGCTAAGGAATTCCCTAGAAGAAGACCTAGTTGTCTTTGTTGTAAAGTTATGGACCACGAAGCTTTATATTGCCCTAGAATGATTACTAAGCTTGAAAGAATGAATATGAGACAAGAAAACCTTGAGCTAGGTCATGAAACTGAGACCATGGCAGAACCCCAGATAGAATCAGAGACTGTACTACTGCAAATGAAATAAACCCTAAATGATCACAGAGATATCAACTTATCAAAGATATTCAAAGAAAAATAATGCATAGAAGAAAGAATATGAGACTTCGACATAGACTGTGTTCTGGATGAGGAAACACATGTAAATATCATGATAGAAAGAACTTGGGAAGCTTTAGCAAATCCTGATATGATTTCTTCATTGGGAGGAATAGGATTATTTAGGGAAAAGATGATAACCCTATGTGGAAGACTCACCCAGGTATGTATGAGTTCTCATGCATATTCGACAGATGAATATTTTGAGGTTGTTAGATTCATTGAGAACAACGCTCCATTTACTATGTTATTAGGAAAAACCTGGATCGAGAAAGATCAGACCAGAAGAAAAGAAGAGGAGGCCCTAGAATAGAAAAAGCAGGAATTGAAAGATTTCATGACAAGGAGGATAACACACTTGATTGCAGAATAGGAGAACAGATCGAAGCTACTTAGAACCAAAAACTTGGATCACGAAGCTGAAAGAACACAAGAATATTCACAGACGAGTAGAGCACCTACCCCAGATAGAGAAGCAATATTACTCTCTAATTCTATGAAAGAATCTCAACAATGCAAAGCTGCTATGTCAAAAGAAGACAAGAATCGAAATGAAAAGAGGAATACTGAGATGAATATCACCAGGAAGAAGGATAGAAAACTTAGTAATAAGAGAGTAAATTTCTAAAATTTACAGAAGGGCCCAGAGGGAACTACATGGAAGGAATATTTGTAAAATTGGAACTTCGTCGGTATATCAGAACAGTGCCTCATGGCATTGTTACACATTATTTTGGTCACTCTGATGATGAATTTACAAGCATGTATCTGATGATGAATTTACAAGAATGTAATCAAGCCCTCAAAATCATCTTTTGCCTAAGAAAAGTGATTGCTTTCCTCCCCTGCAAGACTACTTTTTAGAAGGACACCACAAGTTACCCATAGTGTACAATGCGGAGATCCATGATTTCTGCAGGCTGCTATATAGCTGGCCTCCGGGATTTTTGCAGGCTTCTATATAGGCAGGGTGCGATGGCGTTTGAAATCCAAAAGAGAAAAGAGGTTCAATAATTTTCTGGAAGGGGAATCTTCTAGAATTTGAGGTGGCATCCATATGGTTACGATCCTACTGACTTCTCTGATATAGTGGGATCATCCTCATCCCCTTAACCACTTCAGCTTCTCCTATATAACAATAGGCTTCTCATGGAAAAGGTTAAACACAGTTAAGCAAAATTGAGTAAAGGATTATGTTGGCACAGGGGTAGACCCAGGGTTCAACGCACCAACAACACACCAACAAAACCCTAACTACCAGCCCTTTCGGCAACACCTACGAAGCATATGAAGTCTCACCCGAGGTAGAGGTAGGGGTGATTGCAGGACTCAGGTGTCTGCAACCTTAGTTGGGATCTAGATCTATGTTTACACACTTAACAAAGCACTTGGCATCAATAGTTCACCTAGAATTAACCCTTATCTCACTCCGCAAATAACACAGAGCATTGCAGTATATACTTAGATCTAAGATGATTCAGCACTTAGCAGCATACAACAGACTGGATCTGATAGACCAAGCACTTAGAAACTTCATACACATCAAATATATCATCTATACACATCTAATAAGCACAAAGCATAAGTAAATCTATCTAAACATGTCATAGCACTTAGCAAGAGAGGAAAAACACATATAAGTAAAAACACAAAGCATGATACACAGATTTACATGGTTCACCCCCACCCTGGGGCTACATCCACCAACTCTTCTTCTCTATTATTGTTGGCAGATCGGTTACAATCACAAAGCCTCAAAACCTACTATGTGAAAGACAAGAGATTTGCACAACTCTCTAGATCCTCCTTCCCTAAGTAGCTCTAAGCATAAAACCTTCTTACAATCCATGCATTTATCACTTACAATACTTGCACTCTGCTCTGCAAGTATATCACACAGATCATCTCTTAGAACTAAGCCACTTCTCAAGTGTCCTAAAAAAAGGTCCCTTCTTACATAGCCTAGACTTCTACTTATACATTACAAAAAGGGTCCTAAACATGGGTAAGCCCATGGGCCGACATCCCGGTCCCATTACATTATCCCCAAAAACCCACAAAAGACCCAAAAAGGGGGTCTAGCTTCCACGATATCCACTTCGCCTTGTGCTCCACATTTGACAGGCTGTCGATGTCCCAAAAATGGTCAAATATGACCAAGTTTTCCTCAAAACTTGGTCAAGGGCCAACAGACCCCCAACACTCACCTGTGACTCATCCCGATTCACTCAAGTCTAGGTAACTTTGCCTCAAAGGTATCAAGCTTGGATTGAGCTACTTTGACTTGTCTCTGTGCTACTTCTTCTTGCTCAACGAATTCCTGAATAACCGCTTCACTGATAGGTCCTTCCAATTGATGCTTGACTGTAACAACTACTTGTTCTAGTACTGTTCCTTGGCCTTCAATTTCTTCAAATAGTAGATAGGTCGCCTCCTGGCTCGCTGACTTCCATCACTCTGTTCTGTGTGGTAAGAACGATTTGTTGCATGGTGCATTGTTCTTGGGATCTCTTCATCCTCTCGATGGGTGACAGGAGCTTGAGCTATGCCTGTACTGTATCTGTGTGCTGATTTGCTTCCTGGAGTTGGGACTCCAATTTCTTCAACTCTGGGTCTTTGGATAGTTGTTCATATATTTGCATGATTCTTCTACTTAACTATTTACATTCTACATCAAGTGTTTTAATCCCCTCGATTGCACTCTGAGCATTCAATTCTCACTGGTCATGCACTTCTTGTGGGGTAATTGGTATAGTTTGAATCTCTAATTCCACGACCCTTTGCTGAAGCTACTGAATAACTTCAACAAGCTTCATCACTTGACGTTCAAAGGGTTCTTCTCTCTTTTGTTTTAAGCCAGTGACGGAGCGGAATTATCAGTTAACTACTTCTTCCATCCCGATCTACTTCGTGAGAAATTTCTCTTTCTCCTTTTGGATCTTCTCTCTATCTTCTTCAAATTTTGCTTGGAGAGAATCCTTCTCTTGTTGCGTGGCTCGACATTGTTCTATGATTTCCTCTTGTACTTTCTTTAAGGCCTGATTAACCTGCACTTTTTCTTCATGTGCACATCGAAGTTGTATTTCGACTATATCATCAATATTGTAGAGTTGAACTAATTCTTCTCCCACTTCTGTTGTTCCTTCTGGCAGAGGCACAGTAGATATTACGCGACTAGACTGGAGTGCCTACTGAACTTCTTGGAGCCCAATTTCAATCCTGATATATATCTTCTCCTGCTTCGCTTCCTACTTTTCTGTTATCTCTTTTATGGCTTCATTCATAGTTGCGAGGAGGAAACTAAAGTCATCCGGAGTAAGCATGGTCTGCATCTTAGTTACGGTTGCTTTCAATTTATTCCGGGAGGGAAACTTCGGAGGTGACCCTTTTCTCTTCTTTATAACTTCGACTTCATCCTCCGACCTTTGTTCGACTTCCTCTAGGTCTTTGCCATTACCTCCTTGATATGGTGTGATGGAATCCATCCTTATAGATCTGCTATCTACATCCTGAACCTCTTCAGGCTTCTTCATCTTCTTTGTCTTACTGGGCCCAGGTGTGTCCTGTGCAGCTTTTGGGTTGTTGATGTCTAAAATGTCCGCTGGATCTGTTGCAACAAGGACGTCAACTGACCATTCCTTGGTGATCTCTTCTAGGTCTTCTTCTGTCAGCTTATAATAGGACTGAAGTTGTTCCTGGTTCTCATCGGTGCGTGGAGTTAGGTATATAAAGTGGCATTCCATGCTGAACTTTATCAGAGGTCAGAACCTTTGTAAAGTGTTCGGGGTTATGCGAGGTTCACCCACTATGGCTGCTTTCAATTGGTTATAATACGTGTGGAAAATGACATTCGATTTCCATTGCTTGTTCATGTCGGTCGAGTACCACAATGTACTGAACTTTGTGGCTAGTGGCTCAAATGGGTCAAGGTCCAGGAAGTTTGTGCCTTTCGGTAGCTCCCATGCAACAAAATTGATCAATATTAGAAGCCATATAAAATGGAATTCATCCCCCTGATCCTGGGCTTCTCTATAGTTAATCTCTAGCTGGTTTACCAGGTACTTCGCCCAGTTCATCTGTAGTCCCTCTACGCATTTTCCTGTGAGGTCAACTATGAAGCCTGATACTTGCGTAGGTCGATTCTTACATACCAGCCTCCCTGCAATCATTTGACATGTTAGACACACTGCACCACTTTCGATAGAGGCTACCTTGTAGCCTCGTGTGCCCTTCTCGACATTGCCATAATCTTCTTTAATCTTATGTGAAAGAGCATGGTCTGCAGTCTTTCTAGGGTAGTAATCCTGGGGATCATGGCCCTGCATGCCAAGCTCGGTGATCCTATTGATCAACACCGGATCAAAATTTATGCAATGGTTTAACCACATGTATCCTTCATGGTAACTTGCTACCAGCAATTTTACACAAGCATTCACCTCTTGGTGTCTGCGAAAGTGTGGTATTTTCATAACGTTGAGAAAATTAGACTGTGTGAGGTTCATCATCCATTGTTGAGGGACGATCTTCGAATTCTTTATCTTAGTTCTTGTCAAGTACTTATACGGGGCGAGCATGTTGTAAACTTTACAGTCCCCTAGGTTGAAGTTGCAAAACTTCAATGTTGTAACCTTGTCTTGATCTATGTGGTAGGTGCGTACTCCTTTCGATAGATATACAATGACTAGGGTGTATTAAAATTCTTTAGGGACACTTTCCCTATTAATCGCACCAATCAAAGGGGGTATGTAAGCTGGTAGGATGGATGGCACTAACTTCGCGTTGGCTATGTCATCTTTATGCTTAGTTCTCCTTTCCCTATCGGCTCGAGATGTTCCTGCTCGTGTAGTCGATGGGGAGGCTTGCACTCCTCTTGTCGATGATGCTTGGACTCCAATGGACATTCCTCTTTCTGACATGACTCTCTCAGTCATTAAATCAAGAAGGACCTATATGATGGATTCCTCAATTGCGGTGAGCTCGTCAGACATACGCACTTGGAAAAGATAATTGGGGCATGATGATCTCAGATACTGCACTAGGATGAAAAATCTACTTGCAATGATCACTATATACAATCACTAGTTCTACGGGCTTCAAATTTTCAGTTGGCAAAAGTGTTCTTCGGGCACGGCACGATGAACTAAATAGGAAATTCGTCAATGGTCTGCTTGCAATGGGTATGAAGCTTCCATTATCACATATTTTTCCATTATGGTGAGGTCCAATGGTCTAGCAATGATCCTTTAATGATTTTCTATTCGTTTGGGGTGGAAGTCGAACGGGTATATTAGTCCAACGGCTAGATTGCTTCGCCACGACAAAGTGCCATATGTCGTTGTTCTGATATCTCGGTGAAGTTCAATTCATGTGATTTTTCCTTCTGCAGTATTCCACTTGGGATCTATTGTAAATTTTCAATCTTCACCTTTTTCTTACTTAATTTTCTATCCTTCTTCCCAGTAGTCTTCAACTCGGTCGGCCTTTTCCCATTTTGATTCCTATCTTCTCTTGACATAGTCACTTCGCACTGCTGAGATTGTTTCTTCAGATCCGAGGGTAATACTCCTTCAACATATGGATTAGGTATTTCAATCTTCTGTGGTTCCTCTAATCCTCTTATATCTTTGACATCCAAGCCCTTGGTGTCCAATAGCTTAGATCTATTCTCTTGTTATTCCATCAAGTAGGTGATCCTTCTAGTCATAAATTTCATGCGTTCTTGCTTCTTCTGTTCTAGTGCTTCCTTTTCTTCTTTTCTTCAGATTTGGTCTTTTTCAATCTAGATCTTGCCTAACAAAGTTGGAAATGGGGCATGGTCCTCAATAAATTTAATAACTTCGAATTCTTCCTCTGTCGAAGCTCCATGGGTACTCATAGCTATCTGGGTAATCCTTCCACATAGGGTTACCATTTTTCCTTTAAACAACCATATTTTTCCTATTGAAGGAACCATAGTGGGCCTTCTTAGGGTTTCCCACGTGATTTTTGTCATAATGTTCATCTGTGTTTCCTCATCTAGAGAACAGTCAATGTCGAAGTCTCCTATTCTTACTTCGATTTTCTCCTTTTCTTTGAATATCTCTGATAAACTGGCATCTTTATGTTCATTCATGGTTTCTTTCATTTTTAGTAACATAATATTTGATTCTTTCTGGGGTTCTTCTATAATCTTAGTCTCTTGATATCCTTCAGGGTTTGCTTTCTCCATATTCATCTTTTCAAGTCTAGCAATCATTCTAGGGAAATCCAGTACTTCATGGTCCATAGCCTTACAACAGAGGCAACTAGGTTTTCTCCTAGGGCATTACTTAGCAATATGTCCTGGTCTTCTGCAACTGTAACAAAGAGTTAATCCTCTCTTTCTCTTCAATGATCCCAAACTTTTCATGTACTGTGCGCTAGGATTGTAATGGCTAGCCTGCAAAAATTTCTTTCTAGGATCCTACATCCACTCATTACTCAAAACATTCTTTATATGAATAGGTATAACATATCTTTCATTATTCTTATCAGATCTATTCATATCAAACGTTCTTTCATCTAACAATTCCCTAGTTTTCAAGCTAGGAAAAAATCTATCAAGCATACCTAAATTCATGCTTCAGAAACAAAAATTTCCACTTATTGAGCACAAAGATTCCAGATCTAAAACCTTTCACTATTCTTACCTTTATCAGAGCACAAAGCTTATAGATCTTACCACTTTTCTTCAGATCTGGCTTCTTTTCTTCAGCACAAATATTCGTAGGTCAAATAGAGTACTGCGCATCAGAGCGACAGATCTATGCATAGAGTTTCCACAAGTTCAAGACGAATATTTGCACAAAGCTTCTTCTTCCTTAGTTCCCAGCAATCACAGTTTCAGGTCTCGACAACGGAACCATTTGTTGGCACAGGGGCAGACCTAGGGTTCAACACTACAACAATGCACCAACAAAACCCTAACTATCGGCCTTTTCGGCAACACCTGTGAAGCAGATGAAGTCTCACCCGAGGTAGAGGCAGGGGTGATTGCAGGACTCAGGTGTCTGCAACCTTAGCTGGGATCCAAATCTGTGATTACACACTTAACAAAGAACTTATCATCAATAGTTCACCTAGAATTAACCCTTATCTCACTCTACAGATAACACAGAGCATTGTAGTATATACTTAGATATAATATGATTCAACACTTAGCATCATACAACAGATCGGATCTGATAGACCAATCACTTAGCAACTTCATACAAATAAAATCTATCATCTATACACATCTGATAAGCACAAAGAATAAGTAAATCTATCTAAACATGGCATAGCACTTAGCAAGAGAGGGAAAACACATGTAAGTAACAACACAAAGCATGATACACATATTTACATGGTTCACCCCCATCCTGGGGCTACTTCCACCAACTCTTCTTCCCTATTATTGCTGGCCAATCAGTTACAAGAACAAAGCCTCAAAACCTACTCTGCATAGGACAGGAGATCTGTGTAGCTCGCTAGATCCTCCTTCCCCGAGTAGCTCTAAGCATAAAACCTTCTTACAATCTGTGCACTCATCACTTACAATACTTGCACTCAACTCTACAAGTATATCACATAGATTAGCTCTTAGCACTAAGACACTTCTCAAGTATCCTCAAAAAAGGTCCCTTCTTACATAGCCTAGACTTCTACTTATACATTACAAAAAGGGGCCTAAACATGGATAAACCCATGGTCTGACATCCCGGTCCCATTACATTATTCCCAAAAACCCACAAAGGACCCAAAAAGGGGGTCTAGCTTCCACGATCTCCACTTCGCCTTGTGCTCCATCTTTGACAGGCTGTCGAAGTCCCAAAAATGATCAAATATGACCAAGTGTTCCTCAAAACTTGGTCAAGGGCCAACAGATTGCTGGAAGAATAGGCTAGAGATTGTGTGAAGAATATTATTTCAATTGATACTTGAGGTCTACATTTTCCCATCAAGCTTTTGAAGATTATCTTCATGCAAATCTCGGAACAAGTATATGTGTGTGTTGGAATGATGGACCACTAAAAGGGAACTTGCAACATCAAGGAATTTCAATTGTATCTTCCACTTTTATTCAATATAATACAGTGGCATGTTTCTTTCCCATAAAATTGTTCTCATTTTATTACATGACTCCTTGATCACATGTTTGAGTTTTCATTGAATCTATCATAGTTGCTTTCACTTTGGTTGGTTTGTGTCATTGCATATCTGGTTTCACAAGAGCACTGGAGTGAAGCGAGAACAACAAATATATAAGGAAGCGATCTCAAAGGTAAGTCATCAATTCCTTCTTTGACACTTAGATCAATGATTGTAACTTAGGGAAAGCATCATGTCTTATCATGTTTTGTTCTAGATCCAGGTGGATCTAGGGAGATTAGTTTATGTCCACATTTATTGATTTATCCTATAACATGCACTTCGCCACGATGAAGTGATGTGAATGTTGGAAGCATTATAACCATTGGACTAGCGTTCCAGAACAGTTAGAACAACAGTTATGACCAGAAAGCTCACCATCGGACCGTTGGGACCGCGCCACAATGGACAACACTGCATTGATGGAAAACTTCTTATCCATTGGAGAGATATGTTACATTGTTTCTACTTAGTCTTTCGACTGTTGCACCGAGAACACTTTTTCGAATTGTATCATAGATAACAAGAGAACCCATTTCTACCACACTGTGCATAGTAAGATCAACACCGATTCTATTGCTTTGAGCACTCATCCATCCACCCAAGTTTTCTGATCGACAACATGCATGTCGAACTAGCTTAGCATTGTGGAGAAGTCAATCGAGGAAATTTTAATTGATATCATGGCCGAGAGAGTGATATCCATAGGATTTCAAGCTTCATCGACACGAGGAGTGCAAGCCTCTCCATTGACTGCTCGTGGATCCAAACCATGCCGACCAGAAGAAGAGAAGAGAACCAAGCACATAGATGATCTATCAAATGCAAAGTTACTCCTGACCATCTTACCCGACTACATCCCTCCTTTGTCCAGTGCGGTGAGTCGTGACAGTGTCCTGAGGGACTTTGATTACACCATGGTTACTGCATACCTCCCGAAGGGGATACGTGTGTTATAACCCTAAATTACACCTGACATGCATACTTGGAATCAGGCCATCTAACTTGCTATCTTTACCAATCCATTATTGAAAAATGCTTCTTGAAACCATCATTTTAAAGGTGTACTCACCCTGAACCATTATTGCATGCGTACACATGCTTTCTAAGCCACTACAACCCGCATACACTCACAAAATATCACGAAATGTGGAAAATTGCATAGGATACGGGTTTCCAGGCCGTGACTTAACCGTTTGACTACCCATAGCTAGTCAACCCAACCGTTACTATCCCTTTTGGCCTATAAATGAAGGGATTGGGGTCCCATTGCAAAAAGAAGCACAAGAGAAAAGAAACTCTGCCCATTTTATCAATCCCCCTTTGACTCAATTGCAAATCCCTTACCATTTCCCTAAGAGAGAACTGAAGAGGAGAAGAAGACGTGGAAGCAGTTGGTGCATGGTGAAGAGGATCCCAGGACCAAGTTTGAGGAGCAGTGTCGGTCTCATGTTGTAAGTCATTTTTGTGAGATTAATATAAAGAAGTACTTTTTTCTTCCCGCCAAATGATGTCTTAAAATTATATGATTTGTTTTCATTTCTTGTTTATGATGTCTAACCCACTAATCCATATGTAAAATGCATGCTTGTATTTTCTTGTTTGTCTTTCGATGAATGCAGGTCAGCATTGGGAGGATATTTGCATTCAGGAAACAACCAAGCGCAAAGGGATCGATACAGGACGTGGAGTTTAATGTAGGCCTACTGGATCCCTCTCTCTTGTCTTTTATGTATGATTGTGGGGTAATGTTGGGATAGTGATAAAAAATAGGAGACTTTAGATGGTTATCTATGCCTACACTTTAGACCCTTTGTGTAGTCCATACAGGGGTTTTCCTGCTATAGTAGAATTGGCGACCATACTGGGGATGCCTCTAGGGTCTTTGAGGATATTTCTTTTTGGGTGCTTTGAATCAGTTCATTCACTATTTTCTGAGGTTTTGTAAGCTTATGTGTCTTTAAGGGATGTTGGTCTTCCATACCAATACTCCTTGCATGTGTTGGACTATTGTTTTTTCATTTTTTTGAGTATTTACAGAGGTGTAGGCGGCCTGTACTGGGCCTACACACGTGCATACGAGCCTTGCCCTTGGACAACCCACATACATACACTATATGTTGAAGTGTCAGTAGCGTGCCTGTTGAGAAATTGTTTGTAAAAAGAAGAGGTAGTCATCCTCTTCCCTGTCAGGAGTCACACTCCTCAGGGGTTTTCTTGATCTAGCACTAATCTCTGTTATAACAATTTGTAGCCTAGGTCTGACTTTAGTTTAGCTTTCTTTCAACCAAAGGTTTCTTGTGTTTTCTTTAAAAAGGGTTTTTAGACAAATGCTGAGTCTTATTTGATATGCCTACTTGGTGTTTTCAGTGACTCCCTGCGATCAGCTATTGGGCCAGAACCATTTCTTGGTCCTGTCTTGTCGTCATTTTCCCCATTTTTTTCTTTGGAAGAAAATAAAAGAATTCATTTTCAAATTTCTTGTTTTGAAGCAAGAAACAATAAAAAAAAAAAAAATCTTCCATTTCTTTGTTTGGTAAAGTAATTTAGGCGAGTTGCTTTGTTTACTAAGGAAAAATAAATATTTCTTGAGTTATTTACTTGAATTCTTAGGACATTAAGTAGTTTGTAGTCGAGAGAAATCTTGTTTCAAGTATTTCTTTTCAAAGATCTGAGAAAAGTAGTTACGAAAAGTTTGGTGAAAGAGTTTAAATTGGCAAATCTTTTGTGAAGAAGAAGTAGTTTTGTTTCCAGTTTCATCTTATTCTCTTCTCTTTCGTCTTTTAAAAGAACATCACTGGTTTCATTTCCATTCCTTTTGACTTAATATAGCCACTAAAATTAATGCTTAATTAAAATTTATTAGACTTTGTGTTTGTAGGGTCCATCAACGCAGTCTAGGCTAGAGCCTTGATTTAGGATTGGAGAGGAAACTCTTCAAGGCTACAAAAACAAACATAAGAATCTATGCTAGGGAGTGCTTGAAAGTCCAGTAACCATGAAAGTTGTCCAAGACCCCCCTCTAACACAGGGGATAAACATGAGGTCACATGCAAAAAGGTAGCTGAGATAACCCCTCCAAAGCCAGACCAAGCGTAGTGGGGAACGCATATAGAGGGCTTATCTTAGGATTTCGTTGATCGCATTTTCCACAGATCTTCATGGGTCTCTAATATGTTCGAGTTCCTCAATAATCTTTTGGAACACTTTATTTCGATACCCTCGATAGGTTTCAGGCTTGATACCCTACTCATCGTGGTCCACCCGACTGTCGATTGTACCCGCCTGGTCATTGTTCACACACTGGTAACCTAGTTGCCTTTATCTTAGTGACTTACATAGGTGACTATGGGGGTATACCGCGATACCTAGGGTAGACATCAGGCCACTCTTTGCAGAGTATACCCGGAGGGTGATTTCGTATTCGAGTTACACTTGCACTGGTAAGTTTCTCTAGTGTTGGTTGTTGTAACTTTTCTTCCAACTAACTAGTGATCTGCTTGTCTTATCTCATAGGAACTTTTACTAGTGCATGCTAGTTTTTAAAACAGTTATAGAAATCCCTAGTGTGTCTTTGATATTCTCACACAGTGGAGGATCAGAAGCTTCTCCAGTCGCGAAGTCTTTTGGGCCTATCGCCAGTTGATCTCGAGCCACCCCCACCACCTCTAAGGAGAAAACTAGACCAGCAAGGGTCTTTTGAGGTGACCGGGTTACAGGAAACTGTGACTGAGTAATCTTTGAGAGGAGGCCATTTGATTCCGGAGGAACCAATCATTTATGACCTCGAAGCGCAAGCTCTTGGTCTATATAACCCTCCAATCATCGATCTATCGGTGCCCATCGTTTTACAAGTTCAACCTTATGAGCGTCAGGTAGTGTCACAAGAAGCAATGGAAACAAACATTGCTACTTCCTCAGGGAATACTCATATTCCCTCTACGACTGTCACTGCAAGGGGTGTTCCGCCTCTTAACCAACCTTCGTCGGTCCAGGCCACTATGGTCCTGATTGCCTCTACCTCGGGCAATGGTCTGATTCTGTCTATGGTGGTGATCACTGCTCCTTTCACTCAGAGTGCTACAGGCCCTCCATTCTCATACGGGATGCCTGTCTTAAGTACAAGCACTGTACTTTCCTACTCCATTCTACAGACTTTAGGTCTCAGGGCAGGGAGCTCCAACACTTCTCTGCAAGGATCTATGGGGGGCACTTCATCTCCCTATAACTCTTTCCCTTATGGAGGGGGTCATATACCTCTTTCATCCCCTTCGCTCGATGGTGCTCACCAGCACTCTGCCGGGCCAAATGCAAACTATAGTTTGTTTGGAGAAGGTTGTCAAGGACTTCCTTCTTATAACATGTCAGTTGGATCGACACTGTTCTCTTTGTTCGAAGCGTTTGGCAACAACACTTTCTCATCAACTGTCGTCTCGGCTGGGGGCAACCCCGGTTATGGACAACAACATCCTGTACAGGGTACTATTCATGCACAAAGGGAAAACTTAAGAATTTATTCCTCACAAGGACCCTGGAATCCATGTCAGGGATCAGTTCCCTCGTCAGGGATGTCGACTAGGGGAAACCCCTTCCATAGCCAATGGAACCCCAGGCAAGGCTCAACACCTATGCCTGTCAGATCAGCAAGGGACAACCCTTCCCAGAGTCCTTGGAATGTGATTCAAGCCCATCCCTTTACATCCTATTACGGGAGTCAGTCGATGATGTCTCAACAAGCGTAGAATCCATACGTTGGTCACGGCCATGGTTATTAACAGAACCCTGGCTAGGAACCTAACTTTTCCTTGCAACCTAGTGCCAACCAAACTCGAGGCTCCTTTTTCCCTAGTTATAATCAATAACCCAAATTACCATTTCTGGAAACACTGCACTTTCCAGACTTGACAAGGTTATTAAATGACCCCATCTGTCATGATCCGCATTGGCCTCCGATGTCGACCAAGATTCCCTCAGACATTCCAAAGTTCGAAGCTAAGCCTAACGAAGATCCAGGAGATCATGTGACTACCTTCCATTTATGGTGCTCGTCCAACTCTTTGAGAGATGATTCCATCCAGTTACGTTTGTTTCAACACACTCTCATCGGGAGTGCTGTGAAATGGTACATTGAGCTCAACCGCTCAATATACTCTTCCTTCAGTGAATTGGCAATGGATTTCTTAAACCATTTCCAATTACCTATGAGATATGACGCTGACACCGAATTGCTAGCCAACTTTGAGCAGAAAAAAGTGGACCATATCTCTAATCACATCTGAAAATGGAGACGCCGGAAGAGTTTGATAAAAGTTCCAGTCCCACCAACATTCATTCTTGAGTGGTTCCTTAAGTCTTTGGTACCTCAATTATCTAAATACATCGCAACCTCATGGGTCTTTTAAGAAGAAGAAGCGATAATGAGAGCTCAATAGCTAGAGCTAATTTACTCTCAGTCTGGTTTACTTTACAAAGTTTTACCAGATGCACCGTGGTCGATACTAGACAAGACCAGACAGAGTTCTGGACCACATGCCTATGGTATTGTAGGTTCAGTGCAAAAAAATCACATTGATCAGTTGTCGAATAAATTGCATCAATTTTCAATACATCAGAAAGTGGGTAGCCACCCAACAGCCTGACGGAAAGAAGAAACAACGAAACAAGGGTAACGGGGATAAGAAACATACCAATAATGATGGTGAGGGAAACATCGAAAAGAATAATTTGAAGTATCCCTGTAATCTTTGCAAGGAATACCATCCAAATCACCAGTGCCCTCGGCTTGCGGAGGCCCAGAAGTTATTGGCACAATAGCAGCCTGTCATGTTAACGAATCCATTTCCGCAAGGGAAAAATTTATCTCAAGCCTCTTCAAGCATGGAAGGGGACAGTCAGGTACCCCCTCCATCTTTGAGTAATCCTTCATCTGCGAATGTGTACATGATGAAATGTAGCATTGACATAATGACTAGAACACGTGACTACGAAATGCCAAACACCTCTGAGAAGGGTAAAGAAGCCGAAAACCCATATCTTCCTCTCCATATTGAGAATACGTTGGGAGAAATAATGACACGTATCCCCAAAGGCGCATTTAAGAAATATTCTCACAACCCAAACACAAGGGCCACCAGAACTACTCTGTGGTGGAGGATTTGTCACAAACCCCTTGTGCGATGTCAGCTTTGGAAGTCCTCCAGATATGCCCTTCCCAAAGAAAGGATCAGTTAGTTGGCTTAGGATCTGTTGAGACTTGTAATCTAGGAATGATCATGCTTGATACAACCGACTTAAAACCTCGTCTTCCTTACCACGTAGCATTTCAGATAGTAGTGGCTTACACCACGAAAAAGTTTACTCAGAACATTTTCCGCACAGTGGTTGATGAGGGTGCCTCGACATGTGTGATGTCTTTGGCATGTTGGAAGGCTATTGTCCAACCTGTTTTGTCTCTATCACCTACCCTCCTTACCGCTTTCGATGGTCATTTGTTCCAACCACATGGAATCATCACCTCTTTTCTCGTGCAGTTAGGAGGGAAGACCGTGTGTGTAGAAGTTGAAGTGGTCATGTTGGTGTAATTATATGCATAATATATTACCAAACATAAAGTATCAACCAGGATTCGAAATCAGTAGAGTTGATGCACTATATGTGTCGATAACAGATAAGTTCCTATGTCTATTTAGTATAGCTTAGATAAGAAAACCATTTAGAAACCAACACGCTTTTAAAAATAACAATCTTCACACAATTCAAAAGATGGAAAGAAAAACTCATAAACAAGCAAAAGATCTTGCTCAAGTGATGGACCATTTCATTGATGGATCATGAAAGGAAAAGATGAACTTTGATTCTAACTCCTGGAGAAACTAAACTAACAAGTGGGATGCTCCATTAAATCTCTTGTATGGTGAAATATGGAGATCCAACTGTTCTTGCATTACCACACATTGCAACAAATTCGAATAGCAAAATCAAACAAAATAACATGAAATCAAAATAACAGGTACATGAAATGAAAATTTACACTAATAATTTACATTAAGCTTACCAAGTTGGATCGGTGGCCCTTGTCGATGCCAACATTGAATCTTTTATATCAGCCAATACTAACTTCTAAGAGAGACAAAATCACTGAATTCAATCTTTCATTAATCTCCAACAACTAGGTTTACAAAATGAGTCTCTTCATGAATCCAATCTACATCATAACAATTCTCCTCAAGAACCTATCTTATCATAATAATTCTCCTTTGATCTACATAATAATAATTCTCCCCCGAAGAGAGGGCACTCTTTTTTATACATGAGAGATTTGAAAAGAAGATAAACATCTCATAATTATAGATCCAATTTTCTCTCAACCAATTCCCCATTATTACAAAATATAATCCCTTCAAATCCTCACACATATCTCTCATATATCTTGGATAAGATATGACAACCAAATCTCCATGATCTTCTCCATTGGATAGTCTTGAATTATCTCCTCAAATCTTGAAATGGTGGAGGAAGTATTTGAGAAGTATTTTTGAATTAATCCTTCACATATTCCTACACATGATAAAGCTCACACATTTTTGAGATATATACGAAAACATGTCAATTTTCTAATATTTAATCACAAATTCTCTTTTAATACTAAAATAAATGATTTGGAAAATAAGAAGGTTTAACCCATATTTAATTATGAAAATGGTATCATGAGAGGTTAATGGGGTGATGAAATGTGAAGAATGATGAAGGGAAAGGTGGATGGAAATACGACATTTTTGAGTCCCAACATACCCCCCAAATGAACTTGTTGCATGTCCTCATGCAACTGTGCATGGATCTTCTCAAGAAATTTTGGCATCTGAATTTTCGCTTTGAGTGATGATAATGAATATTTCTAGGATGGGATTTACATGAGTAGCAACTGACATTTTCTTATGGTTGGTTCTTGTGTGACAACCATGAATATAGAGAATGTTGGTTCTTGTGTAAGAAACATTCATTTTTTTATTTGTTCTCTTGTTGTTATTATAATAAAATGTTGGTTATTGTGTAAACAACATTCATTTCGTTATTTGTTCTCTTGTTGTTATTATAATAATTTACCTATTTACTTGCTGGAATAAGAAAACATCACTAAGTATAATAAATCCCTTTTGCATATTTGTGAATCATGCCAATATGTATATCAATGCTTATGAAGCAAAGTGCAACAGAGTATCGTTGGAAGAAAAAAATGTTGGTAAATGATAAATGAGATGAAAAATGAAATGGTAGTGGAAAAATGGAGTGATGATAGCGAATATAGTCCCCCCCNGAATTGGTTGCATGTCTTCATGCAATGTGGCATGAGTCATAGAAGTGAAAATGAAAGGGAGCATGGTGAGGGATTTTTCCAAATTATTCATTCTAACATGTAAGGAATTGCATGATTAAAGAGTAGAAAACAACATACCTCCACTTACCCAAAATGTTGATGAACTATGCAATAGTAATATGGATGATGTGGCTGCTAGAGAATGGAAGATGTCACTGTTGTAGGATCATGTTAAAGGTGACTATTGTTGTAGCTGTGACTGTTGTAACTACTGGATCAGAGAATGTGAAGTGGAGGAATCTGAATTGTTGTTGATGAATCATGGAAAAGAGGAAGTATGAAAGTGGAACTGTGGTACTCTCATATGGCTAGAAAAAATACTGCTGCAACTACTAATGGATTCATGGAAAAGTGTATAGTCTTCACTCGCTTTGAAACCCCATGGTAAAATTCTAGTCATGCATATGAATGTGTCGATGTCGAGTATGAAAAGAAGTCATTGGATTACCGACCATTGAAGAATGTCGTTAACCAATGCGAGGCAAACTCACCATTGATGTCAATGAGTGCCAAGGTACCTAAGTACATCTTGCAAAGTGTGAATGAATGAGATGATGTCGAGCCACTTGCAAGATCTGACGATCAAGGGACATTGATGTATTCCCATGATTGTCAGTGAGAGAACTTTCCATTAAGGCATGCAAGCCTCTAGGTACTCAAAAGGAACTCTAGTCTATATCCTAGATAAGGTGTTGAGGTTGATGGGGCAAGACTTGTTGAAAGGTTGGCCTTAAGGAATCCCACATCAGTCAACGTGAGTTGTACAAAATGATTGGTAGGACTATAGTATGAAAATATATCGGTAGAAATAGTGTTTATATCAAGGAAATGTAGTCATGGAAAAGGGAGCTGGATGGTTTTATTCATAAGGAAAAAATGAACTGAAAAGATAAAGAGATGTATGTGACTCACAAAGATAGGCGTGTGCGAATTCATGAAGGATAAGGAGATGGAAAGTGGACTCCAACATGGATGAAAAATAAGCTTGGAAGGATAAAGGTAAATGATCATGTCATGGCGTAATTGGTTTTATGAAATATGGCGGTGTATAAGCAAACATCATGACATGTGTGATGAAAAATTTATCTCCTTCAAGGTTTTAATAAAGCATGATTTTCTGAAGATTTTTGCAATTCTTGAGAATCATTGTGGCATGGAATGCGAGATTCTTCATTCCTACAATCAAACTTAGTACTAACCCTGCAATAAAATTTGTGAGATCATCGTAAAACAGAAAATGCGAGATCAAGTACGATTGCGGCAAAATAAATGTGATTTTGTACCTTCTGTCATTGCACGCTTATTCCATTGTTGATTGCTTTCTTAGTGTAAAATCGAAAAAACATGTGTTCATATTGTTTTTAGGAATTATGGAAATGTCCATTTGCAAGATATTTATGTTATTCATTTTTATTTTTTATTTTATTTTGTTTTATTTTATTTTATTTTTTGAGTTTTTGTAAATGTATTTATTCCTACAAAAATAAACTAGAAGATTTTAGAAACATAAACTAAAAGGTTTTTTTTTTTTCTTTATTGTTTTTATTTTTTTATATA
>ML777658.1:557257-631744 GCA_009831015.1 Picea engelmannii | reverse complement strand
AAAAAAAAAAAAAAAACAATTCAAATTCACATAAAATTAAAGAAAATATAAATAAATTTGAGCAAATGGAAGACGAAAAAAATAGATTAGGCAATTTTTTTTTGTTTCGTCAATTAATTGATATTCTTGAAATCAACCAATCAGTCATCCTACTTTCTGATCCTCGTGATCGCGCGAAGCGTGGAGGAGAGCATACTTATTCTAGCAAAAATTTAAAAAAACTTGAAAATAAAACCCTACCTACACTACACTAATTAGAAATGAGAAATTAGTTACGTATAATCAAATAACCAATGTAACCATAAGCGCAACAATAATAAGTATATGTTCAGTGTGAATTTCACAAATGACAATCCAATATATATGTAAACGTGTGAAATTGACTGTTGAAACTCTAAATTAACAAAAGAAAAACTAAATGGATCTAACATGGTACCTTCTTGAAACCATCATTCGACAATGCTTTCGTAGGCATAGCTTTCACTCCTCATATCATGTCGCAACTCCTTGTTATCCTCCTCGATCTCCTGCTTGCATAATTGTTCGTCATCAAATGTATAGGTTTCTTTGTATGTTGTTTCTTCGTTTGCTTCTAGAGGAGTAATTAAACTTCGTCAAAATCTCCTCTTCCCAAGAAGAAGGGATCCTAACTTTTGCTAGGATCTGAGTGAGTTGTTCCAAGCTTATACTCATAGTTAAACCACATTGAAAAAGTTGAACGATTTATCATCAAAGATTTTAATTTTTAAAACTAAGAAATTAAAACTATTTGTAAAGATAAAACACACCAAACTTGAACTCCTTGTGTTACTGAGACCCTGTTGTCACCAGGTTATATGTTCGCACAAGTTAGCTCATCATAAATAAAAACTAAATTTGCATAATAAAAAACACACTTTTGCATAAAATAAGGAGAAACACACTTATGCATAAAAGGAAGAGGACAACCTAACTTTGGAGAAACCCCACCAAAGTGGATGCATGGGCTCTTCCCGCACATCTTACCGTCTTCTCTCCGCCCTTAGTTCATCCATAAAACCAATCCAAAATCATTAAAACAATCTAATTCAAATGCTACCTATTACGGTTTACAACTCCCCGGCAATGGTGCCAAAATGCTGGTGCAATTATATGCATAATATATTACCAAACATAAATTATCAATCGGGATTCATAATCAGTAGAGTTGATGCACTATATGTGCCAATAATAGATAGGTTCCTATGTCTGTTTAGTATAGCTTAGATAATAAAACCATTTAGAAACCAACACACTTTTAAAAATAACAATCTTCACACAATTCAAAAGCTGGAAAGAAAAACTCATAAACAAGCAAAATCTCTTGCTCAGGTGATGGACCAGTTCATTGATGGCTCATGAAAGGAAAATATGAACTTTGATTCTAACTCCTGGAGAAACTAAACTAACAAGTGGGATGCTCCTTTAAATATCATGTATGCTGAAATATGGAGATCCAACTGTTCCTGTATTACCACACTTTGCAACAAATTTGAATAGTGAAATCAAACAAAATAACATGAAATCAAAATAACAGGTACATGAAATGAAAATCTACACTAATAATTTACAATAATCTTACCAAGATGGAATGGTGTCCCTTACCGATGCCAACATGGAAGATTTTAGATCATCTGATGCTAACTTCTAAGAGAGACAAAATCATTGAATTCAATCTTGCATTAATCTCCAACAAGTAGGTTTACAAAAGGAGTCTCTTCATGAATCCAATCTACATCATAACAATTCTCCTCAAGAACCTATCTTATCATAATAATTCTCCTATGATATACATAATAATAATTCTCCCCCCCTCATGAAGAGAGGGCACTCTCTTTTATACATGAGAGCTTTGAAAAGAAGATAAACATCTCATAATTACAGATCCACTTTTCTCTCAACCAATTTCCCATTATTACAAAATATAATCCCTTCAAATCCTCACACATATCTCTCATATATCTTGGATAAGATGTGACAACCAAATATCCATGATCTTCTCCTTGGAATAGTCTTGAATTATCTCCTCAAATCTTGAAATGGTGGAGGAAGTATTCGAGAAGTCTTTTTGAATTAATCCTTCACATATTCCTACACATGATAAAGCTCACACATTTTTTAGATATATATGAAAACATGTCAATTTTATAATATTTAATCACAAATTCTCTTTTAATACTTAAATAAATGATTTGGAAAATAATAAAGTTTAACCCATTTTTAATTATGAAAATGGTATCATGAAAGGTTAATGGGGTGATGAAATGTGAAGAATGATGAAGGGAAAGGTGGATGGAAATACGACATTTCTAAGTCCCAATAGATCGATGCATCTCTCAACTACAATCTCTTGTTAGGAAGGAGTTGGACCTATGATATGCAAGCAGTGGTCGCGATAGTTTTCCGGGTCTTGTTGTTTCCACACGAGGGTCGGATCATGACCATTGATCAGTTATCCTTCTCCCATCCTAACCCTTCATCGGGGGTATCCACAGTCCCAATGATTGACAACCCTCAGCCTAACATCATCAACGTAGGATTTGGTTTGTGCCCACCATTGATGGGTACTTTTGATTACCTGCCTCTGATCGACAATGTCCATTTCATGTCGGTTGTCCCCAACCAGCCTAGGGCCGAAATATTTCAATCTCGTCGTTTCACATGAATTACTTTAATGATATGTGGACTCCTCCTTCCCCATCAACCATGATGGAAGGGATAGGGCACCATGGCATGGCCATTCCTTTTTCGGCGATAGAAGTTTCGTACTTTATAGTTCAGCAAGCTTCCGCCGACCCTGATTCGAATCTCTCACAGAAGTTGGATCTAGTTCTCGATCCTACATGGGCTCAAGGTTCCCTTGCCTATACTGATTCTTTAGACTTAGTATTTCCCTCAGACAAGGAGATTATTGAGGCAATGACTAGTCCGATCAGACCCTGGGATGATCTCCATCATAGATCTTATTTCCTCCCAGAGTTAAGAAGAATTGAAGCAGGTGAATTCACTCTGACTATGACGATAAGGCTTGTCCTATCAATCCTTTGGCTACGCACTTTGTTTACACTGAAGGAAATATGGAAATCATTTCTCAAACAATACCTATCAATATCTCCAGAACCCCTGGCGTCATGGAGAATATCTTTGTTGGAGCGGACTGCTCCCCCGAGGAGAGTCAAATCTACACAGATTTATTTAAAGAATTACATGATGTGCTTTTTTGGTCTTACGAGGAAATGACAAGCATAGATCCAAGAATCATCGAACATGAAATCATGACATATCCTAATGCTAAGCTAGTCCAGCAGAAGCTTCGTCCAGTCAATCCTAGGAAAGCAGCAGCTATTATGGCTGAAGTAGAGAAACTACTCCAAGATGGTTTTATCTACCCCATCCAATTGACTCAATGGGTGTCAAATCTTGTTCTAGTCAATAAAAAATAGGGTATGATTCACGTATGTATGGATTTCCATGATTTGAACAAGGCCTATCCAAAAGATAATTTCCCCACCCCATTTATTCACCAGATAGTCAATGAATGCACAGGTTGTGAAGACTTTTATTTCATGGATGGTTTTTCGGGATACAATCAAATATAGATCAATCCTGAAGACCAACACAAAATTCATTTCATCTGTCTGTGGGGTACATTCACTTATAGGAAGATGTCTTTCGGTCTGAAAAATGTTGGAGCTACGTTTTAGTGGGCCATGTATTTTTCTTTCCACGACCTCAAACACATAGTCGAGGCTTATCTCGATGATTTAGAGTCACTATATCATAAGAGAGATGATCATATCTCACACCTATGACTTATCTTTGAGCGATGTTTCTAATACCGAATCCTCTTGAATCCAAACAAATGCATTTTTTACGTCACATCAGGTCGTCTGCTAGTTTTTATAGTTTCGACAACAGGGATCATGGTCGATCCTCTAAAAGTTGAGGCGATAGTTGAGTTGCCTCCCCCATGCACAATCCCTCAGCTTTAGAGTCTACAGGGAAAAGAAAACTTTTTACGGTGTTTCATTGTGAACTATGTCGAGATAACAAAGGGTTTTATGCATTTACTGAAGAAGGACATTCCTTTTCATTGGGACAAAGCTGCTCAACACTCTTTCGAAGCGTTGAAACGCACCCTCACATCTACCCCTCTACTTCAGCCACCCAATTATAATAAAGATTTCTTAATGTACTTGGCCACTGTGGAGTCAACCATCGGTATGGTCTTGGTTCAGGAGGATGATTTTCTCTCATAATACATGATTTATTACCTGAGCCGAGGCCTGGTTGGACCGGAATTCAATTATTCCCACATTGAAAAACTTACGTTGGCAACAGTTCATGCTATCCAACGGTTCGGCCATTACATTTTTTTTCGCAAGACCACTGTCATTACCGTTGTGAATCCATTTCAATACGTGTTGACACGACGTGTAATTGGTGGAAAAATAAGTAAATGGATAGTTATACTCCAGGAATTCAACTTGGATTTTTTTTCAGATAAATCCAAGAAATCGTTGGTATTTGCGGAACTCATTTCAGAAATTTCAGTCGAATCAGGTGATGCTATACCCGAAGAGTCACCTATCAAAGGAGACATGTTTTTTATCGCATCTTTGGACCCCTGGTATGAATATACACTAGTCTATATCCAGACTTTGAAGTGCCCCACATTTGCTTCTCGTGATAAGCGTCACTGTATACGCCATTTGGCCAAGAACTATCTCATACTCGAGGACACTCTATATCATCGAGGTGTAGATTGCATCCTTCTCCGGTTTCTCACTCATGAAGAAGCGGAAATCGTGCTTAATGATTGCCACACCAGAGCATGTTGCGGTCATTTTTCTGGGTTGGCAACAACCCAAAAGATTCTATGAGCCGGTTACTTTTGGCCGACATTAATTAAAGATTGTGTTGAATCGGTTAAGAAGTGTCACCCATGTCGGATCTTCTCTCAAAAGATGAGGGCACACCCCGCTCCCATGTTTCTCATCATCATAGTTGTTCCCTTCACCAAGTGGGGGATTGATTACGCTACATGAAACCCTCCTTCTGCAAGGGGCACCATTATATCATCGTAGCAGTAGACTACTTCACGAAGTGGGTCGAAGTTATGCCAATGTTTAAATATGATGGCGAGACCACAACTCTCTTTTTGTTTAACCGGATAATAGAAAGGTTCGGCGTCTCGAGAGCGATTGTCACCGACCATGGAAGTCACTTTTAGACCAAAATGATGTCTGAGTTAAAATCAAATCTTGGGTTGAGGCAAGAACATTCATCACCCTACTACCCACAAGTGAATGGTCGGGTGGAAGCTATGAATAAATCCCTTAAGACTATCTTACATCAAACGATCTATTTAGCCAGGTCAAATTGGCATTTGATGTTGTATTCAGAATTATTGGCCTACCGAATGTCTGTTAAGACTACAACCTGTTTCTCACCTTTTCAACTCGTTTACGGGCTAGAAGCAGTCTTGCCTATAGATTTTCAGATCTCCTCTCTAAAGTTGGTAGTATAGTTATTGCCACACACTTCACCATTTAAAGAGCGTTTATTATATCTTGAGCAGCTCGATGAGCAGCATCGGGATGCAGCCTTGGCTAACGAGGCTCACAAACAAAAATTCAGGTGTCATTATGATCAGTCCGTTCATCCTTGGATTTTCTATGAAGGTGACCTTGTCCTAGTCTATGACCAAGATAAGGATCCCCTGGGAGCATGAAAGTTCAAACCCATGTGGTTCGGACCTTTCATCGTGAAGGAAGTTCTAAAGAAGGGTGCTTATCATCTGGTAGACTTTGAGGGAAATGCTTTGGAAAAGCTTAGAAATGGGCTCTACCTCAAGAATTATTAATCGTAGGTGGGTCGTCTTGTATGACTTCTTGTAACATATGTATAGTCTAGTACATTCTATTTTTAGTTTTTCGTCTTTTTGGTTTTATGGACGCGTCATTTTTTATGTCATATTTTTCACTATGGAAGATGTCAAGTGAATCAGAGGTGTTTGTTGGGTTCACGGATGGTGCTAGCCAACACACTCGGAGGCTTTCTTCCGTGGCTTGGGTGATTTTCACACCTCAAGGACAGTTGCTATCTTCAGGAGGTATTTGTTTAGGTGACTCCACAAACAATGTCGTCGAATACAGTGCAGTATTAGAGTTGCTTCATGATGCTTTGTCATATGTTATCTGGTTGTGTCTTAGTTAAATGGGGTTTACCGTGTTTATGGTCCTACACTACACCAACGATTCCTTAGGGTACGTCTCTTAGAAAGAAGTTTTGATTACATTACATATATCCATGTTCATAGGAGATTGAATCAAATCACAGATACTCTAGCTAATCATGTATTATATTGGCATATTGCACACATGTAATAAAAATCACACACATGCACATGTAAATACATTTGTAAAATAGATGTAATTCATAAGACATAAAAAGATGAAAAATATCTATATATATATCAAAAAATATCAAAGTACATGGGTGGGCGCAAGCACCTCAAAAATGTGTCCAGTCATAGTCACGGGGCTTATGCCCTAAAAAATATACAAGAGGTGCTCTCGGCACGTAAGTAGTCTAGATAAGGGCGGGTCCTGTTGGCCCTACTGTAGTGAACAACAACTTTTTTCAAACACTGAAAGAGATGGACCCAGGTCCATGGCGCCCCAACTACGTGAGGTTGCATCGATGGTGGGAGATCCTCGATATCCGCCATAGGTAATGTATGAGTGAGTGCAATAAGGTTCTTCTCTACCCATCTCAATACTCTCTCAGTCTCTCCAGCTGGAGCCCCCCCTGCTGTTGTTGCTGGTCCGACGACTCCAGTTGGTCCTGCCTCTGGTCGAGGATGTCGCCTAGTCCTCGAGAAGTCTATTGGATGCACTAGTCCCACATCTATACATAAAAGATACATAAGTGTCAGATACTCTGGTATACAAAAAAATGATATATATAAAAAGACAAAAAAATTAAATAACATTGAAAAGCAAACCTACCCATCTCTCCTCGCTCTGCTCTGGGAGGTACAGGCATGTCAGGGTATCTGGAAAAGTTAATCCCAACATAGGGGTAGTCATCTATTGTCGTAATCTGTCGTGACCACCATTCAAAAAACATTTCATCAAAGGCCTTGATGGTCCTCCCCCCACCCTGTCATGATGACAACATCACCCATCTGCATAGTGTCGGGAGAGTGCCCTCGTTCCCTCGTATAGTCTCTCGAGGACTAAGGCTAGGTACCCTCTCGAAGAAAAGGGAGCACAAAATAGTCCCAAACCCGAAGTTATGATGCTCCTGTATCCGATACTCTGTCAGTTGTCTCTTCATGCAATCTAACATGGTGGTACTCCAGTCGAAAATCCATGCATTTAAGCATTGTAACGCACAATGCATGCGTGTCCAGGAAGCCTGATGCAAATCCACGGATCCAGTGATCCACCCAATGAGTAGAACTATCACTTTGAGTGATAGGTTTCTTATCTTATGAATAGGCACCTGCGAACCCACTTTCTCAGTACTAGCCTCGCAATGGAGTCCAATCAACTCCTCAATGTTGTGGGGCCCGGGGGGAAAGGTACGCAAGTTGACTGGATCCCCTCTCCTCGAGAGACTAGTCAAGAATTAAATTTCCTTAGTCATTGGATTCAATGACTGCCCCTCGAGCATGAATGCCTCTGTGTCAGGATGTCAGTAATCTATCAATGCATTTAGCAACCTGGGTTGTGCCCTCATAAACAGACACTGGAAGAACTTTAGCAACCCGCATTGTGACAAAACAGCGATAGTAGCAGGGTCCTCGGAGACCAAAAAATCAATTTCCTCATGCTCCCTCTCTCTCCAATGCACAGACCTCCTGCAAAAACAAATAAATGGAGAGTTAACCCTTGCATTTCCCACTTTTTGAGGATGTACGCGGGTTGTCTTGAGGACAGTCGCATGTACACGCGGGTAGTTTCTCTTATGCCTGCGTGTACACGTGGGTTGTTCTTGGACAACCCTCATACATGTAGGGCCAACCTCTTTAAAGGTTAGCGCCCCCCAAAAAAACCAAAAGAAATGAAAATAATGGAAAATGGAAATGCAAGGGAGGTTAGTATGTACTTACTTGGTCCAAACAGAGGTTCATTTCGTCCACTAAAGCTCCTGTAATCAACTATTTTGGCAAAGCATTTTTTTTTTACTTTTGGTCAATTCTCAAATTACAATGGTGATAATGAGCTGCCAGCTTTCTATTTATTGACTTTTTGGCCCCTTTTTGTCATTTATTTTGGACCCTTTTGCCATTTTTTTAGCTTGAAAATCGTTTACTATGGTTCTTGAGTTTCTCAGAGGATGTTATGATAAGTGTTACTTTGGGTATTGGGAAGTTGGTTTTAGAGTTGGGTTGGTTTTTAAAGGTCTTTTGGTAAAAATTCATTTTTCCAACTTTGTGCATGTAAGATAGGATTCCACCTCCACTTGTTGCACGTCGTTGTCTTTTTCGATTTTCCATAGGATCGATCCCACCGAATTGTGACATGAAACCCTCACTTTCGCTCTAGAAGTGTCGTAATTTAGTGGTAGAGCCTACATGCACATGGATTCCCTAGTTAGATCCTGGTTTCATTTTGGTGTCCATGCCATCACTAATGAATATAGCTCAGGAGTCCTTATTAGTTTTTCCTGATTACGAGTATGAGCCTCATTTTCATGATTCATTATCACTCTTGACCTCACCCTCGGGACTCCCAAAACACAACGGGTCTTCTTTTAAGCCCTTTTCAGACCCTCTAAATATGAAAATATTGATGAGTGATCTTGTTTCCCTTCACACTCTCTAAACTGAAATTTGAAGGCACATCTGTCCGGTGGTAGTTTACCCCTTTTTCGGTCCAGATGGTCAAAAGTATGAACAAAGGTATAATCTAGGAGCCTCGGTTCTCTAGAAGAGTATTCTCAGGTATAGATTTAACCCTTTTTCAGGCCTAAGGGACTAAATCTATTAAAAAGGAACCCCCACAGAGTCCATAGTTAAGCTCTTTTCAGAATCCCTAAATTTGAAAAGATAGGCAAGTGACCTTGTTTCTTCACACTCGTTAAATTGGTTCAGAAGAACATCCCTTGCGGAGTCCATAGTTAAGCTCTTTTCAGACTCCTTAAAAATGAAAAGATTGTCGAGTGATATTGTCTTTGTCACACTCGTTAAAATTATTTTGAATAGACATTCATTCGGTGCTAGTTTACTCCTTTTTCGAGCCTACTAGACTACCTTCGAAAAAGGTACCCCAGTGGAGTCTCCTTTTACGTTTTTTCAGACTCTCTAAAAATGAAAAACCATCGATCTTACCTTCTTTGGGCTCGTTAAAATCACATCGAAGAATGTTATCATTGTGTATTATTAATCGCATCTTCATTCCTGCGTATTTGGCCTAATGTCGGCTCCATGTTGCTCTCAACTGAACCATCTAAAGCATGCCTCATACGCAAGCCTTGTAGCACTTTTCCTCTACGTCTTGACACCTTGACCCATGGAGGATTTTTCCCGAATTTCCTTTTCCTGCATATGTCCCCTTGCTATGAACATCAATGTGTTCCTTGCGCTTGGAACTAGTATGTATGCGAAACTTGATCCTCCTTTGTAATGTAGCATTCTTTATTCTTTTTCAAGCTTCCCAAAATTATTGAAAAAGACAAAAAAAATCAAATATACCCCAAAAAGAGGAAGGGAAAAGTATTTTCTTTTTGTTGACAGCATAATGAGTCACCCTTGGACAAAGCACATCCTTTCATTTGATTTGTCAAGCCCTAGGATTCAATATGACCTTAGGAAGTTGTTCTTGCTACATAGAGTTGTGTCCTCCACCATTTGGTTACCTTTCCAAACATATGAAGAGTTTGCTTTGCCTCCTGCATCATGAATTATGTCAATGCCATGCTCCCTGATCCTCATCTTTTATCGTGCTTTCATCCAAGAAAATTCTTACTAAAATTGAGTCATCCCTTTTGCAGTTTGTCTCTTGTCCTCATGCCTGGCCACCCCGAAAGACCAATCAAGTCCTTGCTCAAAATCAATGAAGTTTTATGCATGATCGTCAAGATCCTCTTGTCTGTTCCTGACAAGCCATTGAAGACCTCTAGGTAGTGAAGTCGTACACTCATATTACACTCCTATTCGAGTTTTGAATATTTTGAAGTTGTTGATCGAGCTCTGAATACCTCATCTCCAGCCATCGGGCATCATTGGCTTCTTGAAGATGGATACTGTACATGTATATCTTTCGATTTTTTGAGATGTAGATTCGTTGTGTACTGCTCCCAGCTACACTTTATATAGTTAGATGACATGGATCTACAGTGTATTTGATTAGCAGCCATGATTTTATTTCATCCTGAGCATGGGTATGCCCGCCTCGGTGAGACAGATTGTTATTTTTGCAGATCGCACCTCCTGAACTCTGGTCCCTGGGATCACTCGCGTCGTACAGTGGTGAAGATTTGTAATGTATTTAGACCATCAGATTCTCTTCTAACCTCACACATTAGGGGGCATCTACTATACCCCTAAATTTCACCTGACATGCATACCTGACATCAGGCCATCTAATTTGCTATCTTTACCAAGCCATTATTGAACAACTCTTCTAAAAACCATCATATTTGTTGGTTGTGGAGCCTGATTATCTTCCTGATTCAGAGGTCCTTGCTTTCAGCCACGTTTATACCCCATGAAGTATTTACACCCCAAAAGTATGTACACTCTTCCATGCGGGGGAGTGCAGATGGGGGGTACCCCCTCTGCGGGGTCCGGTGGGGCTATCCCCCCGACTGGGGGGTCTAGGGGAAAGCGGGCCCCCAGCGGGGGTTCGGGGGCAGCGTCCCCTAAAGGAAAAATTGCCTTGTAAATGTATATTGTAATTTCATTGTAAATCTGGACCGTTCATTATAAGGTCACAGATCTAACGGTAGAGATTATGTTAGGGTTTTTTGCCCTAGAAGGCAACCCTCTTTTATGAGGGAAATGTATTGTAGCTATGGTTGATGGTGAATATTATATTCTGAGATAGGATACTGTGGAAGAAAGAAGAGGAAGTTACAGCGGGGTTGTTGTAGGTTGTATCCTTTCATATGCTGGATAATAATAAAGGAAGGACCTGGCAATCTCTCTGGTGGACGTAGCCCACACTGGGTGAACCACGTAAATCTGTGTCTCTATTGTATTGTGTATCTTTTGTGTTTTGTTTCCGCATTTGTTTTTATTTTATTGCTCCATGGTCTTGTTTTTATAACAATATTTAAGGTGTGCATGCCCTGAACCATTACCGCCTACGTAAACACACTTGCTAAGACACTATAGCCCGTGTACACTCACGGAATATCATGAAATATAGAAAATTGCATAGGATACTGGTTTCTGGGCCATTAATTAACCATTTGAATGCCCATAGCCAGTCACCCCAACCTTTACTATCCCTTTTGGCCTATAAGTGAAGGGGTTCGAGTCCAATTGCAAGAATAAGAATGAGAGAAAATAAACTCTGCCCATTTTCTCAATCCCCCTTTCCCCCAATTGCAAATCCCTTACCATTTACCTAAGAGAGAAATGAAGAGGAGAAGAAGATGTGGAAGCAATTGGTGCATGGTGAAGAGGAGCCCAGGACCAAGTTCGAGGAGCAGTGTTGGTCTCATGTTGTAAGTGATTTTTGTGAGATTAATATAAAGAAGTACTTTTTTTGTCCCTCCAAATGATGTCTTAAACTTATATGATTTTTTTTCATTTCTTGTTTATGATGTCTAACCCACTAATCCATATGTAAAATGCATGTTTGTATTTTATTTTTTTTCTTTCGATGAATGCAGGTCAGCCTTGGGAGGATATTTGCAATCAGGAAACAACCAAGCGCAAAGGGATCGACACCGGACGCGGAGTTTAAGGTAGGCCTACTGGATCCTTCTCTCTTGTCTTTTATGTATGATTGTGGGGTAATGTTGGGATAGTGATAAAAAGTAAGAGACTTTAGATGGTTAGCTCTACCTACACTTTAGACCCTTTGTGTAGTCTGTAGAGGGGTTTTCCCTCCATAGCAATGTGCAGTCAAAATGCAGCAAGATAAGATTGCGGCATTGAAGTTCAATGACTTCAACCTAGGTGACCGCAAAAATTACAACATAATTTCTCCTTACAAGTATCTAACCGGGATGAACGGGAAGAACTTGAAAATAATCCCCCAGCCATGGACTATGAACCTCATGCAGTCCACCCTCTTGAATGTGATGAATATCCCACACTTTGGAAGACACTAGGAGGTTAACACCTATGTTAAGCTCCTACTCTCATGTTACCATGGCGACTATCTATGTCTAGACATACGCATAAAAGTTGATCCGATGTTGATCCATAGGATCACCGGATTGAGCATGGAAGGACTTGACCTGCAAGTCTTCTACCCAGGGAAGGCTTCCGACCATGCCCTGGCATAGAGAATTAAGGACACTTACGGAAATGTAGAAAAGGGAACGTGATGCTACAAGGTAGCTTCCATCCAGAATGGCGCAGTGCACCTGGCCTGCTAGTTGATCACAAGAAATCTAGTGAGGAAGAACCAACCTACTCAAGTCACAGGATTCATTGTTGACCTAGCCGACAAATGTGTAGAAGGACTCCAGATGAATTGGGTGAAGTATTTGGTCAACCAGCTGGAATTAGACTTTAGAGAAGCTCAGGATCAGGGCTATGAGTTCCACTTTAGCTGGCTCCTGATCCTCATCGCATTTACCACTTGGGAAATGCCGGAATGTGTGACCTTCTCGGACATTGAGCCATTTGAGACGCTCACTGTAAATTTCACCACGCTCTAGTACTCGATCGATATGGGAAAATAGTGGCAGTCAAATGCAGTCTTTCATACCTATTATCTCCAATTGAAGAGGGTTATCGAAGTTGTCCCTCGCATGACATCGAATGCCCTGCATCAATTCCGACCCCTCATGAATTTCCACATAGATCAACACTTAATTTATATTACTGCATGCACAAATGAGCACAAAGAAGAGATTCAATCATACTACAAGCTCACAAAGGAGGACCTTGAAGAGATCACCAAGGACTAGTCTGCAAAAATCCTCATCCCCATAGACCCCACAGAAATGTCAGACCCTGAACTAATTGGTATCCCTGAGACCACTCATGAAGCAAAGGATCTTCCTAGACCCAACAGAAGGAAGAAGACCGAAGAGGTCCAAAACTTGAATAGTGCATCGGAAGGAACTGCTTCAATATCACCTGGACAAGGGGGTGATGACGAAGTAGAAGAAACAAATGGAAAAGAAGACTAGCAGAAGCAAGGCAAAGTAACACCACCTAGGGACCCTATTGATGAGGCTAATCCCTTAAAGAAAAGGAAGGTTTCTCCCATGAAACCCACTTCCCGAAATAAATCTAGAGCCACCTTGACTAAGATGAAGACTATGCTCACCGTAGATGACTTCGACTTTATCGTCTCCATTGTAGCAAATGCCTCGTAGGACATCTTGCAGAAACATGAATCCAAGAAGGAGGATATGGATGACTGAATCGAGGTTGAACTCAGAGGGGTACATCAAGCCCTTCAATCCATCCGCACAGTATCCACTATGCCCCCACCATCAGAAGCATCTGAGTTGGGAGATGAGCCTACCCAACTCCGCAGACTAGCTGATGTGACCAAATCTCGCCTTCATTGCGCACAGGAAGAAAACGAATAGGCCAGAGAGGCCCCAAAGCAAGTATAAAAAGTATTCATAGAGCAACGCCAAGTTGCGTAGCAAGAGAAGGTTGCCCTCCAAACTAAGTTTGAAGAAGAGAAAGCGCAGATCCAGCAAGAGAAAGAGAAGTTGCTCGCAGACCAGGTGGGAGTAAAAGAAGTAGTTAGCAGATCACTTCGCTCTATCACAAGCTTAGATAAAAAGGAGGAAGACCCAGTAGAACATCAAGTAGAGCAACTTGTGGAAGATATCCAACAACTTCAATGGAGAATCATAGACCTCGATCTACGAACAGTGCAAAGTACCCCAAAGGACGTGCGAGATAAAAGAGAAGCCACTTCCTAGAGCACAGTCGAGAGGATCAGAGCATTCACTCTGGAATTAAACAACTAAGTTCTCACAGTGCACAGAATTATGAGCGACTCACTGAAGATACTGAGATGAAGTTACTAGAGTCACAGCTCTAGGAGGCAAAGCAGCAAGAAACAATAGTACAGGCGTAGTTGGAGCTCATGTCAGTAGTTTAAAGGATGAAGCAATCCCAAGAACAACGTAGTGCTCAACAGTAGGTCCACACCATTCAGAGCAAAGTCATGGAAGTGACTCAAAAGCTCCAACCAATCCAAGATTAAGCTTTCCAACTGTTTGAGGAGATTGAAGTTTGAAGCGCAGAGTTGGAACAAGTAGTCGTTGTAGTCAAATAGCATTTAGAGGGACCTATCAACGAAGTAGTCATCCAAGAGTTCACTGAGCAGGAGGCCCTGGCACAGCAACAGGTCGAAGCAGCTCAAGCCAAGCTCGAGGATTTTGAAGCATAGCTACCTAGAACAGAGTGACTCGGGACGAGTCACGGGTGAGTGTTGGGGGCCTATTGGCCCTTGACCAAGTTTTGAGAATCCTTGGTCATGTTTGACCTACTTTTGGGACTTCGATAGGTTGTCGAAGATGGAGCACAAGTCAAAGTAGAGATCACGGGATCTCGGCCCCTTTTTAGGGATTTTTGGGTTTTGTGCTTATGTAACGTGAATGGGGATGTCGTCCCATGGGTTTACCCATGTTTAGGCACATTTTGTAATATATAAATAGATAGTTAGGTGATGTAAGAAGAGGCCAGTGTGCTAAGTGCTAGAGTTCGATCTATGTGATCGAAGGAGGGACAAGTATGTGATGCTAAGTGCTAAGTGTTAATCTCTAAGTGCAAGTGGTAATTATAATTGCTTTGTGCACACTCTGTGAGACTTGTAGAGCTAAGTGCAAGTGATTGTAAGAGACTATGGAAGGCTTTGTGTTGTAATTCAGGGAAGGAGGATCTAGCGAGGTGCGCAGATTTCCTGTCCTCTATGGAGTAAGATATCATGGTTTTGTGCATGTAGAATATTGACAAAAAGAAATAAATAAGAAGAGTTGGTGGACGTAGCCCCAGGGTGGGGGTGAACCACGTATATCCTGTGTTGTGTTTGGTATGTGCTTTATGATTGTTCTCTTGTCTATGTGATTGAATTCTTAGTCCACTGACGTATGCTTAGAAGGATCTAATATGGTAGCTTAGTGCTGAATAATGTGAATAAATGCTAGGTATGATCTATGTTGGTATGCTTAATACTTGAATATATTGGATCTGTATAAATAATGCATTGATTTGTTGTTTGGGTTTAGCTGAGCTGTAAACTAAGGATGAATATTAATGAACTGTAACTGATAAGTGCTTTGTTAAGGTGTCGTAATCACATATCTATGTCCCATATAAGGTTACAGACACTGGAGTCCTGCAACCACCCCTGCCTTTACCTTGGGTGATACTTCATTTACCTCGCAGGTGTTGCTGAAAGGGCCGTTAATTAGGGTTTTGTTAGTGCACTCTTGTAGCCTTGAACCCTAGGTCTTCGCCTGTGCCAAAAACACCACCAAAAGAATGGACTCGTCACTTCATCCATACATTGGAAGGAATCCCAGAGAATTGGTATGTAGACTAGGAGATTTGCAAAGGTACTACATAATGGACAACATTACAACAGAACTTTGTAGTAACCTTCTCATTTGAACATGAGAACCCCAACATTGATCCAGCGCTGAAGCATATATGAGGAGTGATATTTATTGATGAACCATAGGTTGAACTCATGACAAAATATCAACAACAGAATATGCAAACAATCAAAGAACTACTTTCATGCTATCATGTTGAAGAAGAAGCACTAGATGAAGATGATCTACGCAACATTCAGATTATAGAAATTGAAGAATAAAGAGAGGTGGAAGGTTCATCTCTAGAGTCAGAAGTATTTGTTGCACCAATCAAAGTTAATAAAGTCAACATTGGGACAACTAACAATCCTAAAATCGAAAGTATTAGAGACTATTGGGATGAACAAACAGTAGAAAGAATAACATAGTTACTGCACGAATATAATGACTTGTTCCCAACAACCTTTACAGAGATGAAACGCATATCAAGATAGCTAGGAGAGATGAATATAACTCTCAAACATGAGGCAAGACCTGTCAGACAGAGACCTTACAAACTGAATCCAGTGTATAATAAGAAAGTGAAAGAAGAAATTAACAAAATGTTGGAAGTTGGTATCATAGAATCGGTAGAGGAATCTGAATGGATAATTCCTATGGTAGTAGGGGGGATAAGGATCTATGTATATTTGATAAAATTGAATGATTATTGCCTACATGACCCTTTCCCTACCCATTTCACAGATGAGATCTTAGAGAATGTGGGAGGCCATGAAGCATATTCATTTACAGATGGATTCTCAGGTTACCATCAGATCAAAATAGCTCTAGAGGATAGGTATAAGAGTAATTTTGCTACAGAATGGGGATCCTACCAATACACAATCATGCCATTTGGGCTAAAGAATGCACTAGCCATTTTTTCAAGAGTAATCATAGCTTCTTTTAAGGAATTCATACATTAGTTTCTAAAAGTACATATGGATGTCTAGACTGTATATAGTCTATTAAAGGACCATGCATAAGTATTAAGGATAATGTTAGAAATATGCAAGAAATGTCAGATATCATTAAACGTCAAGAAATGAATTTTGGGACACCCTTTGGAATATTGTTGGGACATATAGTGTGTAAACAAGGTTTACTAGTGGATCTTGCAAAGATTGCATTCATTGTCAATTTACCACCACCAAAGTTAGTGCGCCAGTTGAGAGAAATACTAGGACATTCAGGCTATTATAGGAAGTTTATAAAGGGGTATGTGTAGATTACTATGCCAATGGAAAATTTTCTAAAGAAGGATATCATATTTCAGTGTAATGAATACTATCAACAAGGATTAGACACCTTAAAATAAAAGATGGTCACAACACCTATCCTAGTATTCCCAAATTGGGAAAAGAGATTTCATTTCCATGTAGATGCATCAACCATAGCACTTGGATCAATTCTGGTGCAGCTAGAATTAGGGGAATTAGACCACCCTAAAGCCTTTGCAAGTAGAAAATTGTCAAAATCAGAGAAGAATTACAACAACACATAAAGAGAAGGCCTAGCAATGGTATATGCACTTCAAAAGTTCAGGCACTACTTATTGGGGAAACACTTTAAAATGTTTACAGACCATTCTGCCCTCAAATATCTAGTCAATAAGCCAGTGTTGAGGGGTAGGATCTGTAGATGTCTATTGTTATTCCATGAATTTGATTCCGAAGTGATATTAAAACCAGGGAAGCTAAATACAGAACCTAATCACCTGTCAAGGGTAGCTAATGGAGAAGAACCTACTAAATTGGAAGCAAACTTCCATGATGCACAACTATTTTTAGTACAAGTAGTTGATGAATACTTTGTTGATATTATTGAATACTTAAGTACATGGAGTGTGCCACAAGATTTTAGCATTGCACAGAAGAAAATTTTGGTATTCAAAGCTACAGACTATCAACTTATTGCAGGACATTATGCAGTAAAAGCTATTGCACAGAAGGTATTGCATGCAGGATTATGGTCGCCAACAGTCCATAGATATGCCAAGGAATATTTTCATAAATGTGATGTCTGTCAGAGGGTTCAAAAAACCAATAGAAGGGATTAGATGCCTCTAAGACCACAAGTAAACTTGCAGGTATTTGACAAATGGGAAATAGACTTTGTTGGACCAATCCATACGCCAAAAAAAAGTCAAGAGATAGATATATCATTACTACGACTGAATACTTAACAAGATGGGAAGAAACAACACCAGTAAAAGACTATAGTGCAGAGACAACAATACACTTCTTGTTTGAGCAAGTGATCACCAGATTTGGAGGTCCAAGGATTTTGATGAGTGACCAAACCATTCACTTTATCAACAATACCATCAAGGTTATGACTGAGGAGTTTTAATTTTATCACTAGAAGAGTACACCATACCATCCTAGGAAAATGGAATAGTATAAGCCTTCAATAAGATCTTGGAAAATGCTCTGACAAAGATCCGCAATGTCAACATGGATGATTGGGACTTGAAAATAATAGCAATGCTATGGGCATATAGGACCACATGTAATAATTTGATAGGACAAATAGCATTCAGATTGGTGTATGGGAAGGAAGCAGTAGTTCCCTTAGAATTTATGGTACCCAGTTTGCACATAGCAGCAATTACCAACATGACAAAAAGAGGCGCAGTAAAAGAAAGGTTAAATAAACTAATGGAGATGGAAGAGGACATGATTTTGGCAGGATTTCACTAGGAACTACAGAAATAAAGAGACAAAGCCTGGCATGATAGGCATATTAAGAACAAGAATTTTAAGGAGGGAGACCTAGTCCTGCTCTATGACAGTAAATTTTTCCAACATCCTAGTAAATTTAGAATGCATTAGCTAGGGCCACATGAAGTAAAGACTATCACAGATGGGGGATTTGTATAGTTAAAATATTTGGGAGGAACGTAACTAAAAGAAATGATCAATGGTAGTCGGTTGAAGTTTCATAGGGACAGTCGACCTACTAACTCTTAAAAGTTACAACGTAGTGAGAAAGACATGTATATATTGTACTATAGTAGAGATTAGGACAAAAAGATGATAAAAATAAATAAAAAGGAGAAAAAAAAATACAAAAATACAAAATGGAAGAAAAACACAAAAAGACATAGAATTTGACTGAACCACAAGAAGGAACGAAAAAATTTCCACGCAATAATTACTGCGACAAACATCAGGAGACAACGCATAGGAAAAATTACAGTCGACGCAAATGCACACAAAAAGTGAGAAACTGACACAACGAGTCTATAAAAGGAAGAAAGAACGTGTTTATTCAACACTTAGTGATTTTTGAGAACAGAGGGAGAAATAGAGTGCCTTCCCTAGCTAGAATTTTACGCAAAAGCAAGAAAGTGTGTGAATTTGAGAAAGAATGACCCCACCAAAGGTCGGTGCGCCAGGACAGTACGTCATGGTTACTCAGCAAGAATGAAGGTGTAAGGAAAGGATGCCACAGCCCGAGAACATGGTCGAGCTAGAAGATGTTACCACCTCAGACACAGAATCAATCATCCCGAAATGGGTTGAGGAAGAAACGATGATATTGTAGCAAGGAGAAATAGGGCATAGCTCTAGGGCCCAGAATGGGATTTTGAATCCTAACCTTGAGACACCTACAAAGCCCGATGAAACAATGGGACCGTGACAATCCCATGAATGCGAGGAAGTTTTGAAGAGGTGCGGTTGTGAAACTAATGTTGTGATGACTCAGCATATGAAAGAAGCACATGTAAAAACATTGCTAAGTACTAGTCTTGTTTTTCAATAGAAATGGTATGCTTCTAAATATCTTGCATAATATGCAATCTCATCAATTTTAATGACAATGCAATATTTCCTAAGATTCCAATACTAATGAAATCTAAACAAAAGTGAAAATGCTTAAAGTGAAATTGAAAAACAACAATTTTTTGTGTTTTCAATATAAGGGAATGAAAATGCAAAGATTGAATAAAAAACAACTTGGACAGACCCTACTGTTAGTACAAGAATACAAGCCAAGAAGGACACCAAGAAACTACTATTTAGACCAATATGCAAGGACTAAAGATGATAAAAAAGAAAAGAAACTAGTTTTCCCAAAAATTCAACAATAATACAGATTCCTATCACTCTGCAAACACTCAACAGACAGGACAGAGACCCAAGAAGACTCATAAACGCTCAAAAATCACCCAGCAAACACCACATTGAGCCAAAAGGCTTAGAAAAAGGTTTAAGATATTGTTCAGGGAATAGAATTGTATGTACGCACCATAAACATAGACAACACGTGTATGTACACGACTGTTAAAGGAAAAATTGTGAATTCCAAGAAATACACTGACTGGGTAAGGACCAAGCCAAGAAAATAATATGTAAAGCAATGTAGAGGTTGTTAAGAAACAAGTGACACAAAAACTCAAGAAAATAAAGAGCAATCAAAGAGAAAAATCACCAACTAGCCCCAAAAGGGAGAAATTCCCTGGTAGAGTTTCCAATTTTGTTACTAGGAATAACGCTCTATAGTTTGGAGTAAGACCACAACAAACAGAATGACACCCAGAAATCAACTCTAATCATAAGTGTGCTAGATAAATGGAAATGGCAACAAAAGAAAGGATAAAATCCTACCTCTTTCGGATGTCCATAGGAGACCACCTTTGAGCTCACCATCTGATGCTTGATACCTAAAAATTGTCCTCAACATACAAGATACACAACCATGTGGATAATATATGAAATTTTAGCACATAAACTAGCATAGTCCATTAAAATGTATACAAATTTTACCCATGGAAAATAATAAAAATATTTGTAACATATAATTGCATGAAAAAAGAGTATTTCTATTAATATAATCGGCAGAAGTACATAGCTTACAAATTTCTGTAACGACACTTGACAGAACTGAGAAACTAAGTCCCTCCACCTAGGCCTTCACCACTTCAATCCTCTACAAGGAAGCTCATAATTTTTAGGAGTAATTGGGTTCCTTATTCACAAAATAGGAAGATCTTGGGGGCTGAACATAAGATATTTTCATGTTAGAATATTGTGCTCATTTACCATAGAAAATGATACACCATTGTCACCCAAACATAGGCGCAAATCCACCTCTGAGCACCTTAACCTTTTCTAGATAGAATGATTCTAGGAAGCCACATTAGAACCAACAAATAAACTAGGGTAGCGCACCTTCTCTAGAGGTAGCTCACAAAATGGAGTACCAAAAGAAAAAATAGGGAATTAATGCACACCTATAGCTACTACAACTCCTCCTCAATACTTTATCCTTTCTTCTAGATGACTAAGTGTGTGTACAAATGAGTTGGAGCGCCTCCTATTTATACTAATCTAGCCAAGTCAACAAGTGTCTCTTCAAGGAGGGTCAACCTATCATTTTCTGCATATAATACTTCAATATTACTTATTATGCTGAGTCAACTTGTCTTCTAAAGTTTTCACATGTTTTTTTAGTTTTTCTCTTGCTTCCAAAATATTCTATTCTAGTCAAAGGTTTATCCATGGAGGTTAATACCTCCCGCAGCTACCAAAACATCAACACTCCCTCTTATCTAGGGAGGTATTTAACCATGATGTTCCCTTCTAGTATTCATATCCTTTCTCACTATGCCATGATCCTCTCTTCATGGTTACGTAGATCATGCTATTGGTAGCATCATTACGTCACACATGGCTACACCCATGTGGACTTGTCAATCTTGTCTAAGGGACACAACACTCTAGAGAACACTAGAGCTACACCTCGTAGTGTGTGTCACCATCATCATCATGGGATACACCCACATGATGTGCTCACCCATGGCTATAGCCATGTCATGAGTATCATCATTACTATCATCATTATCCATCCATATCACGGGGCATGGGAAAGACCTACATGGTCTTGTCTGGTAGCATCACTAGAGATACACATGTTATCTCATGATCATCCAGATCATATTACGAGCAACACCATCACAGCCATACAGGTTCTTGACTACACCACTAGCATACCAGAATGTCTCATTGGTGTAGAAAAAACTCGTCATATTGTTGGGCCCTTCGTTTTTGGGATAAGGAAGTGCACAAGTTTTGACTAAGCACAAGTTGCACAAGCTTCATCAGAGGCCTGGAGAAAGAGAAATAGAAATCAGTTGTGAAATTCAGCGTAACACCAGCTAAGCAACAAATGGTTGCAATAGAAAAAGAAAGCGTTCAAGCCGAAAAGGAAGACACAACCCAACTTATATATAGTGAAGAACATAATTGTAAAAGGGTTGGTTGGGTTGTTGGTTGGTGGATTGGTTGATTTAGTCATTGTATTTGTTGTTACCCACTGGATCATGAGTTGGTCCTGAGTTGAGTGTTGTAAATCGAGTGAAGTCAAGTCTTGAGTCTGTAATGAATTGGATCTACTAGTTTGAGAATTGGAGCTCTGCGACATGAGTCCAGAGCCAAGATTCTGTACAATGCATTACTGTGTAATTCTGAGTCTGTGATCAGAGAAAGATTGTGAATATAATATGGAGAAGGACCTAAATTTTCAAATATGATGTGTCTCGGTGTGTTTACTTATGCATTACATTATTTCCTTATGGCTTATGAGTTCTATTTGATGGTTCTACGTTTAAATTCTTGCTCGCAATGTAAGTAGGTTAGTTTCTTACACATGTAGGTTTCAGATCTGTTCATGTCTCTTGCACAGGATCAGGAATGAGTCCTGAAGGCTCTATGGATCCTCTTAATTCTTTTCCCTACCCTTCCCTATCTATCTACCTTAGTAGCGCCTTGGGTGAGACATCTTCTCTTCGGAGGAGATGAAAATGCTAGCGCTTTAGACTACACAGTACCTTTTGTTGGTAACATGAGAAGGACCTTGGTATGATCAAACTTGTGCCAACAAAATGGTTCTGTTGTCGGGACCTGTGTTAAAAGGGAACCTGTAGGGATAATGCTTCCGCCAATCCATAGATCTAGTATTGATCAATGGTGGGAAAGGAACTATGATGCCTTCATATGGAAAGAAGCAGAATTGAGGAGAAAATTGGTGGAAGATACTCATGAAGCAATCTTCAACTCAGAAAGATCGAGCGACCAGTATGAGATTTTCTGGGTTAAATTCCTGGAAGAATTTTTCCACTAGATAAAGAGGCTCCAAGAAGATCCATAGTTACAAGGTCGAGTTAAGAGGATCTATGTGTGGGATATCGAAAATATAGAAGCACTTCATAGGCTAGATTGTCCAGTTACACGAGCTGTGGATTTATGGGTTAGCACCACACTAGAGGGATACATAATCGAATTTTCAACTGAGAACCACTAGTCTTTCTCATGGGAAGAGGCAATTTTCAAGAAAGATGCAAGGGGAAGATTGTTGAGAGAAATCCCCCTGTGGATTAATGTTTTCTTGATGGAGGAAGGGATGTTGACGATGTCCCCGAATGAGATGGCAACGTAAACACCCTCGCTTTGGACTCAAGAGTTGAGTGATCCTTGAATATAGTTGCCATAGTTAAGAAGTGGTGGTGCGGAAAGATCAAGAAAGCAGCAAGATAGTCCAAGAAGTTGAGGAAAGAAGGAGGATTGGGAGAAGTATAAGAAAGACAGATGGAAGAATTGTAGAAGATGAGAAGACAAGAATGACTGGCCAATCAAATATTGAACGAGAGAGAAGCGTGGAGAGAAAGAATTCCCCAGGAGGTGGGCCAAGAAGGAGAAGGTGTAGACATAAGAGAGGAATAATTCGGTATGAATCATGGAGAAGAAAGAGAAGATTCAGCCCCGATAACAAGAGATATTGGGAATTCGACTGAAGAGATCATCCTAGTGGAAGAAAATGAGACCCCCCAGATCAAAGAAAACCACCCTGAAGCCAGTGGCATTAGCCCTAAATCACCCATACCCCAAGTGTCTTCTATACAAGCAGTAAATTCGATACTACTTTCTCATGCTAGTTTTGTTCCAGTACAATTAATTAGTCAGTCACAACCAGGAAGTACGAGCATAGGGAGGATATTGGGATCCCCTGCTAGATCGCAAGTAGGACCGTTAGGGTTCATATTGAAAGGAACAACAAGATCAACAATGGTTGGCCATGCAGGAGGTTTGATTGCCTAATACCCAAAATTTTGGGGTAAGGGAGATGAAGACGTTGAGAAGCATCGGTTCATGTGCGAAGAAATCTATAGATCCAGAGAGACTTTGAATGTAAATAAGCTAGTCGAGCTCCAGACTACCTTGAGAGGTCGTGCTCTCAAGTGGTACATGAATATTATTGAGTTGGGAGTTCCAGGGACACAAGGTCAAGCATTCACACTTGGCCAGGTACAGACGAGGTTCATAGCAGAGTTCAAACTACCTCAGTCAGAACAATAGGCTATGTCTGAGTTGCGTGAGATCTAGTAGCAGGAAGGTGAATCAGCCTGGGAGTATAACCAGAAGTTTAAATATGCCATAGGGAGGTTGGAAAATCCAATCCACGAAGAACATCAAAGGGAGTGGTACATTCAGGGTTTGTTTCCTTTGACTCAGATTTCGCTAACGCAACAATGGATAGCCACGTTAACAGACACCTTGGAAAAATAGATGAATATTGAAGCCATGGAGGGATACCCTGGGAGCCTGAGAGTGACCAGACCCCAAGTAGATGTGAATTTGGTTCAACTACAAGGGAAATTATCGACACTTACAGAAAATATTCAGGAGTTGATGATACCCATACCAAGAAGGCCATAAGTTTGGTGCACTGGATGTTATATGGAAGGTCATTTGGCAAATGAATGTCCATGAATGAGGTAAATGGGACCTCCTCAGAATCCAATGGTAGCCCCACCATGACCCACGACAGGAGTTGCGCAAGTGTGGATGAACTTACCATTCCATAACCCCACCCTGTATAATGCTTTTCCAGGAGGCCAAGTAGCACCAACAGTCGAGTATTGTGAAATATATCGAAGCCATGGCCATGGGCCAAGATAGTTCCCCATCATGCAAAAATATTAGATGGTACCAAACACAGTACACTGTGCATTCTGTGTGTCTGCCACACATACTACCAATCAATGTAGAACAGTGGATGCACTTGCAGACAAGTTATACCGAACAACATTCAGGGTGAATGAAAACCCTCAGGGACCAGGAAGAGGTCAAGGAGGTGGAGCTAGAGGAGACTTCAGAGGAGGAAGAACTGGGGGAAGAGGACCAAACATATGTTATAACTGTGATGAGAAAGGTCACTTGGCTAGATATTATCCTCATCCAAAGCATCCATGGTTCTCTCACTACAGAACCAATGAGCACACAACTGAAGACTGCCCAGAATTAATTTCAAAGTGGAAAGATAGAGTATGACAACGAGGAACTAACCTCATCAGTTCAAAAATCAAGAGGGTTAGTAAGGGACAATTTCCCAACCTTAATATTGTTACTTGAGGAGGAGCGAAGATAGGAGATGATGTTGATACTCTACCTCAGATATAGAAAGCAACACCTAAGGAAGACAGGTATGACCCTCTAAAACAAAAGTTGTTCTTTAAAGATGGCATAGAAGTATTTCAACATATTCCTAGTCCTGAAATGCGAGAGAATCCCGCCCAGCCGACTATTTACCCTAAGATGGCACAAGTCCCTGCTTCAACCCCTGCACCCAGAAACCCTGTAGTCATACCAAGACAACCTGAGCAACCTCAAAATGTAGTTGACCTTTGGTTTCAATTATTCTCTGACACTCCGGGGAATGATCAACTAACAGAAAAGTTGTGCAATGAGCTATACCTAGTTTTAGGGAACGAAGAACCCCTAGAAGCAAGGATAAGGGCCAATCTTCCTAAGAAAAGTACTCAGAGAGTGCAATGAATAAAAGTACGAACCGACAAGGAATTCAAATTAATAGCCCAGTTAGATGAATTTGAAATTAAGGACATCATGTTGGATCTGGGATCTGACGTGAACATTCTGCCTAAGAAGACCTAGGAAGCATTAGGAAAACCTAGGCTAACATATTCCCAATTTCAGTTAAGAATGGAAAACCAATATTGTATATTTCCCATAGGAATACTGGAGAACGTGGAAATAGATGTAGCAGGAGTAAAAACAGTGGTTGACTTTGAAGCCATTGAGATCATGGGAGATAAGGACCCCTACCCTGCACTACTTGGCATTGATTGGGCCTATGATAATTATGCAGTAATCGAATTAAATACAGACACAGTGACCTTTGAGGCTAAGGGAATCAAGGTATTTCAACCTTTGGATCCATATGTAGGACCCAGGTATACAGAACCAACAGACAATAATATTGAGGGAGAATACTTGGACTAGTTGTACACTATAACAACTGGGAAAATAAACGATTGTATAAACCCCATTGTTGGTCACTATAATTGCTTATTAATTAAAACAATCAAGTGCTACATAAATTTTCAACCCAGGGAAGTCTGTTTATTTCAAAGGCAATCGCACACTGTATATGCTCAATCTCAAAAGAAATCTAGTGTTGTAGTAAAATTACACTAATCACACCTTGCTTTGAACAGACCGAAGTTCTACTTTGAATTACAGAAAAAAATCTATCTATTGTAGAGTTTAAGATTCAAAGGAAAATAATTATCAGAAGAATCTTGGATTACATTAAGAAACAACAACCTAGGAAAATAAATCTTTCAGGATACTGCAAAGAAGACTAACTATTTTGTAACAGAGAACAGGACCCTATTCCCCAAAGTAGGAATCTTCATCACTTGTCTCTAACTATCACACTTTCATAAACTCATTACCAATCAAAATGATTAACAAGTACTGAAGGCTAGCTATTCTGTAGCAGAGAACAAGACCCTATTCCCCAAAGAAAGAATATTCAACACCTATATTTGACTATCACACTTTCACAAATTCATCAAGCAGAATTACCAATCAGAATAATTAACAATTACCTAGGAATGAATTGTATGAAAACAATGTAACAATCAATAGAAACAGAGTTTCAGCAAAACAAAGTTTAAACAAGGCATGAACAAAAATAATACTAACACACTACAGAACTAATGGGTGAATCTTGTGAAGAAGGTGGGCCCTCTCCTTCTCACAAGATTCCCTCGAAATGAAAAGAACTAAGAAGAAATGCTCAGAATAATCTTTTATTCATCTGTCAAATGTATCAAGTTACAATATCCAAAGTGAACATGCTCCTTCTCTGTAATTCCTTTCTAGCTAAAACCTCTCATTCCCCTCCCTAATGTTGATTTATCCACTATTTAAAGAGGAAAATCCCCTTAATACAATTGATCATAAAATTACATGTGTACATACAAATCCTATTCTTAGTCTGATCTAATATTCTATGCTGGAATAGGATATTCTGATCTCCTGTAGCAAAATGTTGTTACAGTAGTTGGAATAGTGCTGGCTTGAGGTACAGCTATTGTAGTCGGTGTAACAGCTTCTTTATTTATCTTTTCTTGTTACTGTTGTTTGTAGAATATTGTTTCAGCATCGCAAATCATGGACTGTTTTAGCAATGGGATTTGCATCCTGTTTGACTGTTTCAGCAATGTGGTCTCAAGCAGTAGCGATGGTTGGTGTTGGCTTAAGGTACGGTTGTTGCGGCTAGTGTAACAACTCCCTCTTGTTACTGTTGTATGTGAAATGTTGTTTCATCATCGCAAATCACGGACTGTTTCAGCAACAGGATTTGCGTCCTATTTGACTGTTTCGGCAACGTGGTCATCAAGAAGCAACAGTATGTTAACTGCAGTTCAAACTGTTTCAGCAACTATATATTTCTGATTAATGGCTATGTATGAGAGTAATGTAAAATTACATGTAAAACAAATTAAACATATAGCAAAGAGAAGAAACGTTATATACCTTTGGAGAAATAGATTAATGTGATAATGTAGGCTTAAATATGAGTGGGAAAAGGATGTAATGATAGCAAAAAGTATGAGCAAAAAGGTACATTATAGGGTCCTAACATCCCCCCCAACTGAAAAGGTTGCATGTCCTCAGGCAACTTCAATCTGAATCAGAATCCGAATACCGACTCTGGGCATGCAAATTACTTAAGCAGTAGCTGTAGAAAGTACTATCTATTGGGATTATGAATCCTTGAACCTATTGTAGCCTTTGTCAGGCTGCTGCTTCAACCTTCTTGGGCAACTTATGATGAACTTGGTACTTCTCTACTGGCATCCACAGAATGGGAAAATGGAACTGATAACCTATCCAGTTTTCAGCGCATTGCTGGACACATTTGATGTAGCTAGGTACCCGGGAGATTGTTGTCTCAAGATTGGTAGGACTAAAGGGATTGTGTTCTTGCCTTTTCTCAGAAGATTATTGCCAAAACATGTTATTTTCTTGTAGGGCATAAATCTCTATGGATTTAATAAGTTGTTGACAATCCTGAAGTATTTTTGTTTGTAGTTTCCGAATATATTGAATCATCCCTGGTTTCTTCAAAAATTGATAATACTCTGCAACAAAGGTGGTAGCGTTCTGTGGTTCTAGCTGTATCCAGACGAGGCGGTTATCTTCGTTATGCTTGGCAGCTAGGAAGTCATTATGCCATGTAATCTGATTGTTAAGGAAGGAGGTGAATGCCCAAATTTGGATATCACCGATGACAGGGTTAAGGTTAAGCTGTCGGTTCTCAGGGATGGCCTCATTATGAAGATATACCTCACATAGTAGGTGCTGATCAATTGTAGAGACTTCTGCAAAAGTTTTAACAAAATCTGTTGGATTGACCACTACATAGGGTCTGCCTTCTTTGATTGATTTAATCTGGAAAAATGTAAGTCATTCTATGAGGAAACGAGAGTAATTTGAGGATGGTTTCCTAGCAGCCAACAATTTTTGTGCCAAATCAAACATCAGGAGAAATTTTCCTTTTAGCTCTTCATTCTGCTTCTTATGGACACGGGATTCTTGGCGTGTTTTCTCCAAAGCTTCCCAGTTTGAATAGATGTGGTTTAGCCAAGTAGTATGTGCTCCTGTAGGTTTTTGTCTTGTGTAACAACAGACTTTTTTTTTCCATTTGTCCATTATTTCCTGCTCATCCCATGGTTGAGTTTGTGTTTCAGCATCATAAGTGATAGGCTGAAGGTAGGGTCTGAGTGGCTTGTTCCACAAGAGTATGGGTGTTGATCTTGCTAGGAGGGGAAAATTCATCAATAGGCAGTGTTTGTACAGCTTTACTAATAAAAACATGGGCTTCAGATGTAGCAGTTGTTGTAGGCCAGGGTTCATTTTGAATTTTGGAAGGTCCTACCGGTTCTTGTGTAACAGTTGGGTGTTCTTCTTCTTTGACTGCAAAAGTCGTAGGTGCAGGGGAAGCTCCAGGCATTGGAATTTGAACTATTTTGTAGCCTGTTTGATAATAAATGTTCCCACATTGACTGAACATATACTCTCTACACTGATCCTCTTTTTTGTTTTCCTCTGTCATGGATGCTATGTGAGCTAAGGTATATAGTTTAAGTTCCTTGTCGTAGGCTTCCTTTACCATTACTAGCTCTTGTTTGTAGGCTTCCAGTTCAGACTTTAGGAACTCATTCTCTTGTAAGAGAGAGGCCATTGTTGGTTCTAATTGTTGATTTATCATGGGTGTGTCAAGAGGGGTGACTGGTTTTTGTGTAACAATCACAACTGCAATAGTTGGTTATTTTGGAGCAGCTACAAGATCAGCAGTTGATTCTTGTGTTTCATCTTCTTGATGTAGAGAAAGTAGTTTTGCGGCACCCTGGGCATCTGATTCCTGTATTTCGAGAACAAAATCAGTAGCTGGTTCTTGTGTTTCAGCTATAGTTGGTTCTTTTGTAACAGCTATAGCTGGTTCTTGTGTTTCAGCTACTGAATGAGTAGTTGGTTCTTGTGTTTCAGCTACTAGATGAGTAGCTAGTTCTTGTGTTTCAGCTACTTCATTTAAAGAGAATGATGTCGCAGCACCTTGGGCCTCTGGTTCTTGTGTGTAGTGCCCATGGGTGGAATAGGTAAAAATTCTGGAATTTGGGAGGGTGGAGGTGTATGGGATTTTAGCAAGATGGGTTGGGGGTTTAGGGCAGTAGCAGTAGTGGCTGCTCTTGTTGAAGTCCTCGTTCATTTTCTTTGTAAAAAGGAAGGAAAAGTAGGAATTTGCTTCTTTCTTTTGCGTGCGGGTTTTTCTTCAGTGATGGGGCAGGGAGGGTTATCAGGTTTATCTGCTTCACAATCATCGCTAAGGATATAAACAGTAGGAGTAGATGATTCTGGTAAGTTATGGGGTGGGCTTGGTATGGTATGAGGGTTAATTGGATCAATTGGGTCTGTAGGCGGATTAATAGGTATTTCCGGAGGGTCAGGAAGGTTTTGTGGTTGTTGTTCATGAGGATTTTCAGGATTCTCAACAGCTTCCTGAGGGTCTATGGGTGGGTTGTTTAGGGGAGGGTTTTGTTGGGAAAAACCCTTTTGGATGAGTAGTTGAATGAGACAGTGATGGGTGAGGGAAAGGGAGGGATTTTTAGCCTTTGTACAATAATGCGACATATTTCTAAGACATCTGAGCAGATAGTAGGGAATATTCACCAATCTAGCATGTCGTAAATGACATAACAAGACAAAATCATACTGGTAAACTACCTGGTATCAGCCTTCACAGGTGAGATAGTGCTTGAAAAACTCTGTAACTTTCAGCCAAGGAGGTGGCAACGAGCTAAGTCAAACACCCCAGCCTTTAGGCTCAACTTGTTCTCCTAGCAAGAGAAAATCTTGTTGGGCATTAAGGATAATGTGTTTGCGGCTGAACCAGCGAATGCCAGTGACAAGAAGAATTGAAATCTATGCTATATCATCCTCTGTGACTGGAATCCAAACCCCTTGAACAATGGAATGGTCTTCTTGAAGATTTCGAGCAAATTGAAGAACCTATTGTTGATCGAATTCATGGATCCTCTGAAAATAACTCAACCAGCCTGCCTGCTGAAAGATTTGGTAGACTTCTGGATACAATTCTAGCAGGGTTGTCGTGGTAGGTTCGTATCGTATAACAGGGCCTCCCATAGCTAACAGCTCAGAAGAATGCACAGTCAGAGAGTCAAGTAACCGCTTCCGAATAGAGTAAGTTTTGCAAATGAAGGCATGCAAATGGTGGTGAAAGCAAACAAAATGATGGGTAAAAAAGAATGACGGTAGTCGGTTCATGTGAAATGATGGCATAAGATTTCAATATTCCCCCCTCCCCCCAACTACGACTAAAACAGTGACTTTAAGTGAATGATAATAATGAATTGGAATCTTCTCATTAGCCATAGTTCAATTGTATTTACATATAAAGTTTACATACCTCATCTTTACCTTTGATTTGTACTTCGAAAAATATAGTGCCAGTCCATAATAGATCTGCAGTAACCATGGGAGAGACTTTGGATTTATTAGAGAAATTGTATCAAGGGTTTGTTTAATTATGAGAGAAGGTCGTGAAAGGACATAATGTAGTATGAAAATAGGAGAATTGAGAGAGAAAGAGCTGAAGAAGATGTTTTTATTGACAGGGAATGCTGAGAAAGTGGTTTTTCAGCAACAAGAAAAGAATGGAAAATTTTTTGTTGAAGAGTGATGTTTTAACAATGGAAAATACTGCTGAAGAAATGGTGTTTCAACAGTGGCAAAATATTGTTGAACAGTGGTGTTTCAGTAATGGGAAAAAACGAAATATTGCTGAACAGTGGTGTTTCAGCAATGGGAAAAATGGGAAAAATGTTGTTGATCAGTGGTGTTTCAGCAATGGGAAAGATGGGGAAAATGAGGAAAATGTTGCTGAAGAGTGGTGCTTTCAAAGTGCCAAAGTGGTCGATCCAGTTTCTCCATCGGTCGATCCCATTCCTCCGTTGAGGAATGTCAAAGTGGTTGATCCAGTCCTTTCTTCGGTCAGTCCCACCCTTCATCCGAAGAGTGCCAAAGTGGTTGCTCCGGTTACATCCTCAGTCAATCCCACTCTTCCTCTGAAGAGTGCCAAAGCGGTCGATTCAAGTACACCATTGATCGATCCTACTCTCCCTCTAGAGAGTAAACCTGATAATGCCCATGTTTTTCTCATCAATACAGACTCTGTCGTGCTGGGGGGCATTCCTCGTTCTCCTACGAAACCCCCTCCAAGTAATGAGACCATCCTTTTTGATTGGGGTGTGCTAACTGGACCTCATCTTCCCTCTCACATTCCTTTTCAGATTATAGTACAGGTTCATGGTCAGGACGTTCCTCAAACGCTAATAGATGAAGGTGCATCCGTTAGTATTTTGTCTTATGTTGCTTGGTACGCTTTGGGTTGTCCGCAGCTTGCACCGGTTACACAGAATCTGTTAGATTTTAATAGAAGAACTAGTCAACCTTTAGGGATCCTTCCTCAGTTTCCTGTAACTTTGGGAGGGAAAACTGTCTTTATTGATGTCATGGTAGTCTGAGACCCCTTGGATTTCTCTCTACTCCTTGGACACGATTATGTCTATGCCATGAAAGCTATTGTATCTACTCTTTTCTGTGTGATATCTTTCCCTCACAATGGAAGAATTGTGACTATTGATCAACTTTCATTCATCAGACCTAACTGGGTTACCTCCCTAAGTGGTTCTTATATGCAGACAGTATCACCCTCATCCCATATCAATTATGTGGCATTGTCTCCCATGACCTCAACTTCTGATGATTTGGATCTGGTAGTTGACATGGTGATCTCTTCGGTAGGGTTATTGGAGCCTAATCTCCTTACCCCTGTCACAACCCTCGACATGTGTCCCTTCCCGAGTGATTAACTTCCATCTAGCGAAGATCTCCTGGAGGCCATGACCACATTTTCTCCATTGACATGGTATCCTTCCAAAGCATTATCCTCTTGGAAGCCATGATCCGGACGAAACCACGAGCATAGTTTTCTTCTCTGTAGGAAGCTCGTTAAAAAATGAAACAACAATCTGGGGATCGAACCTGGAACCTTGAGAATAGTTCTTTTCCTGTGTCAAGCTCGTTAAAAAATGAAACAATCACCTCTCCCTTCAAGTTGAGTCTTTCGCCAGATCTCGTAGATGTCGAGTCGAGTCTTTCGTTAGGTCTCATTTTTTAACCTTCCTTTCATCCACCTGTATCATTTTTCTCCATCTAGCACAGAAATTGGTGACAACCTCAAAGTCGGTGAATGAATTGAAGCTTGGGGGGAATGTCCCTAGCCTTTGATGATCATTCTAGAGTCAAGTCACTAGCTTTCAAGCTGGGGGCAGAGTACCGAGCTTAGTCTTTGTTCTTTCTCGTGCTCGTAAATACATGAGAATGCATCCGGGTAAACTTTTATCTCTTTTTTGGACTTGTATGGATACATGAAAAAGGAACCCCCTGGAGTCATCTTTAAACTCTTTTTAGACTCTCTAAATATGAAAAGATCGTCGAGTGACCTTGCTTCCTTTCACACTCGTTAAAAGGTTTGAAAGGGTGTCTTTCGAGCGATAGTTTATCTCTTTTTTGGTCTCGTTAGACTACTGCACGAAAAAGGAACTAAGAGAGTTCTCTTTTAAGTGTTTTTACAAACTCTATAATCCTTAAAAACCTTCGAGTTTTCTATATTTGGACTCGCTAAAACACACATCGATAGGCCCATACGGGACCAAACCCTTACTTCTTCTAGTTCGTTAAACAAAAGAAGAGGAACTTACTGAAGGTGAGTTATATCGAGCATGTGTTACCCTCCTTGAGCTCATTAAATCAAAAAGAGGTACTCATCTATCTGTATGGGGGAAAATTTGAAAGAAGCAAGCCAAGCAGTCCCTTGAGAACATCACCAAGAAATCCTTAGAGTCACCCTTGAACACGACACTTTGTCATATGCATGCATTACAACCCGCTGAACCTCTGCACTGAGCCAATCCTTTGAGTTTCTTTCACTCCTTTAGGTCACCTGACATAAGTCACAGCATCCACTGCATCATAAATTTTTGGTCTATATTATGTTCCTGTTGTCGTGCCTCAGTGTTCAAGGGAAGTATCCGCCTCGAGAGTCAGCCATCACAAATATCTTGTCTCAAAACCCTTGTCATTCCATGTTCATTTGATCTACCAATTACATCTCTATGTTTGTTTTGTGTCATTGATGGGGGATACATCAAGGCCCTCCTTCGACGAGCCTATTCCTGTCGACTTCAACACATTATCTAGGAACTAGACTTAGAAACCAGTTAGTACTTTGGGACCTACATGCCTCAATGGCAGGCCTCCTCACATCTGACAGTGGGTTTACATCAATGACCTCTGATCGGATGATTCCATGGATGTTTGACTCCAGCTCATCCATTCACATTCGTTGGAATGTACTAGGTTACCTTGGGAATCATTGACATTAATGGTGATCTCCCTCGCGCTTGTTAACGGTTTACATCATTGACCAGTAATCAAGTGGTTTTTTCCATGTTCGACATTAGGACATCTATTAACATGGTTAGATTCATACTACATCGGGATCGGTAAGAAGACCCTGGGTTGAGTGATCACCTTGATATGTATTTTTCCCAGGTTGCGAAGGAATTTCTCTTGAACAATGACACATATACTGTTACATAGATCCACTTTGTATTGGTCGTGGATATGTATTGTCATCTCGTAGATCCACTGTGTATTCTTCGTGGATATGATCAGTTCATGTCATAAGAGTATAGATCCATAGTGTATTTTCAGTGGCTATACCCTTTTATCAATACAGTTATGGATCCGCAGTGTATCTTATGGCGGCCATATCTTGCAAGTCTTGATCACCCAAGCATAGGTATGCCTACCTTGGGTTTGAAACATGTCATAATATTTGTTGGATGTTTGTGTGTAGCTTTTGTCAGGTTCTTTGCATCTATACCCTTTCTTGAAAGTCTACAAAGCATTTCAGTTATCAGTTCCTGTCTTCTAACTTCATACTTTGGGGGGCAATCTGTTACACATAAAAAATACTCACTTTGATAGTGTCGCAAGTGTCGTCATTACAAGGTTAGCAAGTGTCGCACTTTGCTCACAAGTGTCGCAAGTGTTAAAGAAAGAATACTCTCATGATGCCTATGTTGTGCCTATAACAACATGAGAAGGACACTTAAAACACCTCAAACATTTGATTTGGAAGAGGAGAAATGAGTCAGTAGGCTTGCAAACCTTTTTCCATCTGAAAGCACCTCAAAAATTGAGCTTTTGAAGGAGAGCGCTCCCCTATACCTCTTCTGGGAGTGTCGACGCTCCCCCTTACACTGTCTGGGAGCATTATAAAGCTCTTCTGGCCCTTTTGAGGGAGCGTTATGGATTTTGAGAGCGTTGGCACCCCCCTAAAGCCTACTAGGGAGCGCTACAACACTCTAATGGTCCTTTTGAGGGAGTGCTACCTATTTTGGGCAGTAGTTAAGTTGTTGAGATGAATGGGGAAGAATTGCTAGCATGAAACCTATGATCTCATCGAAAACACACAGTGAACTGGAGGAGAGTAATCTTTGAAGCTGTTGTTGTCTGGATCATGGATCTTTTGAGCAAGGGTTAAGATGAAGAGGACTTGATGAAGCTGTTTCATTCGCATCTATGATTGTAAGTAACTGTTGTCACTGTTCTCATTAATATGACATGCTTGGCCTATTTCTTTCTAGTTTGTGTCTGATCTTACATAAACTTATCTCTGGTAGATAGATCTATTTTCAAGCTAATATCAATAGAGTAGGAAGAGGTTGTACTGTCGTTTTGTCTACAGAGCTCAACGAAGAGTGAAAGATTGGAGCTCAACTCGAAGCGTGCAGGGACAAACGTCGATAAAGAGGTACTTCTATTCTCCTTCCTTCTCATGCATTAGTTTGTCTAGATTTGAAAAGAAGTCAGTGTCCACGTTAAGCACTTTCTGTCTTAGAGTTAAGGGTCTAGCTCTTTGAGGCAATCTACCTGTCCACAGGGAGATTTTCCTACAACAGTACTACCTGGGGATTTAATGACATTTCATCTCTATGATTAGGTTGACCCATTCTTTGACAGCTATCACAGGCCCGAACATATTTCTCTATGTCTTTAAAAAGTGAGGGCCAATAATAACCCATCCTGAGAATTTTATGTGTTTTTCTTTTATCATCAAAATTCCCTCCACAAGGGCCATCATGACAAGATTTTAGTAAATCATAAACCTCGTCTTCTCTAATGCATCTTCGGATTTCTTGATCAAGTCCTGTGTGGAAAAGACACCCACTTATATAGCTATACTGAGCACTTTGTTGAATGTTTCTTCTTTTCTCTCGGTGGGATAGGTGTGGTGCTAACTTCCCTGCAACCAAGTAGTTAGCGATGTATGCATACCATGGTGAGTGAGCAGATACTGCAAATAGATATTCATCGGGAAAGGAATCATCTACTGGAGTATTATCATCAGGTGTTAACCGAGAAAGGAAATCATCAACTACATTTTCTTTTCCTGGTCTATCTACAATTGTAATATCAAATTCTTGTAATAATAGTAACCATCTGGTGACTCGAGCATTTGTGACAGGTTTATTCATTAAATATTTGATAGATGAGTGATTAGTATGGAAAAAAGTAGAATATTCAGTGATGTAATGTCGAAATTTATTAATAGCATAGATAACTGCTAAAAATTATTTTTCGGTAACTGTATAGTTAAGTTCAGCAGGACTCATATTCTTGCTAATAAAGTAGATGGCATAAGGGAGATGATTTTCTTCTTGTCCCAAGACAGCTCCTACTGTAGTATCTGAAGCATCAGAGGATATATGAAAGGGAAGTGTCCAATCAGGTCCTCTTAGAATATGAGTTGTAGATAACTGATGTTTGAGTGCATCAAATGCTTCCTGGCAAAGAGTAGTCCACTTAAATTCAACATTTTTCATAAGTAACACGAACAAAGGAGAAGCCATTTTGGAAAAAAATTTGATAAATCTTCTATAGTATCCAGCATGTCCTAAAAAACTTCTCACATATGTTTGGGTTTTAGGAATAGGAAGGTCTTTAATGACTTGTATCTTGGATGGATCTACCTGAATTACTTGAGATGAGATAAAATGTCCAAGTACCACTCCTTCACTCATCATCATATGACATTTTTCGGTGCTTAAGGAGAGGTGGGCTTGTATACATCAGTTAAGTACTTTCTAAAGATTTTGTAGTGCTTCGTCAAAAGAGACACCATAAGGGGTAAAATCATCCATAAAAATTTCCATAGAGTCATTAAGCATATCAAAAAAGATTCCTATAACTGCTCTTTGAAAGGTTGTTGGTGCATTACATAGTCCAAATGGGAGGACTCTATAAGAAAAATTTCCCCAGGGGCTAGTAAAAGTGGTCTTATCTTGGTCTTGAGGTGCAATTTTGATCTGGTTATACCCAGTGAAGCCATCTAAGAAAGAGAAGAATTTTTTCCCTGACAAATTATCTAACACCTGATCAATGAATGGCAACAGAAAGTGATCTTTTTGAGTGGCTTTATTTAAGGCTCTATAATCTACACACACACTCCATTTCCCATTTTTCTTAGGAACTATTACCAATGGGGAAACCCATTCACTGTCAGATATAGGATATATAAACCCTGCATTAAGCAATTTTTGAAGTTCTTCTTTAAGAATTTCTCGTAAGTTAGGGTTCATTCATAATTGAGGTTGGCAGATCGGTCGACAATCTTCCTTGATATAGATACGATGAGTGCATAATTCAGGAGAGATTCCCTTCATATCTATATAGTCCCATGCGAATGCTTCCTTATGTTCAAAAAGTAACCTCATTAATCGTTGTGTTTCAGCAACTGTCAAGTTGGGGTTTATATTCAGTGTTTTGCTAGGTTCAATTTCTACTGGTATACTTTTAGAAGAGATGGTAGATGATGTTTGAGGTGGGTCTTCAGAGTTAAGGTTTTCCTGGGTATCTGACTCCAAAAGTGCAGCAAGTTGATTATGTCCTTCTGGAGTCACAGAGGAGGGTTCACAAATAAAATTATTAATTACTTCATCCTTGGTGACGTCTTTAAGACTTAAGACTTGTCCGATAATCAAGATAGGTTGAGTAGTTTGATCGTCAAAATCCACCCATAAGGAATTGTCATTATTAATCAAGGGTGTAGCGTGAGGGTAGAGGGTAAGCGTTTGGTCTCATATCCATTGGAAAATATCATTGAACCAGATCTGCAGCTGATAAAGGCATCTACTGTGGCTAGCCAAGGTCTACCCAAAATTAGAGGATGACCCCCCAACTTTGTTTTAGGTTGTAATACCACAAAGTCAGTTGGATAATTCCAAGACTCAACTGAGATGATTAGGTCTTCAATGACTCCTTCCAGTTTGATTGTAGAACGGTCAGCTAATTCTAGAATGGTTGGAGTATCTCTGATTTCATTCTTCAGTTGTAACAGTTGTGAAGATTCAAGAGTCATAATATTGATAGCAGCGCCTAACTCTACCAGAACTCGAGGAATTATTGTTTTTCCAATTTGCACTATGATAGTAGGATGGCCAGGATCACCATATTTAACAGGAAGAGCTTTACCCGACATTAGTGCAGATAAATCACCCATGACATGGACTGTCAGGGGGTCTTTAGTTTTCCTACCAGGTTTCTTAACACAAATGTCTCGCATAGTTCTGGCATAAATTGGTACATCTCTTAGTTCTTGTAATAGTGGAATTTTGACATAGATATTTTGTAATTCCCCTAGGAGATTGAAAGTAGGGAGCTCAGGCGTTTTAGTCAAAGCTAAATGCTCAGGGAATGGTGGTTTTGTTGTTTCAGAAATAGTGTTGGAGGAAGATTGTACCTCTTCAGGTACATCGTGCTTTTTTATTTCTTCTTTATTGGAATCAGAAGAGGTAACATCATCAATGATAGGTTCTACTATTTTCCCAGATCGTAAATGAATATCATTGCATTGCGCAGGGAAAAGAGAAAGTATAGGCTGGTTTTGAATATCAATGCACTGCACAGCCTTATTATTGGGGTTAGGGTTAGGTTGTATAGGTAGTTGAGGCCTCATCATTTGATTGTTCGGTGGAGTACCTGATGGTAAAGAGAGTGGTTGCTGAAATTGTGATTGAAATTGAGGCAACTGATTTGGGAATGGGGGTTGTTGACCTCTCCAATTTGGATTCCATTGGTTAAGGTAGGGTTGTTGTTGTGGAGGCCAAGGAGTCCACATTGTTGGGTCTACAAAGGGAGGTTTTGTTTGTTTCATGGGTGGGTAATTCATTTGATTGGGGGGTGGGTACTGCATTTGATTAAAGGGAGGGTAATTTTCTTGACTAAAATAAGGATAGTTATTCCAACAATTAGAAGATGTAAATGGCATATTAGGATTCATACCTTGTCCCCATGGCTTCCATTGCCTTCTCTGTGTCAACAGATAGACAGCTTCATCTTGTTCATTAGTTGGTTGTAATGTTTCTTTGATTCCTGGTAAAGAAGGGCATTGTTGAGTTTCATGATCCTGATCACAAATGGTGCAAATTGGCTTTTTGTCCAATGGGCATTCCCTTCGTGGGTGCTTATCTCTGCATTTGGAACAAAAGATGGAGAGAGATGATTATGCTTTGGCTTGTTTCTTTTGAATCTGCAAGGTGTCAATTTGTGAAGCAAAAGAACTTAACATTTCAGTTTTAAAAACCTCAAGTAAATTACCTATTTCGGCTCTTGTTGCTCCTCCACTAGCTGATTTTTGAACTCTTGAAAATGTGGTATCCCTGCTATTTGATCTATTCCTTGCAGTTCCTCTTGAACATCTTTTGCATATGTTAACAATTTCATCATATGATTCTTTAGATATGTCCCTTTTACTAAGCATATTCAACATATCTAGACAGTCATCCCTTTCTCCTTTTAATAATATTGTTTTAAGAATATCTTTACTTACATCGGGGTGACTGGATCTTTGTAGATTACATTGTAGCCCTTCCACAAAGTCCTCCAAATTTTCATCCTCCTTTTGTATCATCTTGAATAGTTCCTTTGTTTTTTTCTTGTTCGGCAATAGTCTTGATATTTGTGCAAAAATTTATGTTTCATCTGATCCCATGTTGTGATTCCATGACCTCCAAGACTCATGAACCATCTTAATGCATTTCCCTATATTGTTGTTGGAAATAGCTTTAATTTTTTAGCATTAGAAATGTAATCATAACTTCTGCATAATATGTCAAACTCGAAAAGGAATTCATCAGGATCTTCTAAAGATAAACCATGAAAGTTAGGTAAAGATAAAAGTGGAATATTCTTCATGGGAGCTACTCCTCTAGGAAGATCACCAATAGAAAATCCTAAGGTAGAAAAAGAGTTTTCATCATTTACCTCTCCTTTAGGACCTACCTGTTCTTCATGGTGGAGTTATTCATTATACTCATCCATGGTTTCTTCTGTTTGTTCCCCTGTTGCACTTGCTCGATCCTCAATGTTTTATGTTGGTTTCTCAACTGTCTCAGGGCTCCAAATCTCTTTCCCCATTTCAAATTTTTCTTGAAAGGAAGGTTGAGGCTTTGGTTTTTGAGAGCTTGGTCCCTGAGGAGCAACAGATTCAGATTTTGATATAATCTTGTTGATAAAATTCTTTCTTCCTCCCCTTCCTCTGCCCCTGCCACCTATAGGGTCAGTTTCTTTGGGGTCTCCGCGTCCTCTCATGCAATCTGTATATCTGAAAGAACATAAGTTCTTTTGAAATCTATAATTTCCTTCCCTGACAACGGCGCCAAAATGTTGGTCACTATAATTGCTTATTAATTAAAACAATCAAGTGCTACATAAATTGTCAACCCAAGGAAGTCTATTTATTTCAAAGGCAATCACACACTGTATATGCTCAATCTCAAAAGCAATCTGGAGTTGTAGTAAAAGTACACTAATCACACCTTGCTTTGAACAGACTGAAGTTCTACTTTGAATTACAGAAAAGCAATCTATCTATTGCAGAGTTTAAGATTCAAAGGAAAATAATTATCAGAAGAATCTTGGATTACATTAAGAAACAACAACCTAGGAAAAGAAATATTTCAGCATACTACAAAGAAGACTAACTATTCTATAACAGAGAACAGGACCCTATTCCCCAAAGAAGGAATCTTCAACACCTGTCTCTGACTATCACAATTTCATAAACTCATTACCAATCAAAATGATTAACAAGTACTGAAAGCTAACTATTCTATAACAGAGAACAGGACCCTATTCCCCAAAGCAGGAATATTCAACACATGTCTCTAACTATCACACTTTCACAAATTCATCAAGCAGAATTACCAATCAGAATGATTAACAATTACCTAGGAATGAATTGTATGAAAACAATGTAACAATCAGTGGAAATAGAGTTTAAACAAGGCATGAACAAAAATAATGCTAACACACTACAGAACTAATGGGTGAATCTTGTGAAGAAGGTGGGCCCTCTCCTTCTCACAAGATTCCCCGGAAATGAAAGGAACTAAGAAGAAATGCTCAGAATATTCTTTTATTCATCTGTCAAATGTATCAAGTTACAATATCCAAAATGAACATTCTCCTTCTCTGTAATTCATTTCTAGCTAAAACCTCTCGTTCCCCTCCCTAATGTTGATTTCTCCACTATTTAAAGAGGAGAATCCCCTTAATACAATTGATCATAAAATTACATGTGTACATACAAATCCTATTCTTAGTCTGATCTGATCTGATCTTCTATGCTGGAATAGGATATTCTGATCTCCCGTAGAAAAATGTTGTTACAGTAGTTGGAATAGTGCTGGCTTGAGGTACAACTATTACGGCCGGTGTAACAGATTCTTTATTTATCTTTTCTTGTTAATGTTGTTTGTAGAATACTGTTTCAGCATCGCAAACCACAGACTGTTTCAGCAACAGGATTTGCATCCTGTTTGACTGTTTCAGCAACGTGGTCTCAAGCAGCAGCGATGGTTGGTGTTGGCTTAAGGTACGGCTGTTGCGCCTAGTGTAACAACTCCTTCTTGTTACTGTTGTATGTGAAATGTTGTTTCAACATCGCAAATCATGGATTGTTTCAGCAACGGGATTTGCGTCCTGTTTGACTATTTCGGCAACATGGTCGTCAAGCAGCAACAGTATGTTAACTGCAGTTCAAACTATTTCAGCAACTATATATTTCTGATTAATGGCTAAGTATGAGAGTAATGTAAAATTACATGTAAAACAAATTAAACATATAGCAAAGAGAAGAAACGTTATATACCTTTGGAGAAATAGATTAATGTGATATTGTAGGCTTGAATATGAGTGGGAAAAGGATGTAATGATAGCAAAAATTATGAGCAAAAAGGTACATTATAGGGTCCTAACACCCACCGTCGATGGGTCAGTAATTTGGAGAAATATACAGTCAGCAAATGAATATTCAGAATTGGATTTCGACAGTTGGCAACAAGGGTCGCACGAAAGATTCTCAAGAAGATGCACAATTGTCAAACCGACCAGATGGATTGGGACCAAAGCTAGAGAACACCCAGTATACGATGGAACCTCAGATCTTGACAATGTTTTGCATAATATAGAGGAAAATGTAAGAGAAGAACAAAGAATCTTGGTACTAGATGTATCCTTTCAAAAAAAACCCGCCAGATGGTGGGATAATCATAAATCCATACTCAAAACTTGGGACAAGGTGAAGCAAGCTATCAAGTATAGGTTCCATAATAAGGAGCAGATGGAATCAAAGATGCAGATGGATCTCCAGGTTGTGAAATTGTTTAGTGGAGAATCGGATCCTAGAATACACATTGAACAGTGTGTGACACAGTGGCAAGCTGCAGGGAAACCCTCTCACTTCTGGGTTCAGGTATTTCCCCACTCTCTAGGTCCAATCCTGAAAGCATGGTTTATACATGAGGAAACTAGAAGACAAACCAGTGACTGGAAAACACTGGAAGCTCATTTTTGCAAGGACTTCCCATTCACAAGTAAGTACCCTGAGCTTGAAGTAGCCCTGTAAAAGATTAAAGAATTTCTTTTTACAGATAATGGTAATCATAAATCAAACTTAGTGGTATGTGCCAAACATAGCCAAGAACTTTAGACAAATCTCCACTTGCCCTCAACTACGAAGCCTATAAAATGATATCAGATTAGCAAAGATTCAGAAAGCCTACATGACTTAGAAGAACTGAGAAACCTATCCATCAAAGAGATAGAGGGGAGCAGAGAAATTCAAAACACCATACCTAGCCAAACCGATAGTTCCTACAATCACCCATTAAAATTGTGCAAAATCAACATAGGGACCAGAGAGCAACCCAATATAGCCATGGTGGGAGAATACTAGGATGAGAAAACCAGTCAGGAAATACAGAGTTTACTGGGAGAATATGAGGATTTGTTCCCAAAGACTTTTTCTGAGTTAAAGGGAATCAAAGGAGTCATGGGAGAAATGAAGATTGAGTTAAAACCAAGATCCAAGCCTGTCAGACATAGGCCATACCATCTTAATCCAAGAGTAAAAGAGAAGGTTAAGAAGGAGATAGATAAGATGTTGGAAGCAAGTCTCATTTTTGTAGTAGAAGAAGTAGAGTGGGTTAGCCTGATAGTTATTCAAAGCAAGAAAGGAACAGAGGATATTAGAGTCTGTGTAGACTACAGAAGTCTCAACTCTGCCTATGTACATGACCCTTTCCCAACACCCTTTACAAACGAGGTGCTAGAACAAGTTGCAGGAAAGGAATCATACTCATTCACAGACAGATTTTCAGGATACCATCAAGTCAAGATCGCTGAAGAGGACAAAAGAAAGACCACTTTCATAACAGAATGGGGATCTTTTGCATACAACGTGATGCCATTTGGCTTAAAGAATGCCCATGCAGTTTTCTCCAGGATTATGATTGCATCTTTTAGAGAGTTCATTCACAAATTTATAGAATTCTATATGGATGATTGGACAATATATATCCTGCTCAAGGAATATGTAGCATTGCTAAGGCTAATGTTTGACAGATGCAGAGAGTTGCAGATCTCATTGAATCTCAAAAACTGTATCGTCTGTGTACCACATGGGAATTTTTTGGTCCATATAGTTTTTCGAGAAGGAGTATTGGTAGACCCAGCCAAAGTTGTGGTCATTGTGAATATACCACCACCTACAAATGCTAAGCAGTTGCGCTCCACACTGGGACACACAGGTTACTATTGCAAGTTCATCCAAAGATATGCCAACATTACTACACCTCACCCAAGATTTTTTTACAAAAATATGAATCGTTATTTTCTTGTCATAGTTGATAATAAGTAGAAATGGATGAACTCTAAAGTGGTCCCCTTATGGTGAAATCCCTCACGGGAAGACGCTTTGCGGATTGAGTTATCCTAGAAGTATGGTTAGAGAATCCATGATTATTTGTGGAATAATGAAATGAAGTTCAATGAATTTTTCATTGAAACTATCCTATATGGATATTTCTTGTCATTCCATTTCTGGTGGTATGTGGAACTTCACATAACTCCTCACGGTTAGAGAGTTATGGCCACGAGAAGTTGGAGAACCCAGGTTTGGGTAATGGACCAAAGTTTGTTTGATGGATAATGGTATGAGTTTTAATATATTTGCAGGTAATAATATTATATATGGATGGCACATTTCTTTCCATTTTTGGTGGTATGTGGAACGTCACATAACTCCTCACGGTTTGAGAGTTATGGCCTTACGAAGTTGGAGGACCCTCTTATGTCATCTAGAAGCCCCAAAAGGTCAAAGTAGTCAAAGTGGTTTAAGATATTTTAGAAGGTAAATAATAAAGTGAATTGATGAGTGTACTATAATTCAAAGTGAATACAAAATAAATTATTTAAATAATAAATTTAATGGAGAAATTAGAAGTGGGTTAACCCTAAAATAAGGAAAGTGGGCAAAGTGACATAGAAGATGTTTTTAAGGAAGCTACTTGGAGAGTATAAATAAGAGGCAAGGCTCTCTCATTTTAGAAAAACTTGAGAATATTGAATACATATATGTGTCTAAGGTAACCAAAGGATATATAAGCCTAATTTATGAGGGAAGGTGAAGAAAAGAAGGCCGGAATTCAAGGAAGGATAAATTATTTTGATGATGCTTTCTAAGGTATGTTATTTACAGGTCATCTCACCATTTTCGTAATAAATTTTTTTATAGAATGACTCATACTGTGAAATTTCTATTCCATTGAGAAAACATATCCAAGTATATGTGGTAAAAAATTCAGCTTGTGGGTCGTTGTATTTTTGGAGTTACACTCCATGGAAAATAGGGTTTGTGGCTAGTCCTGAAACTAGTAAAAAACAGGTGTTTCGGGTAAAAACGTCATAACTTATTCATAAAAGATCCAAATTCAGTAAGACAAAATGAATTGGTTAGAATAAATTTTTTATTATGTTTTTTAACATTTTCCGATCTATTCAACAAATATTCCATGCAGGGAACGCTCTACAAGGTCGCTCTCTAGAATAAGCCAGAATTCAACAAGGTATGTCATTTTTGCTATAACTACTTTTCTGAGAGGTTACAAGTAGTGAAACCTTGAGGAATTGCATAAAACACAATGAATAACATTGTGTATCAATTTCTGATCTTTATTCATTACAGGTACAAAGTTATGATTATTTCAATCTAGGGTTGTTGACTAATCCAAAACTAGTCATGTGAGACTAAAGAAAAGTTTGATGTAAATGCTAGTCTCTTGTTGTTTAAAGTTAAAGAAGGTTTGCAGGTATGTGATCATATACACCAGGTCTATTACAGAGTTATAAATCATATTTGGATGATGAAATTGATGAGGGATTTTGTTTGAGGTACAAGTTGGGTACATCGTTGAGACAAGTAGTTGATGAGTTGGCACATACATGAGGTGTAGAGTTGATGATGTTGGTACATATTGATGAGTCATAGTTGATGAGTAGTTGACACATGATTGGTACATACTTGTTACATGGTTGGTTGCACTTGTTTATGGTACAAGTTGATTACAGATTGTTTAGTACAGGTTGGTGCATGGTTGATGCACTTGTTTATGGTACAGGTTGATTACAGGTTGAGGTACAAGTTGATGCATGGTTGATGCATGGTTAAGGTTTATTGGTACAGGTTTACAGTGGTATATCTCATAGAGATATTGTGACAGTGGCACCATCATTCTACTTCTACTTCAGGGTGGTTGTATGAGGCAAGGACAGGTGGTTGCAGCCACCTTCCGGTTGTAGACAGAGAACATAGGGGGTTGTGTCCTCCTTCTGGTTGTAGCCAGAGAATTGGGGATTTGGAGCTTCCCTCGGGTTGTAGCCTGAGAAACTAGGGGGTTGGAGCCTCCTTCTAGTTGCAGCTAGAAAACAAAGAAAGTTGGTGCTTCCAATGAATGTAATTCCTCAAGACATATAAAAAAAGGCATTCTGTGGTTTTCTCCTGATTTGGGTTTCCACGTAAAACACTGGTGTATTGTGTATGTCTGTGATTGTTCATTTCTTATTTCTCATTATTGGATAATAATTCTACATTGATATAACACTTGGATTATTTGAAGAAAAATGATTATAATTACACTATTACTGATTCACCCCCCCTCTCAGTAATCCAACAAGTTCATTCACAAGTTTATAGAAATCTATATGGATGATTGGACAATATATAGCCTGCTCAAGGAACATGTAGCATTGTTAAGGCTAATGTTTGATAGATGCAGAGAGTTGCAGATCTCATTGAATCTCAGAAAGTGTGTCTTCTATGTACCACATGGGAATTTTTTGGGCCATATAGTCTGCCAAGGAGTATTGGTAGACCCAACCAAAGTTGTGGTCATTGTGAATATACCACCACCTATGAGTGCTAAGAAGTTGCACTCCACACTGAGACACATAGGTTACTATTGCAGGTTCATCCGAAGATATGCCAACATTACTGTACCTCTAGAAAAACTACTGAAAAAGGTTGAAACATTCCAATGGACTCCAAAATGTGATAAAGCATTTGAGACACTTAAGGAGAAACTCATCACAACACCGATTCTGGTATTCCCAAACTGGGAGAATAAATTTCATGTCCATGTAGATTCTTTAGGAATTGCCTTAGGAGCCATCTTAACGCAACCTGAAGATGGAGCTATGGATCACCCTATCTATTTTACGATTCGGAAGTTTTCGCAAGAAGAATCCAACTACACAACGACGGAAAGGGAGGGTTTGGCCATGATTTATGCTTTGCATAAATTTAGACATTATTTGTTAGGGTCTCATTTCAAATTCTTTATTGATCACTCTGCATTGAAATATCTAGTTAACAAACCTATGTTGGAAGGGAGAATTTGTAGATGGCTATTGTTATTTCAGGAATATTCCTTTGAAGTTATCATCAAGCTGAGAATATGCAACATAGGACCCGATCACCTATCCAAGCTAGAGTTAGGGGAAAGTGGTGGAGCGGTAGATGATCAGATCCCAAATGAAGATTTGTTCAGGATTGAGGCCATATCGAAATACCTTAAGGACATAGCAGTCTTTCTCAGTACAGGGGCATGTCCTGAAACATATTATGCAACCCATAAACACCATATGGTTGCTAGAGCAGCAGATTACCAGCTGATCGCCAGAAATTTGTATAAAATAGGACTATAAAGCATCCTCAGATGGTGTGTCCTAGATCATGAAAGGTAGGATATACTCTGGGAATGCCATAGTGGAATTGCAGGAGGAAACATAGGAGGAAAGGCCACGGCACAAAAAGTTTTGTAGGCAGGACTTTGGTGGGAAACACTCTTCAAGGATGCAAAAGTATATGCTAGATCGTGTGATGTTTGTCAGCGCATGGGCAAGTCGTCACGCTGAGATGAACTACCACTATAACTAGTTATATATCTATAAGCATTTGAGAAATGGGAAGTTGACTTCATTGGACCAATCAACCCCACATCCAAACATTCAAAGGCTAGGTACATCATTACCATGACTGACTACCTCACCCGTTGGGCAGAAGTAATAGTTGTACATGGTTGTTCGACATATACTATTGCCAGGTTCATTTTTGAGAATATCATTACTTGATTCGGATGTCCCAGGAGCCTAAGCAACGATCATGGATCTCATTTCATTAGTAGCACTATAGAAACACTTACAACATAATTTCTGATTCAACATCACAAGAGAAGTCCATACCACCCACAGGCCAACAGAATAGTCGAAGCCTTCAACAAGATCCTGGAAACGTGACTAAGAAAGGTATGTTGTGCAAACCAGGAGGACTGGGATGACCAAGTTCTAGTTGTACTATGGGATTACAGGACAACCACAAAGAAACTCCACAGGTACACACCATTCCAATTGGTTTATGGGAGAGAGGAAGTGGTGCCTGCAGAGTTCATCACTCCAAGTTTGTATATTGCATAAGTCACATGCATGATAGAAGAGGAATCCATTGTGCAGAGAATTACATAACTACAAGAACTTGAAGAGACCATATTTCTAGCAGACTTTCATCAGTCGATTGAAAAAGAAAGACAAAAATATTGGCGTGATAGGCACATTAAGACCAAGGTATTCATGCAAGGAGACAAGGTGCTACTCTATGATAGATGGTACCAAAAGCATCCTGGAAAGCTGTGTATGCACTGGTTGGGATCATTCATGATTGCGGAGATCCAACCCTCAAGAGTAGTCAGACTCATGCAACTGGATGGTGTGTTGTGACCAGGATGGGTGAATGGCACTCGCCTAAAGACCTACCTGTCTCAAAACTGAGAAAGAGGGACTGTCGCTCTAGTCCAAAAGAGCTTGTACAATAGTTAGATTTGAGTTTTGTGAAATTTTTGTAAATTCAGTAATAAAATCAATATGCGGAGTGTTGCACCATGACACATAGTTCATTTTTTGTTTAAGTTTTGTTTGATACAGAACTAATGACTCAGCAGTGCAGGATCCAAAGCTTAAGAGAATCCATTAATGAAAGTCATTAATATGACTAGGACAACCTTTATGGTCGGAGAAAGGATGAATCTGAATATGATCTGAATCCATATGCCACATGAACCTAGTCTAGTCATAGCCTTTTTTTCCATTTTGGTACCACATCTGAAGTTTGTTAATCCATAAAGCTATGTTATACAAAGATTCCATCGAAGTTCACGCCGGGATACCCACCTGTCAAACGGAAAGGTCTGAAATTGGCCACGTCCCTATTCCACTCACGCAAATACATAAATAATAGAATCGCCCAATAGGATTTACCCTGTTAAATTATCCCGTCGGACAACTCAGATCCCATTGCATCCATGCAGTCATGATGAACAAAAGTTACTGCTAAACTTGCCTGTTAAGCCAAGTATAAGGCCCTGAGAACTCGCCTGAGAATGCATCATTTCCAAAAGAAGCATAGCCATTTCTGAATTCAGTAGAGTGAACCAGCCTGTACCATTGTGAAATATGCAGTCCTTAGATTGATGCAGAAGTCTGAATTTCGAGAGCCGTAGCAAGCCGATGTTCTATGTCTAAAGAAGTGGTACTAGACGAGCCCTGTGAAACCCGAGTCGAGGTCATGGGAGATCTAAAAGGGAAAGTGGAGCATGTTAAGATCCTTGACTTTGACCTCATGGATTCAGTCTTGTTCCCTCAGATGCAAACAGATGTCTTTTGGGAGATGGCTCCATATGGAACCGGAGATATGAAATTTGTTCCAAAATCAGACTTCATCAATTTATTCAATTCAACCATCATGAACCTGAGAGACCTACCAGTCTCCGGTACCACTGGTGAGGTTGTGAGGTGCACGAAATTTATGATAAGAAGGGTGCATGACAGAATTCTATGGTTGGATAAGTGGTATCTAATCCATGTTGAATACATCCAACATCTTACTGGACTATCCTCCAAAAGAGAGGATGTGTCGAAAGGATTCCAGGGTCCCGGTAAGCACGGGAAAAAGAAAGGCGAGCTCAGCCTATATGAGAAATTCAACACAAAGAGGGGAGGATGCACAACATTAATTGAACCAATACTACCTGAGACAGTCCAGACTGGTTGTTAGATCATAGCCAGCAAGGTTATGAGATCATACTACAAGGGCAAATGCACCCTAGATGCATTATCAATAGCTGAATTTTGCGCCAATGGAGCAGTGTTCAATTGGTGTAGTTACCTGCTAGAGGAACTACTAGAGGCATGCGAGGAGGCACAAGAGAAGGGAGGAACCTTCACTTATGGATATCTACTTGTGGCATTCACAATGTTCAAGTGGAAGCCACCTGTGGGAAGATAGCCAACGATACCAGACAAAGGTCGCATGGTGAAGATGTTCGAGCTATGGCAGTCCAGGCCAGATTCAGAGAATACAACCTTCAATGCCACAACATTTTCTAAGTGGTACAATGGCTTGATAGATGCAACACAGAGGTTGTGTATCTCATAGGAGCTCCTCAACTGCAATATGAGAAATATCACCTTCATCATGAACCGACACCATACATTTGTCTCGCCGAGACATGTTAGCAGGGAATATTTCTACACAAGGATGTTGTCGTTCTATCTGGATGAGGAGGCCTTTGACAGGGAAGTAATGTCATGGATAGGAGTCAAACGTAATCCACACAAGTCAGGAATGCATTAAATTATGCCTATGAATTTGCTGAAGAAAAAATACAAAGGATCATGGGAAGGACTGAGCTCAGGCCCAGAGTCGAAGAAGCCAGAAGCTCCAGCACAATCAGACTTCGAGGAGGATGAAGAGATGCAGCAGTTGGAGTGGAACAAAAGATAGGCCCTCTGTCAGCTGCCAGCCAATACTGTGTTGTCAGGTGCAGATTTTAACCAGATCTTGGGTGTCGTGTTCGATACCAAACCATTAGTGAAGAGGCCAGAATCGGGGTCTCGCCGAACAAACCTCTGAACCCCCAACCTCTTGCATCAACCTCTCCCTGCACCCATGTCACGGTCAAATCCACCACTATCATTGACATTCAGGATGACCCGAAGCTTGAAACATTTTCCTCTACATTTGTCACTGAGCACCCTCCATCACCACCACCACCCCAATCACCAAACCCCACCACCACCAGTCCACCCCAGAACACAACCCCAAAGTTGATGCAGCTCGATCAACCAAAAATAGTGGAGTGAGGACTCCCAGGAATAACTTAAGAGTCACCTAAGACAAGATCAGAATTTTCTGGTCCAGACCCCAAAGCGCCAAAGCAGAGCATGAAGTTGAATGATCTGAATCCAGACACCCAGGAACAATAGCCTGAAATTTCAGCGCAAGGAAAAGACACCCACACTATGGAGGAGTTGCACTCCCAGATAAAAAAAAAATCCCCTCACCGGCCAAGGGTGAGGATGTACAAGATGCCACAATGAAGGAAGTAGAAGTAACAAGAGAGCCGAAGATACCAAAGCCTCAGAGGGAACCAACATCAACACCCGAGTCAAGTGTGACATCCACACGTGAAAAAATGGAGCAGGTTCTCTAGGACCCTCAACAATGTGCAGAACTGATGCAACTTTGCATAGCCAGAAAAGAGTTTATGACTCTTTTTCCCTCAGAGCTACGGTTAAGGATCACACTAGGGCCACCAAAAGAGGAGGTGGTAGAGACGCACTCGGAGCATTAAACGGCCAGTGGACTTCCACTGCAAACGTGAGCACCTAGATATGCAGCTCCTTCATCTGCTGACCTCGTACAGTGGCCAACGATGCACTTATTTGGACTGATCAGAGCATCAAATGATCAATTAGATAAAAGGCTCTAGGAGGCCGAGATATCCACTGAGGTTGCAAGGAAGGAATATTTTGACACACAAACATGCAGGATGCAGGAAGCGCATGAAAAACTCCAAGTTCAGCGCAAACTAGAAAAAGTGCAAGAAAGACTTGCCAAATCCTGGTCGGAGATTCAGAAGGTTGTGCTCGAATTACCTGAGTTCAGTGGTGCAAGTGAGATAGAACACCAGATCAAGTTGATACAAGGAGCATGGACACAACTCACCACTCAAGATGAGTAGCTGAAAGAACAATCATAAAAGGTCTAGCAAGAGGCAGAGCAGTAGCCCTAGAAGTTACATGAGTAGATGCATATGATAGTACTACAAGGTAACAATGCTTGAGCAGCACTGCACAAGCACACAACAGAATGCACAAAAATCTTCAAGGAAGTAAGAGACTAGATGGGCATCATTGCTCGATGAAACCATGTACTGTAGGAGGTGTGCACAAAGAACGAGGTGCTAAATGAAGAAGTGGCATCCACAATGGACCCTATTGGGCAACAATAGAAGTTTGACCAAATTCAATAGGCAGACAATGAGTTGAATGGCCTCTTTGAGGCACAGTCCATAGCAAAGAAAGAGATGTGTGAATTTCAACCTGTTATTCATGCAGTATACATGAAAATGCATCAAGTTGATGTAACAGTAGATTCTGAGTGGAACTTGTTAGTTGCGTCCCAGTCAAAGGCAGATAACAAGGAAACAACCCAATAGTTTGTTACTGAGGCATCACTCCTCACCAAGAAATGGTAGGAAAAAGTTGGAACCTTTCAAGGAGTGAAACAGCGAGCCTTAGAGTTGGTCCTAGAGTTGGGTCCTTCATTTGAAAAGGTAAAAGAATAATAAGCACAAACAGAAGAGCCCAAGGAAGAATAAAAGAAGGACAAGGGAACACAATAGATGCTCCTAGAAAATGCGAAAGAACCAAGCACTTGACTTAAGGGAGATTCAAGGATTGTGGTCGGAGCCTGTTGGGACCTTCATTTTTGGGATAAGGAAGTGCCCAAGTTTTGACTGAGCATGAGTTGTGCAAGATTCATCAAAGGTTTGGAGAAAGAGAAACAGAAATCAATTGTGAAATTCAACGCAACACCAGCGAAGAAACAAACGGTTGCAACAGAACAAGAAATCATGCAAGCCAAGAAGGAAGGCACAACCCAACTTATATATAGGGATGAAAATAACTGTAAAAGGGTTGGTTGGGTTGTTGGTTGGTGGATTGGTTGATTTAGTCATTGTTTTTTTTGTTACCCAATGGATTATGAGTTGGTCCTGAGTTGAGTGTTGTAAATTGAGTGAATTCAAGTCTTGAATCTGTAGTGAATTGGATCTATCAGTTTGAGAATTGGAGCTCTGCGACATGAGTCCAGAGCCAAGATTCTATACAGCGCACTACTGTGTAATTATGAATCTGTAATCAGATAAAGATTCTAAAGATAATATGAATAAGGACCTAAATTTTCAAATATGATGTGTCTCGGTGTGTTTACTTATGCATTACAGTATTTCCTTATGGCTTATGAGTTCTATTTGATGGTTCTACATTTAAATTATTTCTCGCAACGTAAGTGGGTTTGATTCTTGCACATGTAGGTTTCAGATCTGTTGATGTCTCTTGTGCAGGATTAGGAATGAGTCCTGAAGGTTGTATGGATACTCTTAAGTCTTTTCCCTACCCTTCCCTATCTATCTCTCTCAGCAGTGTTTCGGGTGAGACTTCTTCTCTTCGGAGGAGATGAAAATGCCAGCACTCTAGACTACACGGTACCTTTTGTTGGTAACATGAGAAGGACCCTGGTCTGATCAAACTCACACAAACACATACCAGACCATCTCACTGGAGTAGCTTATAGCTCAACATAAAGCCTATAGCTCGGCACAAGGACTACAACTTGGCATGAAGCCTACAACTCGGCACAAGGCCTACAACTCGACATGAAAGCTATAACTTGGCACAAGGCCTATAACTTAGCATGAATCTTATAACTCAGCATGAAGCCTACAACTCGACACAAGGCCTACAACTCGACACAAAGCCTACAACTGGGCACAAAGGCCTACAACTGGACATGAAGCATACAAGATCCTTCTTTTAGAATTATTCCATCAACTCCCTCTAACGAAGAGAATCCATGAACCACGCTTCCATATATTGCATGCCCCTATGCATCCTACAAAGTGTCACCAAACCTTGCTTCTTCCTGATCACTAAATCCCTCTAAAGTTTGACTCCCTTAGAGTCCTTTCAATTCTTTGTTTATGTGGTAACCTTCCTGGAATACATAGGATAACCTTCCTGAAACAAGAACAACAAGAGAAACATTATTTCCAATATAATAGCATTTTATATAAGAACAGATAAATTTCATGGTAATTAATTATAGCATTACCAAGGTATCCTTCCTGAGAACAAGAACAAGAAATATCTCCTAGAGGAGATGTTAGTTCATATTGCAATTAAGTACAATAAGCATTTATATTAATAGTACATGTTATTAAGTATTCATTTATTCCTGGAATTAATAAAATCTAAAGGATTGAAATACTTAAGCAACAATAAAAATATCAAACCTAATATGAAAACCTAGAGTTTGGCTATTGTTTTGCTTGACTTTATTGACAATTATTCTTTCCAACCTGGAGAGTGTGTTGTTCCTCTGAATGTATTAGATCTAAGATCTTTATGGATCTACGATTGCTTCTTGGAAAAATATCCCTTCTCTTTCTAGAGATTTATATCTGCGGTAGTTTTTTTTTATTGTTTCTCCTACTCCACGCTCATGTGCTTCGAAGCTCCAAAAATCAAACTCTTCATCCTTTGACGCCTGCTCTTCGGTCTGTGGTTCCATAATTTTTCCCTTCATTCTTTGTAAGGATGATTTCAATCCTTGTCTTCCATGCTCTACTAAGAGACCATGCTTTTGTTGCACCACTCTGATTTTATGGATGAATTCATGACTGTCCTTGACTTTGACCTTGACCAGTCTTTTGAATTTGACCATTCAAAAATTGACTTTGACCCAAAAATTCAACTTTGACTTTTTATGGCTGAGGGCACCAAGAGATGCATTAGGTTAGGGCACACTAGGATATCCAAGAATTATTCCAAACACTTCACTTAAAGTGCTTGAATAATCAGGTTCTAGTTTGTTATTGCTACAATATCAGAAACCCTAGCTACAACTGCAATTGTGTTACAATGAGCTTGATGGAGAGTTTTGGATATAACTTCTAGCGGTTAGACTATTCCAGAGGTGGTGTGGACCCATAACCTGTTAGAATATTATGATCGCTTACCATAGACAATGCTACACAATTTTCACCCAACCATAGGCACAAATCCACCCCCGAGCACCTTAACCTTTGCTAGATAGAATTATTATGGGAAGCCACACTAGAACCAACAGATAAACCAGGGTAGTGCACCTTCTCCATAGGTAGCGCACAAGATAGAGTACCAAAAGACTAAACAGGTAATTACTGAACACCTGGAGTTGTTGCAACTCTTCCTCAAAATGTGTGCCTTGCTTCTGTATGACTAATTGTGTAGACAAATGAGTTGGAGAACCTCCTATTTATACTAATATGGACAAGTGAACATGTGTCTCTTCAAGCAGGTCCAACCTATCATTTTCTACATATAATACTTCAATATTTCTTATTTTTCTGAGCCGACTTATCTTCCAGGTTTTTCACACATTTGTTTAGGTTTTCTCTTGCTTTTAGAATATTATATTCTAGTCAAAGGTTTATCTATGGAGGTTAATACCTCCAGCAAATACCAAAACATCAACATTTCAGACTCAAAGGACAAAAGAATGTAGACTCAATATGAGGTGAAATTTATCCGGAGTGTATTTGCTCTCAACTTTTTCTCCTCTTCTCAAGGCTTGTATATGGCTCCATTTATAGCCTTCAAATGGAAATGAATGGTCAAATCAGAGTGTTTCTAGCATATAAAAGGCCAAAGGGTGTGGATCTTGTGACTTGGCATGGAAAAACCAAAATATTTTTAATTTTGAGCACAAAACTCAATGTTTGTGGGTTGTAATGGAGAAACATGTGTATACGTAGGTTGTCTAACTATAGCCCGCATATATGAACAAAAAATGAATTTTTTACTTTGTATTGAGCAAAATGGGGGAATTGAGTCTACATAGGGAAAGGGAAGGCCAACAAGGTATGATGCATAGAGTGTAGAAAAAATTCCTATAACAACTGATGGGCTGCAAACTTCTGCCTAACCTCTTCTCATTCTTATTCAACCATAAGGAGGGATTCAATCCTCTCTTGCATGATGGATAAGTTTTGTCCTCTTGAGGACTGAGAAATTTGCAAAGATGGGAGGTATAGGTTAGTTGGTAGGAAGGCCTCTTTTCCATACACCAGAAAGTAGGGATAATTATTGAGAGCTTCCTTAGGGGTTACCATGTGAGCCAATAGAGCATTATGAAGTGCATTGTACCAGTTTCGGTGATTTTAAACTTGTCCTCTTAAGGATTCTTACCAGATTCTTATTAATAGACTTGGCGATGCCATTCCCTTGTGGATAATAGTTGGAAGAGTATTGTAGAATAATCCATTTATCTAAAGAAAATTTAGATAAGAGAGTATAAGATAAATATGCAGCGTTATCAAATACCAAAAATAAGGTACCCCAAATATTGTTATGATATGTTGCTCCAGAAACTGTATCACTACTTTTTCATTGACATGAGTTAGGGGCATAGCTTATGACCACCTCATAAAGTAGTCAGTTGTTGTAAGTATGTATTTTTGTCATTTTGATGAATTTGGATTTATATATCCTATTATGTTTATCCCCCATTTCTCAAAAGGTCTGGAAATTGTCACTGGTTGCAATGGGATGGCTTCCCTTTTCTCTTTTCCAACACTAAATTGACACACTTTCATTTCCTAACATATATGTGTGTGTCCCTGAAAAAATTTGGCCAATAATTCCTACCCATAAAATTTTGTGGGATGTGGTTTCTCCTCCGAAATGTCCCCCCGCTGGACCATAATGAAGTTCCTCTAACACTCTCTCAGCATCATATTTTTTGATGAATATTAACACACCATCATAATTCCTTCAGAAAAGTACATAATTAATGAGACAACACTGAGCGTATTTTATCTTGAGTTCTCTCCTTTCCCTAGGCCTTAAGTGTTTGGGGCAGGTGTCTTGATGCAAGAAATAAGATAAGTCTATATACTAGAAACCCTACTCAGGTGGGATACACATTACTTCATGTAATACGTTGGTTTCCCCCAACTTGTAATTAATCATTAATTATTATTACCATGTTATGGCATGTGAACAATGTAAATGTATTATTTTTTAGATTTCCAATAAATGACTGTGGGGGTGAAGCCTTAAAGTACTGGCCATGATATCACTAGAGGAAAGAGTGAGGAAACTATAGAGAGGGTTCATTATGTCAAACTGACCCAAATTCTCCTTGCTAAAATAATAAGCCTCATCCTGATCCCAAAGAAAAATCAGTTAATGAAAGAAGGACTGGTAGTTGAACAATCAACTACCCCAATGAATGGAGGCATGGAGATTCTGGCAGAGGAGAAAGAAAATTGTCAGCCCAAAGTACCACAGAGTGCAGTTTTCCTATAGGCCCACATTGACCCAAGTTCCTTCTGACAAAAGGAACATGACAGGTCCAGAACCTCCCTGGGGAAAAAGGAGAGCGTGTGAAAGAGAATAAAGATTGAGAAAAATAATGGGAACCATACCATTCCAAAAAAAATGGGAAGAGTGTGTGAGGGCTCTCTAGATGAGAAGAAGAACTGGAAGATTAAGTTGTTCTAGTTACTGGAGAAAACAAGAGAAAGGATATCTGAGAGTTTGCAGAAAACATGACTTGATAAGAAGGTCATGATATTGATGATGATGGAGCATCTAACAAACCTTGCAGAGGATGTGACAGAAAAAGAACCTCTGAGAAACTACAAAATTTTCCTAGTGATATCATGGCTTCACACGGGGGTGGCTAGAGTGATAAGAATGAATGCCTATGAGCCTATGGTTGGTTGGAAAGGCAGACACCCATAGTCAATTGGTCAATGATTGAATGTAATATATAACTATTTCATACACCCTCTGTACTAGAATTGAAATGAGTGGTTGGATGTATGTTTCTATGACTGAAATTTGCATTTCATGATTAATATTAGTAATGCTTATTGTTCTTCTATGAACCCCTGCATTTGAATGGTTTATGTTTGCCTCTTCTTAGTAGTAAGATAACTATTAGACATGAGTCTTCAAATGAAATTAGGAATAATATTATGGTTTTTGTACTAGTTGGAAAATCCTTAAGGGAATTTCCCCAAGGATTGATTTTGTAATGTAAGAGTCGGGGAAGACTTCACTGGAATGCTTCAGTCCCATTGATCCCTCAAAAATACCTTCCTCTGTTTTAGAAATTAAGTTTTGTGAATGGAAGGCTTTTCCTTCAAACCAGTCATCCAAGAGACCATGGGCTCATGCCCACGGTCTTAACCAAATATTGGCTAAGAATTATGAGTGTAGCCTTTGGAGCTTGAAAACGTTCCATAGGACCAGGTGCATGGAACCCTTCGCTACACTCAAAATGGAGTTACGTTATTTGGGACTCCGGGAGTCCGGAGCTCCAGGGTGAATGAACATTGCAACATCCAAATGCGCCTAAGGAAACCTGTCAGACCAGTAACTTGATGGTCGGACGACACTTGGTGGTCATTTAGACGTTATCATGAGATTCATCCCCTTGTTAAACCTCAATCCACTTCTCAATCACAAAGTAATGTGAGTCATAGATGAGTTTATTCAAGATATCCCCTGACCATTGGATCTACATCATGGTCATTCGGCATTGACCTACTATGGGAGAAAAAGAGTGTTAAATGAGAGAAACTCCCAAACATTGAAGTCGCGAAGCGACAAGGACCGTCAATCCGAGGATTCTTCGAGATCTCTCCTAACCATTGGATCTAGACCGTGGTCAGTCCAATGTTGACATACTCTGAGAGAGAAAAGGTGTTAAATAGTCAGAGCCTATGAATTTTGAACTCACGAAGTAATGTGGATCATGGATATAAGGATCCTTCAGGACCCTTCTCGACCGTTAGATCGAGGCTAGTGAAAGGATAACGTAAATTACTCCGGTGAATTCATACTTTGGAAGGTTCGACATGTTGGTGAATGAGAATATCGTCGGAGCATTGAGGATGGAGTGACGTGGCATACTGATGTCACCTAGGGTGACGTGAACCCATAGTAGATGTGCCACATGTCACTCATATTTGTGACTTTCACAAAACTTATGTGTCAAATAGAACTTGACACATATATCCACTTGATTGGGCCACGTGTCACCCTTGTCTTCTGCCAAATGTCTTTTGTTGGATCAAACTAAGGAATATTATGGGTCGTCCGATCATTATTTGGCTCTCCAACTAAACCCCACTTCAGGTGATTCAAGATAAAAAGTGTGGAGTTTCCCTGAAGCACTGAAGGCCAGAGTGACATCAGAAGATGACGTGGACAAAGTACATGGTGGAGTCTGACCGTGTGACAGAGACACTGCATGTTAGCACATGGCTAAGCCACATGTCCAACTAATTTATTGTATATGGTATATATTTGGAGATATGGGTACCACATGCCAATGTATCATCATCTCCACGCATCTTCCAAGTGGCATATGGTAGTAGGGAAACCCATGTAGAATGCCACATATGCAAGAGGGACCCTCTCTAGGAGTTCAGGACTGCGTAACTCTGAGTGTTTGGAGTGATAAGACACAAGCTCCAAAAATAGATGAAGGATCAGAGCCACATGGAAGGACTCTGGGGTTCAGAACTCTGGAGGATGGGCCAATGCCAAAGTTCCCATGTTGTAGTGTTGAGCTCCAATAGGATGGGCCCGCGTGCGTCATGGTGATGTGGCATTTCTGGATAGCTCCACGTGGCATTGTGGGATTGTACACAAATTAGGTATGGGACCCCATCCCTCTATTCAATTCCAAGCGATTGGTTAAGTGCAATTAAATATTAACCATTAGATCCAAAGGTGGACAGAGCTCCACCGTAGATTCTGGAGTAGAGAGAGGCTTCAGGACTTCGGGTCTCCAAGAAGATTTAGCACTGTACAAAATATCATGGAAAGGTTGAAGTCTGAAGGGATAGGTTTTGGTGTCGATCGCATGGTAAGGTAAAAAGGGAGAAACAAGAAGCATCGAGGTTCTGGGAGAGGATAAGATCGCAACGACTCGGCAGAGATTTTTCCCTTGTAAACTCTCCTTCCATAGCCATGTCATTTCAAAAGGATGGCGATCGGGGCTGCGACAGTTTCATTTTGGATGGTACAGGGAAAGTGAAGACACATGGATGCTACATGGTTAAGTGGATGGCCATTGTCCAATAACACCCCAAAAAATTCAGAAGGCATTAACTCTCAAACCAGAACTTAGTTTTGGATGAGCTTCTAGTCGTTGGAAATCTCTCGAAGAGCAAAAGGAAATGGTGCCTCTCTTTTAGGAACTCAGAGAAGTTATAGGAAAGAGAAAAAATTATATGCCATCTATTAAAAGGGTACTTAAGGTCTTGGGTGTGTTACAAAGTGGTATCAGAGTGGGAAATAACACTTGGCCTGCTTGGGCTCATGAAATATTCAAGTGATTATTTTTCTTTCTTAGAAAACTTTAAGGGAGAAGACATCCTGCCCTACCCTATCTAGCAGAAAATGATTCAAACACGGGCCTGGATGGGCTGGAGAACAGTCATAAGACTAGTTTACCAAGGCTAAGATGATCCTGTTGAGAGTATTAATTTCGTATGGAAATTATTTGCATAAGTTCCTTGAGGAGAAGGATGCAGATTAAAATTCAGTTGGTATTTTACCCAACGATATTGAATCATGCTAGACGGTGGTAGAAGAACCTATCATTTATTTTGGAGAAATGATAGCCAGTCCTACAAAAGTGGGATTATGCTGATGTAGATTAATCATAAAACTTAGATGCAAATGGCATAAATCTATTTTAAGGAGTACTTGAGTCCAAAAGGAAAATGGACTGAATAGGTGGCATGAATTTCCTAAAAAGTGGTCTTATGAAGCCTCTATTAATGAAAAGTGTTGATTAAATTAAGGATTTGGAATTGGGAGAAAATCTTGTGTGTCTAGAGGCCTTATTGGAGTAGGGGAGATCAACATACTTGACCTATTATAACTGAAAAACTTCCTACTGGGGTAATCCCTCGTTGTAAAATAAAAGAAGTCATGAGGATTGAGAATGAACCTCATGGAAGAAGTGAAATGACATGAGAAAGTTCAAAAGATCATGGTTGTGCTAAGGAAGTGTGTATCCCTATTAACTTAAGGGTGTGTCTAAGCAGGAGGAATGGGTCTGGTGACCATTTTCTGAAAAGGGAGAGCATGTGCAACTCTCTGGATATAAAGGAAATTGAGAAAAAAAGTTGTTTTTGGGTGAAGAAATTGTTGGGAAATGTTTTTCTAATCAAGTTGATAAACAAATATGCGGAAATATGGAGTGATTGAGTGAGAAATCACAACAGCCTCCCTTGCTTGGTGGATAGAAAACTAATTTTCCAAAATTCCTATGGGAGGAGGAGAGTGACCATTGTCCCTCACTGTTGTTGAACAGAAGGAGGAATTTTGGGTGTAATGGTTAAGGCTGATCTACATTTACAAACTATATTCTATTTTAATGAGAATAGGAAAAACAACTAGAACCTAGAACCTCTACAAAATTTTAAAAGAAAGAGATGGAATTTCTACCAAAGACTAATTATGATATAGAGATACCCTGGAGTTATGTATTAAAATACATAGTAAGTAACATACTTCGAAAATTGTATTTTGGATTTAAGGAAATAGTCCAAATGTTATTAGACATTAAAATTCATTATAAATTAGGTAAAATGGTTTATGAAATGTTAATCCTGAATGTCGTAAAGGAAGTGTTGGGACACTTCTAGATGACCAATGGATCAAGTTGACATCCATAGGTGCATGGTATCCATATAAGGTAGTGTTTGGTATACTCAAGTAGTAGTGAGAGGGAATCTAGAAAAGGATTCCCTTGATAAAAACGTGTGTTAACAAAAAATTGTTTGAGGCATGAAGAAGGAAGCTTGATAAGATGTCTTGTTTCCTTGGGAATTGTTGGAATTGCCCAGATGGTATTTCTAGATTGTTGAATAACTTTATACTAGTTGAGGAAAAAATACCTTCTTACTAGTTGTTGTCATATGGAAAGGGGGACATAGTTATGATTATGTATGTTAAACTTGCCATGTGGATATAATGTGAATGACTACAAGCTCTCAACAGAGAGAGTAGCCCAGTGTTGAGTATCACTATGAGACTTTTCATAAGAATGGAAGCAATATCCTTGGGAGGAGGATATGGAAGTTTGATATGTCCATGTGTGTGAGTGACATGGAAAAGGTGCAAGAAGTGAGATTGCATAATGAATGTTTTCCTATGTTTGTATATTCTTGAGTGCATGGATTTAATGCATTGTGAGGTTTCTTGATATGAAGATTGATATTAAGACCAAATAGATATGAGTGAATGATATTAAATGTGCAAGTGATGCACATGTATGATGTAAGAGTATATGTATATTAAAGGCACAATGTGACTGCCTAAATGAGTGAAATGTAAGGCAAGAATTGCACTTGCAAAGATTAAATGAATACCATGGATGCATGGATGAATCCATTATGAAGAGTCATGAAAGTTATGTTTTTAATGATAGCTTGAGGGGAATGTGTTCCATTCCCTCAGGAAAGGCTAGTATAAATAGATGAAAGAGTAAATGAGCAAGGTTGCTTTGTTGTCATGATAAGAGGCAACATGATTATGCCTTTGAGGAATCACATGAGAATGATTGTGAAAAATCATGAGTTGAATGATTTTAAAGTAAATATGTATGTGAGATGTGAAATATACTTATGGTAGCTACACATAAGATTATGATTATGTATGTGGTTAAGTACATCATGGATGTAATTTAACAAAACAAGGAATATGTGTGGATAAATAAGTTGGATGCATAAAAAAGATGCATGTTTATATTCCTTATGGAATATTTGGTAAGAAATTGAAGCTAACTCAAGGTTGAGGCCATCAAATATAGTGATGGATATGAAATAAGGAAATTGAATTCCGAAGGAGTTTCCTGTGGAGGAACTATGTGAAGACTCTGTCAGGAGAACAAAGTCACAACCTTAATGACTGTTGAGAATTGAGAAGTGGGTTGCAAGACTATACATACATACACACACACACACACACACACACACACACATATATAAGAATCATGGATTACATTTTAAAAACATCATGCATTAATGGAAGACTAGAAAATGAATGTTGACCATTCTAATAACTGAATGGTAACGTGCATAATGCACAAGTTCATGATTCATTATGAACAAAACTTTTTCTATTGGAACATGTTGATGTATCCAATAGGTTAGGGTGAGCCTAACCAAGGTTGCTCAAGGAAAAGAGTATTGAGATCACAATAAGAAGTAGATTGCATAATAAAAGAAGGAGAAAAGGAGGAACACTTTAATCACCCTAAAAACTCTGAATTGTTTAACAGAGTTGTAAGCCTTAGAAGAGTAATTGTGGGAACAAGTACAGCTGGAAAAAGGGAAAAGGAATAAATAAGCATATTTAAATGAATTGGCTTGGACAAACCATGTTAAATAGACAGTGAGGCCCTGGAAAATAACTCATATGGACTAAAAGTCTAGGGTTGTGTAGGAGTTGGACGAGGGAAGAGTTTCTTGACTCCTTTCTTGTTGTTTATTGTATTTCTCTAGTATGGGAGACCAATTTAATGATGTAGGTAAATGTTTTGACACCATAATGATGATGGTTGTATGATTGTAAAAAAAATTGAGAAATGTTTGTGTTGCACTCATGAAAACATTAAGGATAATGTGATGAAGTGCATAAAGATATGCTAGGACATATCTAAAAATGTTTTTGGAAGGCTATGATACATGCATTTTTATTTTACATGATGACTAATATAATTGTGATGTATTTCATGTGTAGAGAGAAAATGGAATTGTTGAGAAAGATAGTTACCAATGGTAAAAAAAAACTCAAGAAGAGGATGAATGCGAGAAGGTTGTTGTTGAAATATTGTTGAGGGGACTTTGGGAGTCCCATGAAGAACTACTGATGAAGTAAAAATAAGAAAAAAAGGGTTCTAGCAGCCAAAACAGGTATAAAATGTTCATGCCTACATGGCATAAGGTATGAAGGGATCTGGTAAGAACCCCTTCTAAAAATATTCCATTATATTACTACTATGCGAATAATTTTGAGTGGCTATTGTATGCCATTGCTACCCAAGTAGGGTAAGATTCGGGAAAGAAGAATTTGAATAATAGAGAGAGGAATTCCATGCCAGTCAAGGATGAGTTATAATCCTTGCAAGAAAATGCATGAGTAAGGAGTGCCTTGGGTACAATGACTAATATAGGGAGATTGGGAATAAAGGTGTTCATAGTTAGCACTTTGCATGGAATGCATTGAGGAAATGCATGTTTGCATAAGAGGGTAAACAATGGATTTCCCATTAAGGAAGGAGGACCTTAAAATAATATACTTGAATTGTAGAGGTGTTAAATAAAAGAGAATTTTGGGTGGCCATGAGTGTTTTCACCCTAGTTATTAATGAAGGAAGAATGCTTGGGTGCATTCCAGAAAGAATTTTAGTTTCATATGTGTTTATCTGGGATCGTGATCAACCTGTAGCAGGAATCATAGTCATACTGTAAGAGTGAATGAGAATGATTAAACCTATCATGAAGAGGTTGGTTGAGCTCCAAAACACTATGGAGAAGTTCTTGTCATAAGTATGGAAAAATTGAACTCAATGTAAGGGTACATTGGGTATGGATGTGGCCATGAATATTGGCACACTGATTAAAGTCAACTGATATTTGAGTTATATTTGGAAAATTTGATATGTTGAAAGGATGCATATGTAAATAAGGATATTTCATTTTTCTTTGTACCCTTGAATAGATGAAAATGACTTGTACTATTAGTATGCATAGTTTTGAAAATATAATGTGCATGAAACTTACAATTTGTTTGGCTGAGGAATGTTGAAATTGTAGGAAGAAAAGGGCATTGGATATGGTAGTGTTGTAAGACCATAATGAATACAAATTTCCTATTGAGATAAAATTTTATGGGAACGAAAGTCACATACTTGTGAACCTGGTTCATGTGTGGAACAGATATAAAAATAAATGTGGAATTTGGAAATTTGTGGGTGATAGATTTTCAAGAAAATTTTGAATTTGAAATTGATGATAATATCTCATAATTTATGTATACCTGTGATACAGATGAGATGAAAATGATTTTTCCATGAAAGACAGGTGAAGTCTGTCAAGATGAAAAGAATGAAAAAGGATATTGCTGATACAAGAGAAACCTATGGTAAGCCATGATCTCCCTAGAATATGTTGTGTTGTGGAAACACAAGCTGGAGGGACACATCGGAAGAGAAATTCTGAGGGACTCCTCGAATGTAATGCTCAATGAAGTCCCTAGAAATATTCTTGTGCGAGAAATCCTTGGTAAGGAAAGATGGATTTCCTAAGGAACTGTATAACAGAGAAGGGGATTCCTGAGCCTGGGCCTAGAGGATGAGTGACCATAAGGAAGAGGATACTTTGATAATTCTCATAAACTATTGATTGGGATCATGCACATGATGGGTATGTCAAGGAAAAATAGTGAGCCAAGATAACAAGAAAGCCATGTGGATGAAAATACATGAACTACAATGATAAGTATTGTGCTAGATTATGAAATTTTCCTCTTGAATTTTGCACAACAGTAAGATGTTTTCGCATGAAATTGTGATTAATATGCTTGTTGTCCAAAATTATTGAAAGCAAGTGAGGAAGTCCAAGGGTATGGAAAGGACATGACCAAGAAAGAGGATCAATATTTTTGAAACAGTTGAATGAAAAAGTCGTGGTAGGTTTTACTGAGAAAGAACAGTGAGGATGGTGTTCCTTTTAAGGGGGAGGGGATTGTAATACCCATGTTTCCCCAAGATTTTAATTAATCATTAATTATGATTATCATGGTATGGCATGTGAACAATGTAAATTTATTATTGTTTATATTGTCAATAACTGACTATGGGGGTGAAGCCTTAAAGTACTACCCATGATATCACTAGAGGAAAGAGTGAGGAAACTATAGAGAGGGTTCATTATGTCAAAATGACTCAAATTATCCTTGCTAAAATAATAAGCCTCATCCTGATCCCAAAGAAAAATAATTTAATGAAAGAAGGACTGATGGTTGAACAATCAACTACCCCAGTGAATGGAAGCATGGAGAGTCTGGCTGAGGAGAAAGAAAATTGTCATCCCAAAGTACCACAAAGTGTATTTTTCCTATAGGCCCAGATTGACCTAAGTTCCTTTTGATAGAAGGAATAGGACAAGTCCAGAACCTCCCTGGGAAAAAGGAGAGGGTGTGCAAGAGAATAAATATTGAGAAAAAGAAGGGGAACCATACCATTCCAAAACAAAGAGGAAGAGCATGTGAGGTCTCTCCCGCTGAGAAGAAGAACTGGAATATTAAGATGTTCTGGTTACTAGAGAGAACAAGAGAAAGGATCTCTGAGAGTTTGCAGAAAACATGACTGAGAAGAAGGTTGTGAGATTGATGTTGAGGGAGCATATGATAAACCTCTCATAGGCTATGATAGAGAAAGAACCTCTGAGAAACTAAAAAAATTTCCTAGTGATATCATGTCTTGGCACATGAGTGGCCAGAGTGCTAAGAATAAATGCCTCTGAGCCTATGGTTGGGCAGAAAGGATAACACCCAAAGTTAGTTGGTCGGTGATCGAATGTAATAGATAAGTATTTCATACACCTTGTGTACTAGAATTGAAATGTGTGGTTGGATTTCTATGTCTATGAATGGAATTTGCATTGCATAAATAATATTAGTAATGATTATTATTCTTCTGTGAACCCTCACATTTGACTAGTTTATGTTTTCCACTGCTTAGTATAAATAGAACTATTAGACATTGGTCTTCAAATGAAATTAGGAATAAGATTATGGTTTTTGTACTAGAAAATACTTATGGTAATTTTCCCAAGGATTGATTTTGTAATGTAAGACTCGGGGCAGACTTCACTGGAATGCTTCAGTCCCGTTGATACCTCGAAAATACCTTCCCTTGTTTTAGAAGTTAATTTATATGAATGGAAGGTGCTTCCTTTAAACAAGTCATCCAAGAGACCATGGGCGCATTCACATGGCCTTAACCATATATTGGCTAATAATTATGAGTGTAGCCTCTAGAGCTTGAAAAAGTTCCATAGGACTAGGTCCATGGAACCCTTCTCTACACTCAAAAAGGAGTTACGTTATTCGGGACTCTAGGAGTCTGGAGCTCCAAGGTGAATGAAAATTGCAACGTCCAAATGCACTGAAGGTTACGTGTCGGATGAGTAACTTGACAGTCGACCGAAATTTGGCATTCATTTACTCGTTATCGTGGGATTCATCCCCTTGTTAAACCCTAATCCACTTCTTGGTCATGAAGTAACATGGGTCATATATCTGAGGCTATTCAGGATCTCCCCTGACCATTGGATCTATGTCGTGGTCATTCATCATTGAACTACTCAAGGAGAAAAAGAGTGTTAAATGGGTGTAACCCCCAAATGTCGAAGTCACGAAGCGACGAGGACCGTTGATCCAAGGATGCTTTGGGATCTCTCTTGACCATTGGATCTAGACTGTGATCAATCCAGTGTTGACCTACTCTAGGAGAGAAAAGGTGTTAAATATCTAGAACCTCCGAACGTTGAACTCACAAAGTAACATGGATCATGGATCTAAGGATCCTTCAGGACCCTTCTTGACTGTTAAATCAATCCTAGTGAAAGGATAGCATAAATTACTCCGACGAAGTCCTACTTCGGGAGGTTCAATATGTTGGTGAATGAGAATATCATCAGAGATTCAAATTTTGGAGTGACGTGGCATGTTGATGTCACCTAGAGTGGCGTGGACCCATAGTAGGTGTGCCACGTGTCACCTTAATTCATGACTTTCATATACCTTATGTGTCAAATAGACCTTGACACGTGTCACCAGTTGATTGGGCCATGTGTCACCCTTGTCTTCTATCAAATTTCTTCCATTGGATCAAACTAAGGAAGATTATGGGTCATCTGATCATTATTCGGCTCTCCGGCTAAACCCCACTTCGGGTGATTCAGGATGAAAATCGTGGAGTTTCCCTGAAGCGTCGAAGGTCAGAGTGACATCATCAGACGACATGGACAAATTACAAGGTGGAGTTTGACCGTGTGACAGAGCCACTACATGTCAGCACATGGCTAAGCCACATTTCCTACTAATTTATTGTATATTGTATAGAGTTGGAGAGATGGGTACCACATGTCAATGTAGCATCATCGCCATGTATCTGCGAGGTCGCATATGGTAGTAGGGACACCCGTGCAGAATGCCACATATGCAAGATGGAACCACTCCAGTACATCTGGACTTTGGAACTCTGGGTGTTTGGAGTGCTAAGATGCAAGCTCCAAAAAGGGTCGAAGGGCCAGAGCCACGTGGTAGGACTCTCGGGTTCGAAACTCCGAAGGATTTGCAAATAGAAAAAAGTGGTTAAAGCATCGAAGCATCTAAGTGCCGAAGCACCAAAGTTTCGAAGCGCTAAAATTCCCCTGTTGTAGTTGTTTAAGAGAAATCCCCCTGTGGACAAGTGGATTCTCTCGAGGCCCCTAGACTCCTAAGACAAAGACAGAAAGTGCTTAACATGGACACTAACTTCCTTTTAGATCTAATCAAGCTAATGAATGAAAGAGAAAGAGAAAGATATGTACCTTATGAATGACATTTGTCCTTGCAAAGTCCAAGCTGAGCTTCGATCTTGAGCTCCTTGATAAGTCCTGCAAAACAAACAAAGGTACAAAAGACTTCCTACTCTACTAAGATTATCTCAAACATAGATCCATCTACTGTAGAAAAACTTATATGGAACAAGTACAAGTTTGAAAGAAACAGGCCAAGCATTGATTGTATTGATGAGAACAAAGTGTTACTTATAGCCATGGATGTAGTGCAGCAGCTTCACCAAGCTCTCATTGTCCATACCCTTTCTCAAATAACCCACATACAAGATTTTGATGCTTCAAATGACATCTCCCTCATGAGATAATAAGTTAGATGTTATTGCAATGTCTCTCTTTCTGTACTATATGTTGCCTATGATATCATAGGTTTCATACCTCCAATCTTTCCTCTCTTTTCACCATGAGAAGGCCTCTTTATATAATCTTGGAAAGACCCAACCACTTGAGAGATCTTTGGGATAAGTTGAGGATTTCTCTCCTTCAGTTGAGGATATTCCCTAAGATCATGCCTTGAGATCATATTCGAATCCAACCACCTTCATATATTGAGGGGATCTTTCCCTCATTCTTCTCAACAAACCAAATTTCACCTAGAAAAGGTAGCGCTCCCCCAAAAGGGGCACCAGAGCATTATAACACTCCCCCAAAGAAGGCTAGGGAGCACCAGTGCTCCCTAACAGTGTATAGGGGAGCACTCCCCTCCAAAACCCATTTTTGAGTGGTTCTTTCAGTGGCAAAAGGCTTGTACTTCTAATAGACTGATTCCTCCTCTTCAAAACTAGTCTTTGAGGTGTCCTAAGTGTCCCTTTCATGTCATTGGAGGCATGACATAGGCAAGAAGGAAGTATGATGTTAGCAACACTTATAACACTTGCAGTCAAGATGCAACACTTGCGGACAAGATGCGACACTTACAACACTTTTAATGACGACACTTGCAACACTATCGAAGTGAGTAATTTTGAGGTGTAACAGATTGCCCCCCAAAGTACGAAGTTAGAAGATGTGATGACTGAAGTACTTTGTAGACTTTTTTAAGCAAGGGTATAGATGTAGAGAACTTGATAGAAGCTACACACAAAAATCCAACAAATATTATGACATGTTTCAAACCCAAGGCAGGCATACCTATGCTTGGGTGATAAAGACTCGCAAGATATGGCCGCCATAAAATACACTGCGGATCCATAATTATATTGATAAAAGGTATAGCCACTGAGGATACAGTGTGGATCTGTACTCCTATGACCTGAATTGATCATAGCCACAAAGAATACATAGTGGATCTATGAGATGACAAGACATAGCGACGACTAATACAAAGTGGATCTATGTAACAGTATATATGTCATTGTTCAAAAGAAACTCCTTTGCAACCTGGGAAAAGTACATATAAGAGTGATGACTCAACGTAGGGTCTTCTTACTGATCATGATGTAGTACGAATCTAACCATGTGGATAGATGTCTTGATGTCAAACATGGCAGAAACCACTTGATTACCAGTCAATGATGTAAACCATTAACAAGCACGAGGGAAATCACCATTGATGTCAATGATTCCCAAGGTACCCTAGTACATTCCAATGAATTTGAATAGATGAATTGAATTCGAACATTCATGGAATCATCCGATCAGAGGTCAATGATGTAAACACACTGTCGGATGCAATGAGTCCTGACATTGAGGCATGCAGGTCCCAAGGTACTAACTGGTTTCTAAGTCTAGTTCCCGGATAATGTGTTGAAGTCGACAGGAATAGACTCGTCGTAGAAGGGCCTTGATGTATCCCCCATCAACGACACGAAATTGACAAAGAGATGTAAATTGGTAGATCAAATGAACATGGACTGACATGGGTATTGACACAAGATATTTGTGATGGCTGACTCTCGAGGCGGATACTTCCCTTGAACACTGAGGCACAACAACAAAAACATGACATGGACCAAAACACGATGATGCAGTGGATACTGTGACTTTCGTCGGGTGACCCAAAGGAGTAAGAAAACTCAGAGGATTGGTTCAGTGTAGAGGTTTAGTGTATTAATATGTGCGCAAAGACAAAGTGTCGTGTTCAAAGGTGACTCTAAGAGTTATTGGTAATGTTCTCAAAAATTGCTAGGCTTGCTTCCTTCAATTTTTCCCCCATCCAGATAGATGAGTACCTCTTTGTAATTTAACGAGGTACACATGCTCGACATAACTCACCTTTGGTAAGTCCCTCTTCCTTTGTTTAACGAAATGGAAGAAGTAAGGGTTTGGTCCCATATGGGCCCTTCAATGTATGATTATTTAACGAGTCTAGAGAAGGTAAACTTGGTGGTTTTTCATATTTAGAGAGTCTGAAAAAGAACTTAAAGATGACTCCATTGTTGTCATTTTTCGTAATGTTAGTCTCGCGAGGCCAAAAAAGAGATAAATTATCATTCAAAAGACGCCCTTTCAAACCTTTTAACGAGTGGGAAAGGAAGCAAGATCACTCGACAATATTTTCACGTTTAGAGAGTCTGAAAAGAGTTTAAAGAAGACTCTAGGGGGTTCCTTTTTCATATATCCATGCGAGCCCGAAAAAGAGATAAAAGGTTGCTCTGTTACATTCTCATGTTTTTGCGAGCGCGAGAAAGAACAAAGACTAAGCTCAGTACTCTGCCCCCATCTTGAAAGCTAGTGACTTGACTCCAGAATGATCATCAAAGGCTGGAAACATGCCCCCCAAGCTTCAATTCATTCACCGACTTTGAGGTTGTCACCAATTTCTGTGCTAGATGGAGAAAAAGGATACAAGTGGATGAAATGAAGGTTCAAAAATTAGACCTAACAAAAGACTCAACTCGACATCTACGAGATCTGGCGAAAGACTCAACTTGAAGGGAGAGGTGATTGTTTCATTTTTTAACGAGCTTGAAAAAGGAAAAGAACTACGCTCAAGGTTCCGGGTTCAATCCCCAGATTGTTGTTTCATTTTTTAACGAGCTTGCTACAAAGAGGGAAACTATCCTCAAATCCTCTGTTTCATTTTTTAGCAAGATTGCTACAGAGAAGAGAACTATGCTCAAGGCCTTTGTTTCATTTTTTAACGAGCTTTGGTCTTTTTCGGGCTCTTCTTCTTCTTCTCTTTCTGTTTCTTCTTCTTCTTATCAACCTGGTTACTTGCTTTAGAGCTTTCTCTAGGCGAAGAAGGATAAAGGGATGGAGACTTAATGGGTGAAGAAGGCAAAAAGTTGACATGAGGTTGATGTGTGGGTGGTGTACTGACATATAAAGAATTAGGTGCAATTGAAACATTGGGAGGATTCAAGATCACCGAAGTGGGGAACAACCAAATCGGTAATCTGATGGTGAGTTCTGGAAGACTCAGTGTGGCAATATATGGAGGACCAAAGTTTTCAAAAGAAGGAAAGGTGTAAGGTTCCCCAGGACAAGGGGTTCCTCCGTTGGTACTCTCAGGAGTTGACGCCATTAATATTGACTCGACCTAAGGTCCACTAAGTAAAACAAACAACACACGCTATAAATATGAGAAGCAATCAATCAAACAAACCTTCCCACGATGAAACCACTAGTTGGTGATGAAATCCAACGTTGTGAGATCAAAATAGGAAGGGGCGGGGATAGAGTGAGTGGATCAGTTACGTTGGCAACCTGCTTAACAGACTTACGCCTTGGTGCAAGATTCCACGCAGTAATTGTGGATTTACCCTCCAAGGAGCCCAAGTGAGTTTGACCAACGTTTGTTCCAGGTACAGTGAGTCTTCCCTTCACCGTCACCTTGTGTAAGACCCTAAAGATTGTGGCTACTAAGGTCACCAACTCACAGTCAGACCCTGGGCGGGTACAGTCGACAGTCCAGTCCGAACGTAAGGGCAAGGTATCTAGCCCGAAATCAACTTGAAAGGTTTCCACTCAACATTGTGGGTATACCTTCAAGCGACCCCCATAATACGATCTGACTACTACAATCAGTCAAACCATGGAGGGATAATCTCTATAGCTCTCCCGAGTGCGACCTTGTGCGTAACCCCTGTGTGAGAGGAGGATCCCATAAAGCCTATACGACAATTGGATTTCACTCTCCCTACCACAAGATACTAAGTTTGTTTGATAGCTTTGGAAAGTTATCCTTTCAACCTATTCCAAATCCCTAAACTTTAAACTAATATAGGTTTGCTAACAAAGATGTAAAAAGTCTAATAAATTTTAGTTAAGCATTGATTTTAGTGGTTGTTGTTTACTCAGAGGTGTATGAGAGTGAAGACTGATGATATTGTGACTCGGTTTCCAAAACATGCATAAGAAATGATAAGTAGTCTTTTCTTTCAATGAATGTCTATTTAAGGGAAAGAGAAGGATTTTTCTTTCACTATCGAACACTAAGATGAAATGACCTCAGCAATAGTCCTTAATAAGGAATCCAATGCAATGCTAAAATGTTTATATATGACTAATGATCAGTTGGATGTAAAGCTTCCTATGCTAATCAGACTACAAGATCTATGAGATTGAAGCAACTGGAAGCAAACTCCACATAAACAAAAACACACCCTTGTTGCGATCAAACAAGAGAAAGAAAACCAAAAACTCAAAAATAAAGAAAGGTTTAGACAAGATGACCTCAAAGATCAAATGGAAATGATAGAAAAGATATTTGAATCTCCTTACAAAGTTTTCACTCAATTAGATAAATAAGAAGAAAATGACAAATTGACTCTAAAGCATCAAGGACAAAGAGTTATTTCAAAGTAAGGATAAATATCAAAAAATCCAAACAAAAGATGATGAATCCTTAGAAAACAAAGTATTGAAGGCCAAAACAAGGATGCACTGAGATGATAAGACTTTGAGTAAGTGTCAAAAGCAAAAAATTGAACTTCAAATAATGAAACCCTATAAGGTGTTGCACAAAAAAAGGGTAGTGCTCTGGTGTAAGGGACACTAGAGCATTATAACGCTCTGTGTAAGGCCAACAGGGAGCGCCAGCACTCTGATAACATGGGCAGGGGGGCGCTGGTGTCTTAAATTCCAGAAAAATGCTCAAAAAACAAAAAAACTCAGTCAAATTTTGTCATTCACACTGTATGTGATGGAATAAGGATTCAATCAACACATTCAATTAGACATACAGGATGAATAAGGTCTAAAAGAACAAAGTCTAAGACAAGATATACAAAGAAAACCAAAACTGAAAGCTTCGATTAGTCCCCAGTGGAGTCACCAATTTCCATTGAAGAGAAATCCCCCTACGGACAAGTGGATTCTCTCGAGGTCCCTAGACTCCTAAGACCAAGATAGAAAGTGCTTAACATGGACACTGACTTCCTTTTAGATCTAATCAAGCTAATGAATGAAAGAGAAAGAGAAAGATATGTACCTTATGAACGACGTTTGTCCTTGCAAAGTCCAGGCTGAGCTTCGATCTTGAGCTCCTTGATAGGTCCTGCAAAACAAACAAAGGTACAAAAGACTTGCTACTCTACTGAGATTAGCTCAAACATAGATCCATCTACTGTAGACAAACTTATATGGAACAAGTACAAGTTTGAAAGAAACAGGCCAAGCATTGATTGTATTGATGAGAACAAAGTGTTACTTACAGCCATGGATGTAGTGCAGCAGCTTCACCAAGCTCTCCTTGTCCATACCCTTGCTCAAATAACCCACATACAAGATGTTGATGCTTCAAATGACATCTCCCTCATGAGATCATAAATTAGATGCTATTGCAATGTCTCTCTTCCTGTACTATATGTTGCCTATGAGATCATAGGTTTCATACCTCCAATCTTTCATCTCCTTTCACCATGAGAAGGCCTCTTTATATAAGCTTGGAAAGACCCAACCACTTGAGAGATCTTTGGGATAAGTTGAGGATTTATCTCCTTCAATTGAGGATCTTCCGTAAAGACCGGATTTGAATTAACGTTTAAATTTCTACCAAATTACTGTAATTTCTGTAATTTCTATAAGCTTTACAATGAAGTAAACTTTTCAAAATTTTCAAATTATCTCAACACTTACGCTAACACTTACGCAAGTAGAAT